>VWZY01011410.1:0-14485 GCA_013399075.1 Chloroceryle aenea | reverse complement strand
TTGAAAGCTGGCTTTTGATAACAGGCCACCTTTTCTGGTCCACAAGCAAGGCTGATTTCAGGGGCAAAGACCACAAGAGGAAGCCACCAGCAGGAAGAACCATGGCTTTAAAACTAGGAATTCAGGAGGGAGGAACACACACATGCAAGAAAAACCCAACACACACTGACAAGCACATCCTGCAATACAATCCACCCTTTAAACACATCAGTTGGGACTCTACCCTCAAGCCTGCCATGGTGGAAACAAAGATGCTTTTATGAACATCAAAATCTGCATTAATTCCTTACTCATTAGGCCAGTGGGGCGAGGGAATGGTGTTGGGGCAGGTCATGGCCCCCCACACACAACTGGCAGCAAAGACCAGCAGAGTTTTGGATGCCCTGTGGGTTTTGGCCAGCAGCACCATGAGAGGGTGGCACAGCCCTGTCCATAGAAAGGGTCTCCCCAACACTGCAGCTTTCCAAGGGCTTTTGAAACATGTGTCTGAGGTGCAAGGGAGTCCCTGCTCAGAGACCAGAGGAAAGCCACAGAGAAATTCCCCCTTCTCCACCCAGATGGGTTTTGTTCTTAGGCTGGAGATGGCCCTTTGTACCATTATCTCACTAGCAAATGCTGCCTGAAGGCTCTCCAAGACAGATTTCCTCCACTTTCATTCTCCCAAGACTCACTCAGAAATGTGCAAATGACAGTTTGCAAGATTAAACTAAAAGCAGGCATGCTAAGAGTTGGATTGAAAGGGGAGAGGAATAATCTGTTCTTCATATCTTCTGCAGACAGGTCATAAACAACACAAGGCTGAACAACCCCCTTCCTAAAGGTAAAGAAAAAGCAGCAGCAGAGGACCCTGCCCATGGCAGTTACAGTTATCACTGGGATTAACAAATTACTGAAGAATAACACAGAAATGGGCTTTTGCTGCAGGCAGGAGAGACTGCCTAAGGATGGTGACCACCCTGCAGACAGCCCAGCCTCCCAGGAAGAGGAGGTTGATGTGATCACCACCCACCAAGCCCTCTCCCCAATCCTTTTCATAGCCCATTAGCTTTCGTGTCCATTGGGTTTGAAAGAAGGTCTGAAACACATTTCCCAGCCTCTGATTTTCCTGGGTCTTATTATCACCAGCAGATTCTCCCTGCTGACATGGCTGTTAGGTAGCTGGTTGGGGATGGGTTGTTCCTGAACCAGTTCATATTTCTGCTGCCAGTGGTCCATGAGAAGCAGCACACAGTGCTCATCTGCCACTCACTTTTTTCCCCTGAAAGAGGCAGTGTGCAAGGCCAGAGGCAAAGGAGGAATGGCACAGAGTACTTCCTAACACCACATCCACTGGTTCCTAGCTCAGCTGCTGTTTCATAAACATACTACAGAAACCCCATCAATTTTGAGTGGCTGCTGACATCACAACAACCTCAGACTTGCTTCTCACAATGATCCTTTCTTTTATCCCCCATCACACCCTGACAAGTCAAAATGACAGTCCAGCCTCACCCTGCAGCCTCTCTTGGCGATGACCAAACCATCTCCCTTTGGCATCCACCATCACCATCCATCCCCACCAGTTTCTTGCTTTCCTTTTCTTCTGAAAGGGCACAATCAGCAATGAAGCAAAGAGCAGAAAACCTTTCAGACCCAGATGACCTGAGCTCCAGGGATGAAGGTGTGTACAGCCCATTGTTCACGTCCTGCTTCTCTTTTCAGAGCATGCATGAAGCTCTAGACAGCACAAACTGGTTAAGCACAACTTGCATTCCAAGTAGACTTCCAAACAAATCACATCACAAACATTCTGTGGAGCTTAAGCCCTCAAAAACATTTAGCAAGTCAAAAGGTACATGGTCAAGTGAGGTTTGGCTCATAATTAGATGTCATTAAGTAGGGTTTTTTCCAAGGTTTAGTACCAGCAGAAATGTTTCTGCGATGAGATGAATGGTGATGTTTGTTATTTTTCAATCCCACTGGAAACAGTTGTGCAGGTTTAGTACAAGTATTTCCCTGCAAACGTTTCTGTGATGAAAGCCTGAAAATAGGCAAGTTTTCCATCCAAGAGGAGAAAAAACTGAGAGCAGAGACATAAGAAATTCAGGAAAGTCTCATTTCTGCTCAAACTCACTGAATTTTATAAATATACATAAACAAAAATCTGCAAACCCTTTCACAAGGTGATACAATCCTCTTAAGAATGGAACAGATACAGACAGTTAGTGAGACATATCCATGGCAAGAGAACCACTTTGTGTATGGACATAACCTTGCTGTGAAGGAGAATCAGGCAGCTCCTGCACCACGAGCAGCAAAACCTTCCTGCAGGGAAACCACTGCTAAACATGTCTTAAGAAATGGGTGCCTGCTTTCCCAAACAAATGAGGAATGAGCAAATGGCACTGAAGTCAGGAATGAGCAAGTGGCAATGAGGTCAGGTACTGAAGTTGGAAGCAGCTATCTGAGGCGTGTTGAGCTGGCACATGGTGTGTGAAAGGCTCACCTGCTTGTTGTGCCAAGTATCATCCATCTGTTCCTTTGAATCTTCACCATCAAAGACACCACTCGGGGTCAGGGGCAACCTGCACCTAAGTACACTTGGCAGGGGGGAGTGTGGGTGTGAAAAAGGGAAGCAGCACGTTCCCTCCAACCCTCGGGCAGGCAGCAGCCAAAAAGGCTGGGAAAGCACTGGCTAAAAAAAAACAAAAATAGTGCTGGCACATCATCTTCAACTTCCTGCGGAGTTAGAGGGAATTTATAGGACAGAGAGGCAAACAGAGCTGGGCCAGAGTGACCTGCAGGTGTAGGACAGCTTGGGAAGGACTGCGGGAGCAAGTGGGGCCTGCAAACCAAGCGCGGCACGGAGACTACATGGAACCCCTCCGTGGCAAGGGTGTATTTACTAGCTGTATAAATAAGAATCCATCTCCAACGTGTCAATGTCAAAGCACTTGCATTTTTCCCAATGCCAGAAAACCAGGGAGGCAATAGCTGTAGTTCCAGGGAAATTTTCTCACAGCAATACACTTTTGCAAGACAGGCAATTTAAGAAAAATAAAGCCCTAAGAAAAGCTGACAAAAAGAGCAAGAGCACATCCCTTCTGTTTCTCTTCCCACCATTTATTTATTTCCTGGCAGATGCAGAGAAGTGCTGAACCAGCAGCTCTCTTGGCTGGTGGAAGTCGGCAGCTGGAAGCAAGGGGAACAAAGAGCAGCGCAGGTGGAGCCGCGTGGGAAGAGACAGGGGGACAAAGAGGGGCAGGAAAACAGCAACAGAGAGCAGAGCATTGGCTTTGCCCTTTGCTCCTCCTCACTCACTACCATGGTAGCTGAAAAGATGAATGCAGAATGGCTTTTTTCATCTCATATGGCCACACCACTGTTGAAGAACTACATTGGTTCTAAAATGAAGTTGCCTTTGAGCAGCAGAACAAACAAATCCCAGCCTCCTCGGGCCTCTCGTCTTGAAGTGGCATTCCTCAGGGATTCTTTAATGCTTACCATGGGCTGAGTTCACTTGGGGACCTTTCTGCTGGAAAATGAAGAGGGTTTTCTTCCACCAAATTACTTGGGTCTGTCACAGAACTCTCAGGGACTTCTCAAGGTCTATGTTCTTGAAATATTTAACAGACTCCTCAGGGGTTATTACTGGGCTCAATGAACAGCATCACCACATAGGCCCCAGTTCTGCTGAAAACCCCAACCTGTGCTATGGCAAACTGACAAGTTTTAGATGATACTAAGAAAGATGAAGTAGAATAAGCAGTAGTAAAGGAGAACACTGCATTCTTCTTCTCATTTCTGAGCTGAAACCACACAGCTATGTAGGAAAGGGCAAGACCTTTCAGGAGTAAGCTAGCCATGGAGGACATGGAGCTGTTGGAGGAGGGTCACAAAAATGATTAGAGGGCTGAAGCATCTCTCCTGTGGAGACAGGCTGAGAGTTGGGGCTGTTCAGCCTGGAGAAGAGAAGGCTCTGGGGGAACATGACAGCAACCTTCCAGTACCTGAAGGATGCCTATAAGCAAGCAGGGGAGGGTTTATTCACAAGGATTTATGGTGACAAGGGTCGATGGGTTTAAGCTAGGAAAGAGTAGATTTAAGATAGATGTTTGGAAAAAGTTCTTTAATTTCAGGGTGACAGACACTGGAACAGGTTGCCCAGAGAGGTGGTAGAAGCTCCATCCCTGGGAACATTCCAGGCCAGGCTGGATGAGGCTCTGAGCAGCCTGACCTGCTTATGTCCCTGCTTATTACAGGGGGGGTGGACTAGACAACCTTCAGAGCCCCTTCCAACCCAATACACTCTCTGATTCTGTACTAAGATAACAAAAAGACCATCACCTGGCAGGACATTCCTAGCAGGAGATAAAACCCTGGCATGGAGAGCAGGGTGGCACATAAAGCAAGCCCCTGATGGAGAATCAGAGGAAGGAGGTCTTCCCTGTAGCATACATGACACACACTCAGAAACTCAAACCCATCTTCAGCTATCTGCCCAGCTGAGGAGAGCGATGGGTGTCCACACAAGGATGCAAGTAGCTTTGATATTCTGCTTGCAACCTTAATAATAAATAAACTGCTACTGCTGCCATGGAGGGGTAAACTGAGCATTCCTCCTGCAAACGAGTGCTTCTGGGATGACTGCTCCCAGATGGATCACAAGAAAAGGCTAACTCAACAGTGTGAAACAACATCAGAAGGTATTAAAAGCACGAGCAGGCAAACTGCTAACAGACCAGACATAGCAGCAGCAAAGCAAAGGAAGCTTTGTGTTTCATGGAACTGAAAAGTCATTTTAGGTTAAAATATTTTAAGCATTAAGCTTGGGAAATGGTTTGGTATGCCAGCGTGTACTAGCTTATGATTCAAGCTCACCTTTACTTGGAACTACCCAATTCCATTGCACACTTTCATTATAAAACCACAGCCCTGGCCATCTTACAGCAATGGTCAACTGGTTTTGAAAAGGTTTAATGGTTGCCTACAACTGCAAACTGCTGTACAGGGCTGATTGAAAGATGTGATGTCTTGCAATACACATCAGGAAGCAAAACAACATTTCAAGTGTTGAAAGTTGGCCCAAATAATTTCACAGCTCCAAACAAAGCTCTTCTCCATGCTCTGTGGTCTCACATACAGACCATGCCACTCAAGCAGAGCGAGCTGGGGAAGCTGCAGAAATGCTGCTCTGGGCAGATGCCAATTTGACCCTAGAACAATCCTGCAACTATCCATTTAAGGCACTATGTATTGCCAGAATTTTCCATATGGAAAGGAATCAGAAACCTGGAAAACTAGAGAGCACTACTCATCCACTTCTTTAATGTATTTGACATCTACACCCTTTGACACATGGCTATTTCTCTTCATTAAAATGTCACTCATGTTCTGAAACTTAACTTACCCTGGGTGACCAAGTTCCTAGGAGAACACAAGTACTACTGTGCTTGCCTCAGTATTAATTTATTACTGATACTTGCACTTAAGTATTCCCAAATAATTTAAACTAGAGGGGGTGTCAAAAACTTATCCTCTACTTTTGCCCTTCTGGATGTTTCCCTTACTCAGAGATGCTTACTTTGAGACCTGTACTTCTGTATCTGAACAGGAGACCTTCACTCTAACTCCAAAGTGCCCTATTTTGTTCAGTAGTTACACTAAAATAAAATTAAATAATAATCTGCTTTGCTAGACTGAAAGCTTTACCTCTTGCACACTTCCCCTTGCAATCAAATATCTGCATGGTAAATAATACAGTCTAAAAACAGCCAGTGATTATTTCTTCAGGAAAAATATTCCTTTGGAGAATATTCTCCTCGAGAACAGTCCTGATTTAGATCAGGTCAAGTAAAAGATATAATTACTATAACATAGCTGGGAAAGAGGGGGCAGAAAAAGAGAGAAGGAAAATCAGGGAGGTGTAACTCGATGTAGATGACACCAAGAATTATTTTCCTGCTCATCTGAGCACTGCCCAGTGCTGCTTTTGTCCTGAAACAAGATTTGCTCTGGCCAGTGAACCTAGGACCTGTCACGCTGTGAGGTACCAGGTGCTGTAACATCATCACCTCCAGGCTCCCCATCCTGGGAGGTTGTTGTTGTTCATTTGCTCTGGGGAGGTTTTGGGGGTGGTTTAGTTTTTTTCAGGGTTTGGGGCTTTTTTTGCTACTGACAGGCTTTTTGGGAGACTACTCAAGGAAGTAGTAGTAGGAAACTTCAGGCATCAGCCTAATTTTAACCCTCACACTATTACTTTTCCAAGGCTGCCAAGTTCTAGCCTGTTTTACCTTCTATATGCAGCAGGCATTTGCATTTATGACCCAGCACTCACCTACAAGTCAGCCCCCAGTGACCTACACCATCACTTTGGAATAGCAGTGGAGTCAGTTTGGGTTTTTTTTTAATCTTACTCTGTTTAAGAAGGGAATTACTGTCTTTTTGGGTCCAAAGGAAAATGTTCAAGACCCCTTTTTATCATTAATACTGAATTCAGAAGAAGAGATAGCCAAGGCATCTGGGACACGTCCACATAGCTAAGTACAGAACATATCTAGCAGCTACAATTACTTAAGTCCTCCCCAATTTCCAACAGTGGTAGAAAAACTCATTCTTCAGAGATTTAAACATTTACTTCTCACTTCTCAGAATGAGAATCAGTTGTAGGCAGCTCTGCGTGGCAGATTTGACACTTGGTGTCTCCCAGTCCTCAGTCTGAAAGCAGGGGCAGAAAGTGCTTTAAGATGCTAAAAAAACAGACATAGAACTGCTGGAGAGAGTCCAGTGCAGGGCCACAGAGATGCTGAAGGGAGTGGAGCATCTCTCTTGTGAGGAAAGGCTGAAGGGATGTGGAGTCTCCTCTCTGGAGATGTTCCAGCCCCACCTGGACACATTCCTGTGTGACCTGGCGTAGGTGACCCTGCTCTGGCAGGGGGTTGGAGGGGAGTTGGTACCCAAGAAGTGACAAGGACCATGCACAGAAACCCTGACAAATCCCCCCAGCCAGACTGCAGCCACCAGATGATGGATTCCTCTTGAACTAGACTAGCTAACAGCACAGCAACATCTTGAGCTTCCTCCTAAAAAGAGCCCCTCAGACTCCAACGAGACTTTCCAACTTCTGCCAGGAAATGAACAATTTTGTTCCAAGTTGCCTTAACACAAATGTACCATAGAGTCTTGTGGAAGCTGTAGCTTTGATTTTTCACACTCAGAAATTACATTCCTGAGCCACCACAGCCTCCCTTCTCCACAAGCTGCTTGGCTCCCACCACAGTGATGTGTAACAGCAGGATTAGACTCGAGAATGGCAAGGGACAAGGGATGTTGCACATTAACCACCTCTCCCAAGATTTATCTACTTCAGATCTCACAGTCCTTTGACACCTAAGCAGCTCCAAACAAAGTGTTTTGGTTTAGTTCAATAAACTACATGTTTTTAAACACTCCTAAATCCATTTCTCTTTGAATGTGGGTCATATTTAACTTTGCCCTAGAAGAAATTCTGGCAACTCCCATAAAAATGTACCTCTGGGTTTTGCTCCACATAGCCAACAAAATGAGACCATATTAAAAGGGAAGAAATCCCAAACTCTGTCACATAAGATGCATTTTTGCCATCAACAGAAATTTCTTTACACACTTCTCTCCCATCTCCAAGTAATTTTTTTCTGTAATGAGTTTTTCTTCAGCAGTTACAGTGATGTGTTTGTTCTAAATGGGCTGCCCCAGAAGAACCTGGATGCTTCCCTGTTCCCATCCTATTTTATCCTGAGTTCATTTCCCTACCACTGACAACTGCAGCAGGGACTGGGAAAGGAAAGGCAACAAACACCCAGAACATTCTCTTCTGCACTTGTGCCATTATCTTAGCCAGCATCACAAATGAAAATCCTTCTTTAGCTGAGAGCTAGGGATTATTTGGGAGAGTGAAGAGTTGTCAAAAGATTTCTTAACTGGAGATGTCCCCTTTTATAACTCCACTGCATGATGTGTGTGTAAAGGACACTTCCTGCCCTTCCCTGATGCTATATCCCATTTACCTCTAGTTTGAACCAACACATCACTTGGAAAAGCAGCTTTTTTTTTTCTGTTCCACATAACAAACCCCTAAAATTAGCACCAGTTCACCCAACTCACTTGCACCTTATGTGCTGAAAGGCACCAGTCAGTCAGTGAGAACCTCCTTGTCTAAACCAAGTGTTCATCCTCAATTCAGCAAATGAGCAGAAGATGTCAAAGCAAGAGAGGCAAAGACCACAGCCTCCCAGAGCCCGTGTGCAGGAAGGCAGCATTTTAGAGCATGTTTTATATCAGGACATACTTGTGTTTTGATCTCTACATAGGAAAGTAGTCTATGGCTATTAAAACAAAGATGTTCTTAATAATTAGTCACTATTCAGAGCAGGGAAAGAAAAAAAAACACACAAAAAAACCCATAAATCACACAATTAGGTTAATTTTGCCTCCCTCCCCATTTATTTTGACTTATTGGCATTTGAAACCTCCAAGTATTTCACCTTTTACTGTTCCACTGCTGTTATTGTTGATAACAAAATAATTCTGACTGTGTTTGTTAGCCCATAGCAGTGATCCTGTTCTGCAAATGATCAGCCCCATGGTTTTATTCTCACTGGACTTCCATAGGACATCAGTGTCTAAGTTATGCCAGAAATAAATAATGCATGAAATGGGAAATGTTACCTGTGCCAGAGCTGATCTAATGCTTCTTTGTGTGGAAAGAAAGGCTTTCAGAAGAAGAAAGGACTGGAAAAGAAGTAAATTAATTTGAAAGGCTCATGCCAAAGAACACTTGAAATTTATAATGATAATCATAGTAAAGTAATGCTACAGATATTTGCTATTGAAAGGAGAGTTCAGCTTCATGACTCATACCACAGCAAGCAAGCAGACACCATGGGCTGTGTTCAGACCTCTTCAATTCAAGCTCAGCCAAGTGTTTCCCATTAGCCAGTTAAATTTTCAGTGCCACCAAGACTGGGTGAATGATGAGGTCTCAATCCAGCATTTTGAGCATGGTCCTGCTCAGAGGAGTAGCTCCCCACCACCTCCTGACAGAGAAGAGGACCAGCTGAGGTGCACATTCAGACTGGGGCCACGCAGATGCAAGAGTAAAACACTAAAAGAACCATTTGCACCTTGCTTGGATGAGGGAAGACTGCTCAGGGCTGAAAAAAACCCACAAAATAAGCAGAAGAAAACACTGCAGATGTGCTTTGGTAGCCAGGCTACCTAAGGTTTCTCAAGACAGCCTTTTGGTTTGGTTTTGTTGTGGGGTTTTGTGGTTTTGTTTGGGGTTTTTTTGGTTTGTTTGGGTCTTGTTTGTTTTGTGTTTTGGTTTGCTTGGTTGTTTCTTTTAGAGAGACATCTGCTCATCACGCTGCTGCAAGGGAGGTCCTTTGCAGCTCTCTTCAGCAACTAGGAAGGCCAATAAGTGACTCATCCATGCACAGGAGACTTCTTTGACAGGCAGCACTTGGGGTAGCTTTAAGCTCTCACTGATGAGAGCCCCCTGCACTCCATGGCTGGGGTGGCAGCCAACCAGGGGAGCATCTGCCAGCACCCCTCTCCAAACAGACCACCCACTCACAACTGGCAGCACACAGCATCCTGAAGATGTGGTTGCAAAGCAGACTCAGGGGTCAATATGCTATTTAAAGCATCACTTGAGGCTGAAGAGGTAAGACCCTTGCTTCATGTTTTTCTAGATAATGTTTCATCAGTTGTTCATTAGCAAAACAAAAAATTACTTCCCAGTGGAGTTCTCAGTTGTGTGCAGTGGTCACCAAATAACACTCCTGAACACATGGAAGAAGAAAACATTCCCTCTGTTCAGGAAGAGGGGATTGCTGCTTGTCCACATTGGGTTTTCTACTCCAGCAACCTCTTCTGGGTAATTATCCACCAACTCAGCTGTTGACCTGTGTGACTGCTTTGGAAGTTGAACCAGCACATACTGCTCATGAATGTTTTATTTTACCATACCCTTGGCATGTTTGGATGGTACTCATCAAAGAATCTTGCTTTACAAATATGATAACAAACAGCTTTCTCAAGTTGTTAGCTTTTAAACAGGTTATTTCTCCCAATTCCTTGTCACAGAAATGCTTTTTCCATCTTTCATGAACCTATCTTGGCTAAGCTCAGCCAAGCTGGTGTTTCCAAACCCTCTTTAGCAAGGGGTGTGCTAGATTTGCCACTCAGATAGGTGAATTCTGTCTATTCCATGTGGTCTGCAAAGCAGACTGTGGACAATACCCATCAACCTGTATCTTACCATCACCATTCTGACAGCATATTGCTGTAGGTCCATGCAAAAGCAAAGGGGTTACACTCAACTGCTTGGTGAACCCACTGCATTTACACAAGTAGCATGACAAAAACACATGAAAAAAATGAAAATCAAATCCATTCTTCATCATCCTTGCTCCATACTGCAGCAATTCCTCATTAAGTTATTCATTTTCATCCCAATGGGTATTTTTCCTCCATCCCTCCTGCAGAATTATTCTCAATCACTGCACTGCAAAACATTGTGTCCTTGGAAAATAAACTAATTAGGCCCTACATGGTTGTAATAAGGGTTAATTACCAAAGGCTGCAGGCAGGGTTAATTACTGCAGGCTGCAAGCCTTGACCAGGCTAATTCTGACCCTTAATGACTGTGACAAGCAGGTTTGGGAGCCTCTGATTTTAGAGGGATTTGAAAAGGACTTGAGAAGGAAGAGGTTCTACAAATCTTCCACTATGTATCTCAGCACTGAGGCACTCAGAGCTCCTGAGCTTGTAAGCAGGGACAACTAAATGCTAGCTTCAGTGGTAAACAACAGTTTGCACCTCTGGCATTTTTTAAATGAAATATGTTGATTCCTTCAGATGAAGTTCTGTGCTTTACTTCAGTATAATTTATTTTTTAATGAATAATACTGCTGTGTTTTCTAGATCTGGAGTTTGCACGTTCCTAGTTATTGAACCCAAGTTTTCCTGTGACTCTAGAACAGCAGTTTGGGGGACTGCAGCCCCCAGTATTGGTGCTGGAATGTCAGTTTTCCTTCCCTGCTCTCAGGGTACCACTCAGGTGAAGTTGCACCTCCCCTTTGGTTTCTTCCCACTCCGAGGTATCAGGAGGCTGTCATGACTCTGTGGATTCTAACCTAGCATCACTCATGGACCTGCTGTTAGTCAGCCACACCACATTTACAGCACTAGCACAATGCCACGTTCTGTCAGGGGGCACAACAGAGCAAGTTTTAGCTTTTATAAAGTAAATCCAGGCTTCCCTCACTCAAGCAGTTCCTGGTTTAACTGCCACAGTTCCTGTTCTTCCCTGTCTGAGGCAGACAGTTAATCCCACCCCAGCTATCCTGCAGGTACTAATTTATCCTTATGGGATCAAAAAAGTACTGGCCTTTTCCCAAGGAAATATCAACTTAGCAATTATTTTTTTTTTAATCTATTCACACTTCTGCTTTGTGAGCACAAATACAGACAAAGTGCAGAGTTGTAACTATAGAGACAAGCCACCATAAACACAAATTAACTCATGAAGCCTGCAAGAAAGATTGCTGGTCTGTGTTCCCTATTCACCCAGGGCTGGGAGGAGAGTCCCAGCTCAAAAAATGCAGTGTCTGTGCAGCTCCAGCATCACACAATCAGTACTTGGCATCCTCAGGGCTCAAAATAACAGTGTGTTCGTTTGCAGAGGAAAGAATGAGCTTTCTTCAGAGAACTGGATCCCTGTGCTGACAGCACACGTCCAGAAATAACCTTAAGGTTTCTACAACTGAGAATGAAAGCTACCATCAAATAACCAAGTGAGAATTAATCAAATAAGTCAGATACTAATAAAAAGAGAGAAGCATTTCATCGGACTCAAATCTTGAGTCTAACCCTGCTCCCTAACTTCCTAAAAGAGAATTTCCAGAGACCACAGCAGGACCAACAGAGTAAAACTAGCAGAGGGTAGCTCTCCTTTGCTGAGTGGGCAACGACTCTATAAACCAGGATTTCAGCTGAAATCCTCAGACAGCAGCCCACGGCTACCTGGCACCCACTTTGGAATCCTGGACTCGAGGAGCAGAGGTTGAACTCGCTGAGGGTCAGAAATTGATGGCCCAAACTGAGACAAAGCAAACAGTCAAGGGCAACACTCATGGCACAGCAGTGAGTGTGGAATATTTATAACCAAAAACACTCAGGGAGCAAAATTCAATCTGTTTCTCCAAGGAAAAGGCCACAATCTCCAGAGAGGGTTTGTCCTTGTGGGCACATGAACCTGCTGATGTCACTTGTCCTTTCTTCCCCACTGCCCATGTACCTCTGCCTGCATTCTCCCCTCCTAAGAGGCATTCTGGATACTGATCTCCATGAAGTGTGCTGGGGGTCACCTTTGCTTCACCAAGATTTTTATGGCCCCAGTGAGTTGAAAACTATTTTTTCTTCCCCTTTGCACAAATTCACTTATTTTCCCCTTTTTAGGAGTCAAACCACAGGGAGCTGCATTTTCAGCTTGTCCAGCCTGGGTAAATACAAACCCAGCTGATGCTGCTGGGTTTCTTCTCAGTCCACACAACTGCACAGCACGTGACTAGTCTGCTCCTTCCTCTTTTCACATAAATATTGAGAAAAATCAAACGAAAACAAGCCTAGCATAGATCTTTCAGGCAAGAGTTGTAGCTATTTCACAGAATTCCTTTAAAAGCCCTTGGTGAAAGATCTGCTACAGGCTTTAGGAGAGTCTAAATAAAACCTCAGTGCTTCTGCCCTTAACCACACTACACGGCTAGTGGAAGAGTTTCAGTGAGAACCCAGTCCACAGCAAACACACCCTCCTGTTCCTGTTGTCCCTTTCTCCCGTGAAGCATCTGATGTCTTTAATTTTAGTGCTACCTTCAATCATTCTTCCAGCACTGAAATAACTCTTGCCAAGTTCATTCTTCCATGCCTTTAAGGAAAGCAAAACAGGTCCATCCTCTGCTGTACCCAACTGCCCAGCAGAATGGCTGGCTTTAATGAATCTGTGGTCAACCAGCTCATCCCCAGCAAGACCCAGGACCCTCAGGTGCCTACCATCTGCTCCTACTGACCCACATGCTCTTGAGTTTTTTCCATTTATTCCAGTATTTCCTCCTCTGGCACAGGCTCCCACCCTGCTCTGTGTTATTGAGCTTCTTTCACCTCAACAGCCTCTTGGATCAAGCCAACTAGCCAAACAAACCTCTTGCCTGTCTGGGAGAACAGACCACAGCTTCTCCTAGAGGAGCTGATAAATTCCAGAGCAGAACTCCCCGTGGTTTTTGTACAAATCCCTGAAGACAACAGCACAGGTTCAAGGCTGCCATGGCAGTGCTGGAAGCAGCTGATCAGTAAAGCTGCTCTTCATTATTTTTTTTCTCTTAAGTCCCAGTAAGAACACTGGAGAGCAGTGATACTGCTGTGTTCTCTACAGAGCAGAGTGCCCCTGGGATTAGTGCCACATAAACGGGAGTGGGAAAGCAGGAAAGAGGAAGAGAAACAGCCCCAGATGCCACAGGCCTTATTATCTGAATATTCCTGAAGCAAATTACAGTCGTGTTTCCCAGTAAAACTCACCTCACAGAGTAAATATACCTGGAAGTAACCTAAAATAATAAAAAACCAACAAGAATATTTAAAAATAACCAAACATTTCCAGGCTTAAGTCACACGTTGCTAGCAAAATGACCCCCAAAACAGACTGTGCTAAGAAGATGACCATAAATTTCACTTAAGTGACAGGGTAAGGAACTGCAGAGCAAAATTAAGGGTTTTTTCCATGCTTCTTAGGAAAAGAAAGGATTAATACAAAAATCATAGAAATTTACTATCAGGGCTTTAACAAGTTTCCAAAATATGCCTTCTTAGTTGTAATTAAACATCTTCCCTTTGCAAAGGACCTACTCTGGGTACTGGGTTCATTCAAAATCTACTTTCCCCATCAACTCAACTCCATTTCACCATCACTATTTTCTGCTTGATAAATAAAAACTACCGAAGAACAGAATTCCTGGAAATAAAAACAAACATAAAATAGGAATATCCTACCTCTGTTTAGCTTATTGTCAGAAGAATCACACAACTACAGTAGCAAAATCACTGATCCACAGGTGGTGAAGACCACAAGCCCAGTTCTTTCCCATCACTGCCCACCGGAGAGTGGCACAGACCCTCCACCCACACCAAGCTCCTCCTCAGAGCGACGAAGGCTTTCACCTCAGCCTCTGCTGGGCACCTCTTCTGGGACTCTACCGCTCTGACCTTGCGAGAGCCTCTTTCTTCCTACCGAACTGTATTTGCTTGCAAGAACAGACATCCAAACACCACAACAGCCTTTTACCTACAGGGTTATTTTGACTGAAACAACACTTAGAAGCAAAATCAGCGTTGAGCCATAAATGAAACACATCCCACATCCTTCGCAGCTGCCCTTATGACATTCGGGGGCCGTTCTGAGGAAGTTAATGCC
>VWZY01011409.1:839335-975645 GCA_013399075.1 Chloroceryle aenea | reverse complement strand
CTTTTAAACAGAAACACTGTATTTCAGTTCAGGAGCTTTTAGGTATCTATCAGAGCAGGAGCTGGCTTCAGGCCATTTCCTTCAGAACGTTACCCTGGGAATTGAAATAAATTATTTGAGTGTGGATATGAAGTAGGTAACAGCTTCGTCCGTTCTTTTATAACTTTTACTGCGGTGGCTCCTGCTTTCCCAGCTCACTGCACAGCACCTGACTGACCAGGTGCGTTACCAGCAGCAGAGACACAGATGATGCTCGTTTTCCTTGTCTCTTTTATCGCCCCTTGTCCGATCGGGTCCCAAAGCCATCACCGCTCTTTTTAGACAGGGAAAAGGACGCTGATCTTTGGTGGATCTTAAAGCTGTTTAGCTGAGGCGAGCTGAGAAGGGCTTTGGGTGTAATACTCCCTGGGGAGCACGGTGCCCACCCCGAGCAGCGTGCGGTCGGTCTGTGGCATGAGGACCTCAGCCGGGGCTGCCTCTGGGAAATCGATGCTTTCTAACCCAGGTGTTGCATGCCCCTTGAGCAGTTTGTGTATGTTAAATGCAGGTGATGAGGTCAGGTAGAATTGTGGTGTCTCTATTGTACCCGTGTGTGTGTGTATATACATTACACACACGTCTGCTTGCTACAGTGGTTAGAGTTAAAGACATTTCATGGTCAAAATCCTAGGGCAAAAGACTATAATAAAAATCCAGGTTTAGGATCTAATTATTGCATTCTGATTATAAATTCTATTTCTAAGTAACTATTATTTTAAAGTCAGCTCAGGATTGGGGGTTTATATTCTGCATTGAAGGATTCTGGGGTCTTTAGGCAGCCAGGTAAGTGGTGCCAGCTCTATTTTAGCAGAGGGAAAACAGCTGCCATCTGAATATTTAATTGGGAGCTGACTGTGTGCAGCTGCTGAGATAATTGTGGGCTCCATTCTCTTCAGTGTTATCATAATGCCTTTTGATGACAAAACAGCTAATGGCCGTAATTACAAAGTGTCTAATAGTTGTGGTTGAACAATGTAAAACACTTTCAGAACTATGATTTGGTTTTGATTATTTTTTTCCTCTAAAAAGCAGCCATCTTTCATTAGTTCTGACCTCTTTCAGGTGTCTCATATTATGTGTAGGACACACTAAATTGTGTTCAGTATCTTAACTACTTTTCTTTAAACCTTAGCAGTGGGCCTATGAAAATCCTGAAGAGAGCCTGTTCAAGCCTTTTACCTGAGATTCTATCCTGAATGTTAACTCTGTGTGCAAGTATTAGCAGTCTCTCCGTGCAAGAATTCAGATTTTGTAATTCTGCTTTAGGAGACTGTAACACATACGGGAAGTCTTTGCCTGCCTCTGCCCCCTGTACACACCCATGGTTAGCCCCAGCATTTCCCCTCTTTCCAGAAGAGCTCTTCTGATGCAATGGTGAGTGACAGTGGCAGTAAATATTCTCAAGCCTCTTAAGCATTGTGCAAATTCCTTCTCTTAGGACTCTGAAGAGACTGAAGAGGGTACTAACACTCTCCCATGTTTCTGTTGTGGTTCAACCCCAGCTGGTAGCTCTGCCCCGAGCAGCTGCTTGCTCACTACCTCCCAGCAGGATGGGAGAGTGAATCAGAAGAGGAAAAGAGAGAAAAATTATGGGTTGAGGTAGAGACAGTTTAATAGGTAAAGCAAAAGCTGCTCACACAAACAAGGCAAAACAAGACTTTGTTCACTCCTTCCTGTCAGGAGGCAAAATCAGAAGTTGCTTGCAAGGCAGTCCTCAAGTACTGTGTTCAGGCAGCCTCTGATTTCCACCAGCAGAGGGAATTGAGTCCATGCTGTCCTCAGCCATCATAACTTTCCCTTATTTCTGTAGAAATGTAGATAACCTTGCAGTTTTGTGCCTATTTTGGGTTATTGATCTTTTTTTATTCCATGCCTCTCGATCTCTCTTGCTTTCTGAGCTCCTAGAACAACTTCTGGGGCTGCTTGCTTTCTAGAACAGCCTCTGCCAGCCAGATGCTGAACGTTGGTAGATCCATAGCTGCAACAAAGCAGAAGTTTGTTACTGAAATCAGTTAACAAGGCAGTTTGTCTGGGCCAGAGAAGCTGTTCTGTCTCTCTGTCTGCTCTGGAGGATGCACGGAGCCTGATTTTTGAAGGCGTTTTGCCAGCTTTTTTCAAGCAGGTGGTTACAAGGGGTGAGCTGCTGCGCTAAAAAGGACTCAGACTTACAAGAGACGCACACCTCACCACTGTCATGTGTGCATTTCTCCCACACTGCAGGAAGTAGCTCAGTTATTTTGCTGACAGCATGCAAACAGGTGTTCCTAGAGAGCTGGCTTTTACTTTATGATGTGCAAGGACCCTGGGTCCAGGTGTCCTTCCTTCAGTCTCTCCTGTGTAAATGAACTTAGCCTGATGTCATTTACCTTTTGCCACTTTGTGACTCCCTCTGGCTACCTCTTGCTTTATCTGGGGGGCTTTCAGCTCCTGGGAGGTCTCAGTCACTATCTTAAAGGCTTGGAGGGGAAGGAAAGGGAACAGGAGTGGTGGTAAATCCAGGCATAAAGACCAAAGCTGAGCAGAGGGCCCTTGCCAAGACATAGCTCAAAGATGAGCTCTGTGGGCTTCTTCATTATCTACCTATTGCACTGTTCTGTCTTGTGTGGGGTGTGTGGCTGTGTTAGAAATTATACACTGAAATGATTAAATGTAAACAGCTCCTGGAATAGTCCATGTAACTTGTTCGAGACGTGTATCTCTGGCTGGTTGTTGAAACCCCATTTATCAAGCGATAAGGGCTACATCTACTGATTGCCTGTCACACCCTTTTCCTGCTCAGGAATCTTACTCAGTGGTAGCTAGAACACTAAGAGCTCAGAACTGATACTCAGAACTGATTATCCTTGCTTTATGTTTAGAAAAGGGAAGCTGAACACCCAGCTTTAGTCCACAGATCCTGTGTTGGCATGTTTGTTTCCTTTATTGATGTTTTGGTGTGCAAGCAAAGCCCCTCAGGTACCCCTTGATCAAAAGGATGGAATCTGGTTATCCTGTACAGCAACAGAAGGGTGCTTGTACTAGGTCAGGCCAGTGACTCATTTATTTCTGAACTGTTATTTATTTGGAAAGGTAGCTGAAGTACCTGTTTTTCAAGATGCAAAATGTATAATCTTTCTCCCTTATTGATGCTTTAAATCTTCCAGGATAATTGGATATCACAGTTGCTTATTAAATTAACTGAATGCTTGCACGGGTCTTTTCTGAGATTTGTTGTATTTGCTCCCATGTTTTCAATGACCTTCAGAGCTAGGGCATCTTATCACACTTATCACAGTGGTGCACCTTGGGATGGCGGCTTTCACCAGTGAAATGTTCTGTGGCCTTAGTGAATCAAGTTTTCAGGCTATGTGAGGAGAGGCAAAGGGACAAAAGAAGCTTAAATTGTGCCCTGATAGTGCCTTGCTGAAATCCCAGCACTGTCTCAGTGTTGGAAATGACTGTAAAGAGTAACTGAAGTCTTCAGATAATTAAAACCCAAATATTTTAGATTCAAGTGCATGAAGTGCATGAGGGAAGAGCTGCTTCTGACCTTCTTTAAGCAGTTTTAAATAAACCATCTTTGAACATGCCTGAAGCAACTTAGCTTATGAGATTTCTGGCGATTTCTCCTGTTCCCTGTATGGCAAATAACGACTTCTGGCACAGTGCAGGGCGTGGTGACTCCCCACCTTGGCCGCTAGCAGAGGGGGCGATTCGGAAAGCGATGGGCCATGGTCTGTTCCGGTGTGGCAGCTCTCCTTTGGTGCTGCTCGAGATAATCAGCTTCTATCTTATCTCGGCATGCACACCACATGGTTCACTTTACTTTGCCTTTGTATTCATTTGGTTTAATCAGCGATGATTGTCACTGAGTTTATTTGAATCCCAAGATGTTTACATAAGCTTGGACTGGCTGGTGGTTGAGAATTTGGGAGGCTGGTCTCTAGAAACAGGCAGAGTCTCAGAGGTGTGGCTACGTGTGTGCACATGAGAATATAAGATAGACTATTCCAGTTGTGTGTGTATCGGGACTCGTAGAAATGTATCCTTAAAGGCGATGCAGTGTTTGCATGGTGCTGTTTACATACAGTGCTGTGAGGAAGCAGCATAGCTCCAACTTAAATCCCGTTTTTGTTATGTTGCCAAATGTACTGCAAACATACTCCCAAACTACTGGTTTGTACTCGGTGTGTAAACTGTCGAGGAGGTAAAAAGGTCCATGAAATAATTAGTGTGTGCCTGTGCTCACCCATGACTAAGCTTTCTTTCAGACTGAGTAAACGGAGTGGAAATAAAGGAGCGAAACATCCGAAGTGCTGTGGATTTGGACCTGAACTTTGAGATGTTTGGAGATATTTGTGGCAAAGGCTCAGACTTTCAGATGATTACTTCTGTTTTAAAAAGGAGATATGAATCCTCCAAAATAAGCATGGCGTATTGGGAGGAAAGGAAAATAAATTGATCACAGTCATATTCTTTCTGCTGCAGTCAATTGTGGGAAAACCCAGGTTTAGGGTTTTTTAATCTCATCAAGGCTGAGGTAATTTAGTCGAGGCGAAACTGTCCCCTTGTTTTGGCATGTTTGAGAGCAGGATTGTGCTTCTTGACAGGCAGAGGCTGATGTGAACAAATGTTTGTTTTATTTCTACATGACTTTTGTCTATGAGTTCCTGTTGCTTGCAGCCAGTACTTAGTATTTATTTGTATTACTGGAGCCTGGTGCTCCCACCCCCTCATGCTAGAGAGGATAAGGCATGTAACGATAGGGATCTGCCACTTTGTCACTTCACGTTTGCAGGAACGTGGTGTGTAGCTGCTGGACGGTGGCTTTTGTAGATGTGAGGTCGCACAAATGTTCAAGGAGTATGGCTGGGAAAAATGAAGTGGAAACAAGGTGATATTTGTATCTGTCAATATGCTTGGTAACAGTTTTATCTGGGGCAAAAAGGGATTGGAAAGTCAATTTTGGTGTTCCCAGAGGGGAGGGAAGACCTTTACCCATCGCATTATTGTGGCTGGTCGTACACGTAAGACAGCATGCTGATGTTTAGGAGCTGCTGCTGCAGGGTCAGCCCTGTTTGCTGATAAGCCAGATACTGAAGTTTTGAGTCTTGGCAGATTTTGGATACGGGTAAGGTGGAGAAGTGACTCCTTCCTTCCTTGTCGCGTGCCACAGTGCAGCTCCTGAGCTACAATACTGCGCGGAGGTGCTTCCCTGGGACCTGTGTGACCAATGCAGTAGTTGGGTGGGCCAGTGTACATCTTTCCACTCTTGCCTTGTGCCATGATTCCCAATCTGTAACTTGATAGACATTTCGTTTTTTGCTGAGGACTGTCTGACTGTGCTGTGAGACCAAGTCTGTGCCAAGAAGACCTCAGGAGTGACAGTGTAGTTACCAGTCAGGAGGGGTCCCCATTTCTCTCTCCCAGTGGGACAGTAGAAGTTCTTAAGATACAAACCACAGATACTAATAGCTGCATAACTGACTAAAAATGAAACACAAAAATTATCCAAGTTTACTTACAAATTGAATGTCACCATGAAGAAAAGCACTGTCAGAAACCAGATTCTCTTGATGTCAACTGCCAGTCGTTAATGCCTGGAAGTCCTTTTGAACCACCACTTCTGCATCGTTTGTTTCATTAAATGATGGGTTCATGAAAATGATTGTGGAAATGTATTTTGATGTTGAAGGAGAAGGAAGGTGAAAAGCTGGGTATCTTCTAATTAAAATGCCTTTTGAAGGCAAACAGTCTCTCTAGCAATAATTACAAAAATCCCAGTTCTATTCTGAAATGCGTAGCATGATATGGTTGGCTACTTGAAAAAAAATATAGCCAAGTATCATCTTGACCTGTGGGCCTCAGGCAGACACAGAGGCTATGCAAGAGGAGGGAGTTCCGGTGTGTGTCGGGGAAGACTGTAATTGTACTGATGCTTAGGTTTTTGAATAACTAGTAGAAGCAGGAGGCTGTAAAGTCCCAAACAGTAATGCTCAGTGGAGAAAGAACTCTGTGGAATGCACATGTAGAAATTATAAATGTATTAAACTGGGCTCTCCTGGGGGTAGACCTTCTCTCTTTTGCTACCTTCCTTCCAGTGTAACAATTCAAGGTCTCCTCTGGTGTTTGCTTTCCTCCAGGAAAAGAATTTTTCTACCTTATAAAAGTTGCACATGAATGATTTTAAGAATACCAGTAAGTGCAGTATTCGCCTGTCTGTGTATCTGTCAAATGGTTGGTTGGGCAATTCTGGCACACTTCTTTACCCTGGTTCTTCAAGTGCCAGGGAAAAAACGTGCAAGACTGTGTAGATAGGCCTCTTTCAAAACTTTCATTGCAGCTGAATCGAGGCTGGAGTTGAGATTCAATTGCAGTGAACTAATTAGGCTGAGCTCCAAATGCCTGAGCGCTGGATGTATGACAAACAATGGTGCCAGCATGTGCTGGAGGGAACTGTGCACAGGAACAGTGCATTGCTGACTTGAAACTTGGCAGTACCTCATTAATTTTGTGTGTTAATAGATTGTTTAATGAGCATTAGTGGCTGAACACAAAGGCTATGAACACTTGCTCGTTCAGTTCCAGATGGAAAATAGTGGTTTGTTGGGGGCGAGATGTTTTCTGCCTGCCTCCAAGAGGTCCAACACGAGCTTCAAATGCATTGGAAAGTTGCCAGTTGCAAATAAGCCTGATGGGTAGGCTGAGTTACAGCAAAGGAATGTGTACATTAGTGAGTTTTTAGGTAAGGTACTAGCTCTCCTCATACAGTCATGCTTCATCTGGCATAATGGCCTGTGAGAACCATTACAATACCAGTAATGATAATCAGAGAGCATGTGTATTTGCAAGCTTCTACTATGGTAGTAGCTGTTGTATTTTACCTGCTACTGCAAAAATATATGTATTTGTGTGTGTATATTTAATAAAAAAGGGAGTGTTAATTTTACTCTGTGTGTTTAGTGTTTGGGGGGGGGCTTTTTTTATTAATAGGTAATTCTAAAGCTGTCCAAATCAATTAGTTTTCTTTGACCAAAGAAAGTGTGCTCACAGCTGGAGTACTGGAGAGGTGTTGGTTTGAATCACTTGTCTGGCACTGGCTTTAATAGCAGAGGCACGGTACTGATGGCAAAGATCACAGAACCCTTGCTTATCTCATCCCTAGCACAATAAAGGCCCCAATCTTCCTAATGAAAGTAACCTTCCTTCTGCCAAGTAAGGACTTACCTTTAAAGAATATGTTGAAAGGTAATGAAGTTGAAAAGCTGGGTATCTCCTAATTAAAATGCCTTTTGGAGGCACACAGTATCTCTAGCAATAATTACAAAGACCATTCAGTTCTGTTAAGTCCTAGATGGGTTCATACCTCCTTTGCTGCCAAAACTAGAAAGTTCTTGCAATTAAACCCATCAGCCCTGAGGTACAGGAGAATCTATACCCACAGCAGCTCTCTCCTTCCCAGAAAAACTGCGAGCCATCGGAAAATGGGCTGGAATTGGCTGGATTTTGCTTTTTCACAATAACCTTTTTGCTTTTTCACAATAACCTTTGAGGGCACCACACTCCAACTAAGAGCTAAAGTAAAGATGCCCCTTCTCCTGTAAGGATGCTGACAAGAGGAGCAAAGGAGGATAGATGCAGGGAATAGATGTTGCTTCTGATCTCTTTCGTACTCCCTTCAGGTGCCTCTGCCCAATTATCTGTGCAGGGCGGTGGAGATAGAGAACAGAGACAAGAGGAAAGATCTTCCATCCTGTGGCTTTGCAAAACGAGAATGGCCTGTGCTGATCGTGTTAAGAATCAGTGGTGTTTGTGTTCTGTAGAGCAAAAGCTTTATCTGTCCTTTACAGACTTCAGCAAATAGTTCTTAATTATTTTTTTTCCCACTAATACTCTTCCTAAATAGATCTAGTTGAGATTATTTGATTTGTTTTTCACTCTTGTCTTGGAAGGCACTGAAGCAGTCAAACCTTACTGAGTAAATAAACAAATGTGTATTAGTTTGTAGTGTGAGTAAACCTCGTGTCATTTCATGCTGTTATCTTATCCATGACTCGAGGAGTATTGATAATGGACTATATCAGCACTTGACAGAAAATAAGCTTGCTTGCTTGATCTTTTCAACAGGTCATGCAGCATCCTAGTGCTAAACAGTCTGAGCTCCCTGCCTTCAGACAGTGTGACAGGCATAGACATCTACGTCTTACACAGTCACGCTAGCTGTTGTCTTTGTACTTCTGTTAATTTAAGACAGCTCCTCGTAGCTGTTATTTACTGTTATGGCATAATCTTATTTCGACAGCTATGTATTTGAAGCAGAAAAGTGAGAAGTGCTACAAGAATGAGGGAGAAAACGAGGCTTTCAGATTGTGCAGGTTTTGCAGCAAGTGCAGGGCAGTAGCTGTGCTGTGTTCGTGCCCTTCTCAGGCAGGGGAACTGTGGCACTCTGTCAAACAGGGAGGTTATCTCTTGCTGACTTCTGCGGCAGGAGTGTTTTGGTGTCGTTTCAATGTGAAACATACTTTCATCCAGTCTCCCTGTAAAGTGAGGCTGAGAAAACTGAGCAGATGGGGAAGCTTCCCCATGCCGGGAGAAGAGCATAGTACATTTCAGTACATTCGAAAGGGTTTCAAAGGAAATGTCTCCTTTCTGTTTACTCTCTTGGCTTCATAACTCTCAGCATTGACAGCCTCGTCGAAGTGAAGACCTTGTGTGCTTTGGGTATCTTGTGAAAAGTGGATCTATCTGTATCTGGTCTCACTATGAGCAAGTTTAGAGAGCATCTTGATACTTGGTGCTCTCCTTCATCAAGTAGTACACATGAAGCTGTCTTTACATTGCTCACTACTATTTTCTACTTTGTTTTCTTTCAAAGAAAGCAAGCTTCTTTCAAAGAAGCTTCCTAGCTTTTCGAGACAGGCCTAGTCTATTAGTCTTGACAACAAGTATCAGATGCCTCATCTTAGACAGTTACCAGGAAGAATTTGCTTCATTTCTGTTGTTCTCCAGAGAGACTCCCCCCATGTGTTGTGTTTACTCACACTCCTTTTCTGGTACCCCTCTTTGTAAGAGAGAGGCTCACAACTGAGCATGCTGTTGAACAGATTCTCCTGTATCTCAGGGCTAATGGGCTTCATTGCAAGAACTTTTTTCAGCATGAAAGGAGGTGGCAACTTATCTAGGACTTACCAGAGCTGAATGATCTCATCCACAAGTGGTGGGTGATAGCTGTGCCCTTCAAAGTCCGTAGGAAGGACAGACATACTGTGTCTCTCAGCCTTCAAGTCTAATTTTACCAGCACTTTATTTTACAAGCAGTATTTGTTTCCTAATGGCAGTGAGTATTTTTGTGAGGTTGTTTAGGTTTTCTGTTAGTCTGTGAGCCATCTCTAAGGTGGCGATTGTGCCCCTGAAATTCAACTGGTTAATGGGACCATCAAGAGAGGTTACCCAGCATGAAAAGGTGACCAAATTGTTCTGTCTCAGTCACTAGGGTAGATTGACATGACCTTTGACTCGTGAACTTGAGATGTACCTGTGCGCAGGAGTTGCTTTAACCAGCTACTCCCTGGCAGCCACAGATATGTGGTGGCACGTGCCTGTGTGATGCTCCATGGCAGGTAACCTCAGGCCTTCTCAGTGTTGTTTGTGTGAAGCTGAAAGAGATCGAAGGACCTAGAAACTTGTCTGCAGGGTCTGAATTATTATTTATGAGCTCCTCATGTTTCAATTCCCACCTGTTCAATTGAAAATAAAGAAGAATCAATATGGTTTCATTTAAAATTGTTTATCTAAGGCTTGATAATAGGTGCTTGATCCTGTCCATCAGCTGCCACTAGCTGGGAGGTGTACTGTGTACTCCTGGCTTCAGGGCAAACACAGTTTTAGAGGAAGGATGAAAAGCATTCTGGCAATGTTAGGATGTGTATCTTTGGTTTCCTCTGCCCCCCATGACAAATGCAACCTGAAGATGCTTCTGCCTGGCTGCTAAAATGAAGTCCGCCCTGTGTTCATTGGCATTGCAGGGTGTTTCTTTCTCCTCTGACCCTATCTGTTTCTTGAGCAGACTTCATTGTCATTGTCCTTTTTATACAGGGCCTCTTTCTGTCTGTTCCACACCCTCCCACCCCTCTAAATGCTTAAGCCACATGGTGTCTAGAAGAGACTTTTTATTCTGCTGAACTGTGGCCGTGGAATGCCACAGCCATGGGAACCTGGCTTAGGACTTCAGTTTAGGACAGAAACTGCAGGCAGAAATTGAATCAATTGGACTAAAGTTCCCCATACGTGGCAAATGATTAACCAGAATAAAATTTGTCTGCACTGCTGAGATTCGCACCTACCTGGTAAAATAGAACTAGTATTACAGGACATATCTTCTAGAAGGTCTTTAATTGAGCTCTGCTTTGTGTCAGTGGTTTTCCTATAAAATTAGGAGAGGCCGAGGTGGTGAAAGTGGTTTCTTTGCTCTTCCCTATTCTTCCATTTATCTTGTGATGGGTGTAGTGAAGAATGAAGTGCTTTTTATAGGATACTTGCAGGGAAGGTGTTGCTATTGCAATGCAAGGAAGATAAATAGCCATGGGAAAGCCAAAGTGCGCTTTTGTTCCCAGGCATGACTTCTTTTGTATTAATGAGCTGAAATAAGCTTGAATGTGTGGAATGAAATGGAGAAAAATAACCTAGATGCTAAGGAATAAGGACTTCCTATAAATTTAGTTGTTCCTTGCAACTCCTCACAGTCAGTTTTACTGGCTGTTCAGTATCACTTTGATAGAGGAGAGGAAGAGACTAGTTCCATCAGCACCCCATGGACCCAAATGAAACAATATTTACTGGCTGTAGCTTTCTTACCACTTCATAGCTCTAAGAAATTTGATACTAATCTGGATGGTTTTAAATGATGTCTCCACTGCTCTCCTAGACCTAAATGTGGATTATAATTGAGCTGTGGCTGCTAGATCAGGCTGACTAAAGCTGCGTTGAGCGTGAGGGTAGAGGGAACACACACACCCCAACCCTGCACTTGTGCCAACTGGCAGGGTGTGGGCTGGTACTAGCCCAAAAGCTCGATAGCTGCAACCATGTAGGGTTGCACCTGCACTAGCAAAGCTTCTGAGGCAGGGTTTGTGAGCATGGGTAAGCACTAACAATTCCAGCTCCTCTTGGGACTGAAGTTGGCCCCAAGCCTCACAGAAGTAGTGACTACACCTAACCAGGTAGACAGCACTGCTGTGTCCCACAGCATAATCTTCTAGGGCAGGGCTCTTCATGCCTTTTATGTCTTTACAGCAGCTAGAACTGTGGGGATACTTGTGGCTCTAAGGTCAAGTGCCACTACACATCAGTAGCCAGCCTGTACTTGGGTGTTTACCTGGCACTGTGCTAGTACCTCAGAGTGCTTTGCTTTCTGTACCCCAGGATGTGTGTTAAAGCAGTGGTATCAGGGACTGACAGACAACAGTGTCATAGATAAGGTTTGATCCTTCTTCCTCCCTGCCGCACAAGTTGAAGTGAAGTTGTAGGCTGGTTGTTCTGCCTGCAGTAAGAGGCAGTCTGACTGCTCTCTCCCCTGGCATCCAAGTTTGAAGCTGTTATCAGCACTGCTGTGGCTCTGAAACCACGGCTGTGTTTGATTTAGGGGGAAGTTGGCACCTCTCTGACAAGTGCTGGAATGTCACAGAATGTCCCCGTTTGTCCTTGGGGTGCTGTTGGCATCTTTCACAGCCATAAACCCCCAGTCAACAGTCCTGATCATGGGCAAACACCAGCCAAGCGCACAAAAGCGCTTATCACCTGCTAGGCTCTGCATTCATAAAAAGCAAAGTCATAAAACCCTTCAGGGGCTGGCAATTGCAGAGCTTACTCTTAGACTTGAAAAGAAGTCCTGAAGAATACAGGCTGCTTATCAATGTCAATTGCTGGGCAGTGGAGAGTTGCTGTTTGATTAATGTCATCTGGTATTGGCAGCTCTGGTTTACAGTGGGTGTTGGAGAGGTGTTCCTGGCAAGTGGTGTTCTGCTGAATGTAGAGTTAAATTCAATGGGAAGTCTCTGTTTTCAGGGAGAACTGGGGATGAACAGTTGAATTCAACGGAGAAAAAAATGCAAAATGGAGCCTTAAGAAAAGATTGCCTGGAGGCTCAGAGTGCAATGTCAAGGTGATAAATTTTAGATGTTTTTTGAACTATAGATGTGATGCTGCTGTTGTAATTACTTTGCATTGCTACCACAGCTGAGTCCTGTATTACTCTGGTGCTAATTCTGTATGAATTTTGTCCACGTGGTTATTGTCTCTTGCCTGCAGTAAATATGTTAAACTACATAATAAATATACACCCAGGTTTCCCACTATCTCACCAGTAATTTTGCTGTAGTTGTCTAAAAATAGATGATCCTCCCTGTGTCCTGGGCTGGGCAAGAACACAGACTTGTCCCCTCTGTATGCCCCTCTGCGTTACCTAATGCTTTTAAATTCCTTTTTTAACATTGCATTCATGCTTATTAATTAGTTTCTCTAAAAACAGAAACTTCAAAGTTAATGTTCACTGAATGGTCCTATATTTATGCCATGCACTTCATCTCCGGCCCGGTTCCCCAAAGGTGGCGTGGATTTTGGTCTAAAGTCTCTTTGAGCAGTTGCATTGACACTTGCAGGTGGTTTTGCCCCTGAGAGATGTCTTATGTTTTGTTGGCTGGATTTGAGCAAGCATCAAATTCCACACGGTCTACAACTGGATGGGTAGAAACCAGCACCTGTGCAGGTTTTTGAAATGCCAAGCAAGCATTTTAAATACAGTTAAAAGTAAATATTTTAAGCAAAATAGTAATAAGAAAACCCCTTGGATTTTTAGTTTGAAAATTACTCTGGAGCTGCAACGTTTAAACAAGAGGCTGGTATGTAAAAAGAGTACTTCATGACAGCTGCCAAGGAGCAGACTGACAGCAGTTAATCGGGAAGAGCTGCACTGGAAGCTGTGTGGCTGATCCCAGCTCTACCCCTTAAACAGCAGCTGTGTCCCAGAGTCCTCAGGGTCATGTGTAGGCGGGATTCTCACCCGTGGCTCGGGAAGAAATGCTGGAATGTCCCTCGCTGACTTGAAATGAGAGCTGCATTCACTCCCTTCCTGTGGCAGCTTTGAATGTCTTAAATGAGACTTGACCAGAAATGACCAATTCTAGGAGTGCGAGTGTGGCCATTTGCATGAAATACTTCATCCTTTTTGTCGTGATGGCCAAGGAAGCTGGCTGTTTTGATGGACAATTTGGTTGCATCTGCCTCTTGTCAAATGACATGTAGATAACTTGGGGAAGAAGAAGAAAATAAAGTATAGAACAGTCCTGTTGGCACCTAAAAGAGGTGATGATAACAAGAGCACCGTTATTTTGGTGCCACATCTACACATGTAGAGAATAGATGCCATTACCTCTCCTACACACGTGGGCTGGTTTGAGAGCTGATACTCGAATTAGCAAACAAACATCCTTTCTCCATTCCCTTTCTTTGTATGTGC
The DNA here is from genome assembly GCA_013399075.1 of Chloroceryle aenea. NCBI lineage: Eukaryota > Metazoa > Chordata > Aves > Coraciiformes > Cerylidae > Chloroceryle > Chloroceryle aenea. The sequence goes on along the minus strand of VWZY01011409.1, from coordinate 962,114 downwards.
ATCTGCCTTCATTTGGAAAGATTCTTTATCCTTTGGCATTTTAGTCCTCCCCCCCACTTTTTTTTTGGTATTCTCAACTTCTTTGGACTCTTGGGAGAGCAGTTGTGTAGTAGATTAGAAAAAGCAGCAATAAGAAACTAGAGTGGTTTACTTACTGTGTTAGGCTCTGTCCATGCTTAAAGTGGAAGGAAAACTCTTCCTTGTGACTGCCAGTTGCCAGGATTTTAGTATTAGTTTGTTGTTTGTTTGTTTTGTATGATTATTTTTTTCTCCTCTCCTGCATGAGGAATCTCATGGTTGAAAGTCTCTTGGCTTAAGAAATGCTGAATTATTGGTGTTGGTGTCTTTAGTTTATGGGGAGGAATGCTCCTACTGGAATAAAACGGGGTCAAGCTATTGCTGGCTGGCTACTTGTGTGTGATGAAACAGAAGCAGGAGGTGGAATCAGTCTGTTTGCAAGTGGTCACGAGATCAATCACGTTTGTTCCAAGTACTGTGACAGCTCTACTACACTGGTGCCGGTGCTTGCAAGGGTAGGAGGTGTGTATTTCTTCACTGTTTGTCTTGGGTTTTCTTCTGCTGTTTCCTCAGATTTGTTTACTATTTCATGTCAGAAAAACAACAGCTAGTGTTTACTTTCAAGTAAAGTCTTTCTAAGCATTCACAATTCTAACTAGGGAATGGATTTGCAATTTTGTTTGGAGCAAGCAGTTCCTGTTACTCATGAAACAGGAGTGGCTTTTTAATAAAGATGCCAGATCTCTGCTCGGTAATTACCATAAAATAACCAGTACAGCAATTCTGGAGTGTCAACAGCTTGATAACCAAACACTTTCTGAACTGCTTGTGAGCTCTGGTGTTGAAATAAACTATGAAGAGCAAACTTCAGTGCTTAATGCAGGCACTGTTTCTAGAAGGGAAAATCTCTTCCTGAGCCAATATATAATGCTAATGCATCAACATACCCAGCCTCATGAGCCAGGAGACTGGCTGGGGAATGAAGGGCTATGCTACATGTAGCTATGAATATCTGACTGTATATTCTGAAGATGAACTTTGAAAGGCACCAAGTCTACCTCCTGAGGCCTGTGCTGCTATGAGGGGTTCTGTAATCTGTCTGGAGCCCAGCCCATCTTTTATACAGCTCTCACATGGGACAGTCTGTCCACAATAACTGCTCCTTTTTTTGATAGCCTCAGGCCTGGCTTCTCTAAGGTTGGGATGCATCCTGTTCAAAACAGTGCAGCCTGTGGAACGAAGGTGCCGTAAGCAACTGGAAGACATTAGCAGCTTGTGCTCATGATAAGGACCTTGTCTGAAGCCAGCCCCGTGAGCTGAAGCCTGTGTCCTGGGCAATGTGGAGCCCTGCAGCCCAACCAGTGGGATGGGGTTTCCAGACTACTGAATAACTCTGTTTCTGAGTTCTGGCTTATACATAACACTTGGGTTTGCTTTCAGTGTTTTTTTAATTTTATTTTTTTAAATATGTGTAATTTTGGTAACTTGTGTTTCAGTTTTAGTTCTCCCCTGTAGATGGGACTCTTGCTGATTTCAGAGTGATACAATATTTGAAATGTTGAGTATTTAAAAAAACAAACCAACACACCAAAAGTAATCAACATCCACTGTTTAAGTGTTTATTCAGAGTAATCAAACATACTTCATCTCCTCTCATGAGATACACTCATTCTGGACGTGTGGGCCTGCCAAAGGCACGTTTGCTCTGTGATTGCATGATAAGGATCATAGGAAGCGCAAGAGGAGGCAGAAATGCAGAATGAAGAAGGGGTAGAGGTTTGTGTAATACCAGCTAAAGCAGTGGAATTAAACTGGTAAGCTTTTGGTGTGGTGGAAGAGTTAACCCAACAGAAAGGCTATTGAGTCTAGATATCCTTGTCTGAAGAGCACTTTGAAGTGCTCTCAAACACTGTCCAGACGACTGCAGTAACATGCTGAAGGGTACTTGTTTATCCCTGTTCCTTTACCATCCTGCTATGTGTTTCCACAGTGCAGAAAGCTGCTCTGGTGTACGGCCAGAGGCTGAGGCAGGGGTATAAAAACTTGGACAGCCCCCTTGGTGTTTGTTGAATGGAGCTACCACACCTGAAGACTGCTATCTGCATTCTGTTGTAATCCAGTGGCTCTTGAGCCATTTAAAAGCTGTGAATTCAGGTGTGTAACGAAGGTTTTTATTGAATCCATTACTACTATGTGTTTTTTCAGGCAGCTGTAGGAGCCATCTTTTTGGTAAATCTAAAGCTTCATTAAATAAGAGGCCCCAAAAATCAAACTAACCTCTCCTCCAAGAGAAATACTCCACTGAGGTTGAAATTTAAGGAGCTCAGAACCCATCATCAGTTTTTGCTTACACATTCTATCAGTACTCTTTAAAACATTTCTGTTCCTCCCTATAGTACAAGTGACTGGCTATTGACTTGGCGGTGGTTGGGTACTGGGTATGTACTGCTGTAGGGAGCCTGTGCTGTGTACTTATGCCCTGGTTTGGGGCTGGAGTACAGTTAATTGTCTACTTAAGTAGCTGGTACAGGGCTGTGTTTTGGATTTAGGATGAGAGCAATGTTGACAGCACGCTGCTCTTTTAGTTGTTGCTCTGCAGTGTTTATCCGTAGTCAAGGACTTCCCAGCTTCTCGCCCTGCCTTGCCAGTGAAGGCTGGGAGTGGACAAGGAGTGCACAGGACAGCTGAGCCAAGCTAGCCCAAGGGCTCTTCCAGACCATGTGATGTCATGGCCAGTAGCTAAACCAGGGGGGAGGTGGCTGGGGGACACCCAGCTTGGCGATTGGCTGGGCATCGGTGGGTGGGTGGTGAGCAATCGCATCGTCCATCACTTGGGGTTTATAGTCTGTTATTTTCCCTTCTCTTTCTGTCCTGGGCTGGCCAGCGGTTCTCATTTGGGAACAGAAAAGCTTCAGGCAGTGATAACAAATGAACTTTTAAGTAATTTTGTTTGCTGCAGGAAGCTGTACTGTTGTGTCTAGAGAATAATAATACTTTGCTTGTAATGGACAGATTTTTAATAGATAAAGAGATTTGTGCACTTAAGAGTTTGGAAAAAAACCATCCTGAATAACTTAAAAACAAAATACTGAAGACAAAAAGCAAAATGACAACAAGCCAGCCCCTTAAAAAGCTCACCTCATTCTAACATTTTAGAATGATTAATGACTTCTCTAATGTAGCTAGTAAATATTTGTGTTGTTCTGCTGTTACCACATACTGATTTTTCTTGCCAGACTGCACTGGGATAATTTTTCTAAAATATATTTGTTACATTTTTGAGGGGAGATCACAGATCATCAATTCTCCATAGCTTCTTGAAAGCACCAGAATATTAAATGGGTTCTTCCCAAGGCTACTTTATTGTTCATGCCCCGTGTTAGGCCTTCAGTCCCGCGGTGCCTAGAAGAGGACCTGGTGATACGTAGAAATCCCACCAGTCACTAACAGATATTGTGGTGCTGCTTTTCCATCCCCGACCTGCCTCTTTGCCAGTTTCGTATCTTTTCTTAGACTCCAGAGTTCCTCAGAGGAGAGAGTGCCTTTCTGTTCTGGGTGTGCCTGTAGCATGTCTAGTCCACCAGAGTCCTTGGGCTTCCTTATTGCCCTTTATGATTACAAAAAAGTTCTTAAAGTTTGTAAATGTCTTTTCAAATGAAAACAGCAACAAAAGGTTGTGTATTGGAAAAGCAGCTGCCTGAGAAATTGGTAGTCTCTCCTTCAAAAAGATTCTGCTTTCTTCTGCTTGGTTTGGTATATCTGTTGTTACGAATAACCCATCCGTATCACCTCTTTGCTTAAGAGGAGTTACAGAGAAATGACATTTCTGTTATCCATCTTGTGTTGTGTTAAACACAGTATTCCAGGAATGAGGAAAAAACACAGTGCGTGCAGGTAACAGTCACACACCGGGAGTTTCAGATGTCCTTTCTCTGCTTGGCACTGTGGTGGCTTGTAGGGGCGTTGACTATTTGCACCTCTGTAGTACTTAAAAAAAAAAAAGAGGTGAAAGGTGTCTAAGAACACTTAGAACTAGCTGCCATTTCTGGCAGAGCAGCCTGTGTTAATAAGCTTGGCACTCATCTTTTCATGGGTGTATTTATTGTTTCTACATGTGCATTTGATTACCCAGAAGACGTTTAGTTTCCTGCCCACTCAAGGTGGAAAACTGCAACAGTTATAACCATCAGGGCAATCTAATGTGCAAGCAGTGACCTTGAACGTGTTGGTCTTGTTTCCTTGCCTTATTTGGGAACCGCTGGTAAAAAGCCATTCAGATAAAACACAAGTTTGAAAGCAGCACCTTAATAACAGCAGCGTAGTGGTTGAGGGGAAGCACTGTTACAAGCTGCACTTTAAATATTTATGGTTAATGAGTTAATGGTACAAATCTTTTGCAGAAGAAACAAAGGCCATTTGCGTCAAGAGTTTCCATGTTGTGTATTTAAACAGCGTTAGGAAGAACTCTTGTGTGTGAACAATAGCCCATGATGATGGGACAGGTCGCTCATATGGTGTGTGCTCATCCAAACTGCACTGTTGTTAAGTGCCATCAGTGTGCCTGGGATGGGAGGAGTGGATGTGTGTGGCGTTCTGCACATGGGCATGCTCGTGCTTTTCCCCACTCTGTGAGCTTGGAGGGGTTTCTTTGTTCCCCTTTGCCCCCTGTAATTATGGTGCACCTATCGCTCTTTTCCATTTGCATCAGCAAACCTCAGAGCCTGCTCCAGCTGCCAGGATTCAGTGGGGTACCCCATGGCTGCTGTCCTTTTCAGCTGGTGACTGTGGTGTGTCTGCTCGAGCCCCATCCTCCCCAAGCTGTCGCCTGTGCGGTGTCTCTGCAGCCAGTGCATGGTGGGAAGGTGGAACTCGCCTTGAACACATCAGTTCAGCTGAGTGTTGGGTTATCAGTTTCACCTAAAATCAAAGGGGCAGTGAAGATAGTCTGCTCTGAAACAACAGCATGTGAAAGAGCCCAAGCTAACTGAGTTCTTTTTCACTGGTTCAAGTTTCCATTAATTACCCAGATACACTGGATATTGTTTCCTGAGGTACCAAACAATGAATGTTGGTGGGCACCCGCTTGGTCTATATCTGCATTTTTTTTACCTGGCTTGAAGACTTCCTAACTCTAACAGAGTTTTTTAGAGAGCTAACTGAAGTTCAAACACACTGCAAACATTCAAGCATCAGAAGTTGAACATTCTTTTTCTGAAAATTTCTGCTTCTCTCTTTATTTTTAAAGTTACCAGAGGTGGGCCCTGGATAATATTTTCAATTGATCACTTTTCCATGCTTGCTTGTTCCCTTTGCAGCAGGGACACAGCAGGAGAAAAAGAGGGGGAAAAGTGAGTTTAGAAGACTAAAAATGGTGGAGGGAGAAAGAAAATTATCACCAACTGTTTCTGCCTGAAGTCATGACAGAGACAGGGTTTAGATCCTACAGCTTTTTGGAAAATGCCCCAATTTCTTGGGCAGGGTTTGGTCACGGTGACGATGCCTTTCTTAAGAAAAATTAAGCAGTTTCCTACAAATTTAATGCATTTTTTTTTTCTTTTCTGGTCCCTTTGAGGACTGACAAATACTGTTTCACACAGAAGAGCAGGCGAGTGACCATCCCTTTCTGCTCTCTTCATGTTGGGCTTGTAAGGTAAAACCACCAATGGCTTTGTTCTTGCACTAAGTTTAATGGACACATTCATGCAAGGACTTTTCTGCTGGCAGGAACAAAAGTCGCTTTTCCAACTCCCAAAACCTATTGTTCGGATTTTGTGGGACTCTGGGAGGATCATCTGTTTTGCATCCATGAATCCTCTGCATTTTTCATGCTAAAAAAAGTTGAGAAGTTGCAGAATGCCAACGGGCGTGCTTGGGGCAGATGTTCTTCCTGGCTGCGTGCTGGCTGATAACTTACTTGCATTCCTCCAACCCTCTGATTTGAAGGGAGTAGCTGTTGCATCTTTCGCCCTGGTTTTTGGTTTCGTGGAGTTTTATTGTTCACCATATCACCCCAGAAATACAACAGGATTTCATCCTTTTGGAAATAAGTAGATTAAATGGAACTGGTTGGAGAGGGATGAGGAAGGGGCTGTCTGTCTTCGTGTGGAAAATTTTCACCTCTCACTTAAATCTTCCTCTGCACTATATCGAACCAGACAAGGATGTTTGAGTCTATTCTGGGTCAAAGCCCAGGAAACTTGCGAATCTTTTTGCTTGGATTTCTTTAGAAAGTATGCTGTGAACTTTATATCCTGAAGAGTCAATTTCCAGATGGTTTCAGGCAGATGAATCTTGTGATGCAAGGGATTTCCTTTTTCCTGACTGCTCCATTGTTGGCTCCTTGCCTGTATGTCTGTGGCTCAGTGGATGTATGTTTTCGAGGCTAAACTTCCAGGAGAGTTGACAAAGTCCTTACGGTGCGTAGCTGTCTTAGCTGCAGCATGACACTGGAAACAGCGGTGTAAGCTGTGACTTTTTCAGCTTTAGCAGAAACTTTTGTCTGTGCCACAGCTGTATTCTTTTTCTGACTATCTTGAAGATGGGTGCAACCCTTTCTCCAATGGTCAGGGGACTCAAACCCACCCCTATTACCCTCAGAGTGACAAGTTGGTGACAAAGCCCATCTCTCGGCACCCTCAGACACAACATGTCAGGTCCCATGGCCTTTTATAGGATGGGTTCTCTCCAGTCATCCCTAACTCAATCCTGATTTCTTCTTGATAGTTTATCTCCTCCTGGAACCTTTCATCCAAGCAGAGAGGTCAGGGAGACCTAGCTGGTGGAGACTGAGGCAAAGTGGACAGAGTGCCTTAGCCTTGTTTGTCTCCTCTGCTACTAAATCACCCACTCGGCTCAGCAATAAGCCTGGATTTCCCCTGTGTGGTCTTTTACCACTAATGCAGCAGTAGAAGCTTTTCTGGATGCCCTTGACATTGCATCCAAGAGTCAACACCAGCCAAGCTTTGGGAGCCTATAGCAACTTGTGATCACCAGCTGCCTGCTGTCCAAGCAGTAACTGGGGTTGACCCTGTCTAGTTTCCAAGATGGGCGATATCAAAAGTGTGTTCAGGGTGATGTGGCGATAGATAGATAGGAGAGAGAACTTTAAGAACATTCTGCTCTTTCAGAGAGTACACGAGTCTCTTAGCTTCTAAATGAAACATGGTATAAAATGTGTGTGCCTGCCTGCATATGGCTTGGCTATGGTTTCCCTGTCAGGCAGGCTCTGTGTGGTTCAAGCACTGAGCTGATGTTCACCTTCTAAGACTGGAGGTGTGTGGCTGAAAAAAGATAGGTTTTGATCTGGGACACTGATCCATACACTCTGATTCATGGAACTGACACAAGTTGACTTTAAGACCATTTGAACTATGATTTTAAAGGCATTCAGTATTTTCCTATAAAGCTTAATCTTTGATGGAACAAATGGTATCACTCAAGTCTTCAATCCTGCTCTCCTTAAACACATCATGTATCTAAGCCTTGAACTTGGATTCTGAGTGAGGACAAGACTGATTATTCTGTGCCGTAGCTGCGTGATGCTGTGACAGTGTGGGCTGCTGTATTCTCACACGCTGGCGTGGTTGCAGGTCAGCCCCTCTCCCTCTGCATGATGTGCTGAATACTGGGAAATCAGTACTTGCATTACTTGGGCTGTGGGCTAGAGATGGCCTCATTGCTGACTTGGGTGAACTACCCAAAGTGAAGTCACTGCTTTAGCTTCTCTCCTCCTTCATTTCCTTTCTCTCAAAATAAAATCAGAAACCCAAAATCTTCCTGTCATTTACCTGAAGTAAAACACCTTTCGTATTTCACACCCGCCCTGGATTTCTTGTGTACCTGCTACAGCTTTTGAAGGTCTTGGCACTTTGTGCCTCTCTGGGCTTGCCCGATGCTCAAACACTTGTTTCCTCATTGCATGGTTACGTGATCTGTTATGGTGTTAACATGGGCAGAAGGAAATACTGGAAGATTTGTCCATCACAACATTGGAAAAGTCACAAAGGTTTAAACAAAAATTGGGCAAATGAAAACCCCAACAGATGTTGGCTGCCTTATAATAGGTAGAAATGAATTTATCCCAGTACAGAATGCTCACATGAGGACTTGTCTTTCTGCAGAGATTTAGTGGTGCAACAGGATTCGTGTCCGTGCCCGCCGCAGTGCCGGGACTCCTCATGTCTCTGTACATAGAGATCTCTTCTTTGCTTACACAAAATCCCGAGTCAAACACTGGACGTGAGCGGTGCATGTGCAAAGTTAGTCCACCCGTGGTGCCTGGGAGGTTAATGGAATGTAACAGCTTCTTCAGAGAGCGGTGTTTGTCAGCCCTTTGTTAGTTACATCTCAGAGTATTTGGTAAGCAAAAAAAAATAACCAATGGGCTCACCCTTTCAGTTTGTCTCCAGTGAAAGCTTCATGACTTTGTTTGTCAAGGCCTTCAGCTTTCCTTGCAGGGAAGAAGACTAAAAAATTGATTTCTTTTTAATCTTTTTATTTTCCCAGACAGCGAGTTCATTAATCAGGAGGACTGCGCTGGGGCTGAACGTGCCTTCCTGAACTCAGAGGAAGGCCACTTGGGCTTTTTTGTGATTAATGAAACAAATTTTCTGAAGGAAGAGATTTAAGGAAGACACTTTCACGAGAGGGACCTGCAGGTCCCATTTTGGAATGCAGTAATTTTTCACCAGAACACGTTGCTTTTGAGCACGTGCCTTTTACATGTTCTCACAGGACAAATCATTCCTAAGTCTTTTGAAAGGGCTTTGGCAAAGTGGACATAGAGTCTACTAACCTTCCAAGTGTGTGAGTAATGCCAGGTAATGAAATATGTACAGTACCCTCTTTCTGCCTAAAATATTTTCAACAATGAAGTTTTTAAACTGTAATGGAAGAAGCTTTGGAAAAGCTGTGCAGCTCTGGAACAGCGTGATTTGTGTCATGTTGGAATGATATTGAATGGCTTATGAAGGGCAGGTCAGGGTATCCTCTGAAAAAGATTATAAAGGCACTTCTCTCAAAAGAAAGCCTACTGCAGATAATTCTAATGGCTTGTGTCTTGCTCCAGATAATTCTGTTTTTTTTCTCTGAAATGTAAGGTTTCAATTTTAATGTAAAAGAAAAAGGGAGAGGAAAAGGCTTTTTTTTTTCCTTATGATTAATTGCTTCTCTTTTATTGACTAAACCAGAAGGAGGGGGAGATGGAAAAAATAGAAACAATGCACTTAGAAAATTTAAATATCTAAGTGATCACAACTTTTGACCAGGTTTAGCTTTGTGTATTAATTGATGATCTTAAAAAATAAAAACATAGATCAAATAAAGCTTTTGCTCATCTTACTAAACCAAGGGTGACTTCTGAAATGCATCAGCACCATCAGAGCAAACTGGAGCTGGGAGCAGAGCTGGTCTTCGCAGTGTGTAGTTGCCTGGAAATGTCACTGGGTGTCCAGGAGCTCTTTGGATAACGCTGCTGCTTTGGGGCCATCTGCTGGAGTTTTCCCTCCCGAGCCCTGTTTCTCCCATGCCTGTTACTCCAGACTTTCTTTATGTCTTCACTCAGCCTTTTTATTTCCCCTGACTCTTAGGAATGCTCGACTTCTGATGCTTTCCATCCTCAAACGGTTTCCGTGCTCCTGTTTAATTGTGATAGGGATGGGAACAATTTCTCTGACAATTTACCTTTATGTAAAGGAGTCAGCCTTGGGGGAAAAAAAATATTTTGAACACGTGATTTTTATCAGTTAGAAAAGAGCCTGTTTCTGGGAATCTTCTATTCTGTGGGGGTGATAATATTATTTTCACTTACACTTAAGGGGCAGAGGTGAATGAGAAACATGTCTCTGTGCCAGCTTGAGCAAGGCACAAAACCTCCACAGATCACTTTTTAAAGTTCAGGGATTGTCGTTTCAGATAAAGAAGCTTCTCACAGTTCAGGATAATTGGGGGCTTCTTGTTCAAGTCTGTTGCTGAAGGACTTCTTGACTTCACTGCTCAAACCTAAATATTTGTGTTTGCTTATCTGCTCCACTTAGTGCTTTATCTGCAATGCTGATTTTTTTTTTTAAAGAATGGACTTTTATAATAAAATATCCTACTTCCACAAACCTGTATCAGAGGTGGATCCTGTGAAATTGCACCTTCCTTCCCAATTAAGAATTCACGACAACAAGATTTATTAAGATATCTCACAGTAGCATGATTTCCTTTTGTGTTGAGTGATGGGGAAATGTATAGAAAAGGAAATCTGTAAATGTGAAGGTTATAAATTGTCTTTAGGTTTTGTTTGGTTTAGTATGTGCTTGTTTTGTTTGGGGTTGTTTTGGACCAGGTGCAATAACTCTCTTCTAAAAGTGATTATTTTACAGGGAAGATGTCTTGGGCCTGGGAGCTTGGTTTGTATGTATGTATTTACTTATAATGGATGTGGCTCTTTGAGCAGCAGATGGTCAAAATCTGTGTCACCATCTACTTTTGTTTGCGTTTTTCTTAAATATTAGCTGAGAACTGTAAAAGGCAGAGGCTTGCACTGGTATCCAGTTTATGGCATTCAGTGTTGCTTCATGTGGCAGTCACATGTGTTGTGCCTGGAGAAGGAGAAGAAAAAAGGCACAGAGAGTAAGAGCTCCCTTCCACCTTTTGGGTTTCTTTTTTTTTTTTAATTAAGCATATCCTGTCGGCTGGTCAAGAAATTAATTCTGCTTCATCAGATTATGAAACAAATGTTATGTGCTATGCACATTAGAGGATAGTTTGTTATTTTCCCAAATCTGCTGCCAAAGACTTCCCAGGCAGAACAATGCTTTTGTTTGTACTGACGAAGGTGAAACTGGATAGAGAAGTAATTCTCCAATGGCACAGGTGCCGTTCCAATAATGGCCGTAATCAACCCACGTCCTTCAGGCTTACGTGGTTCTGCTGGCTTGTCTTCTTCTGCTCTTTGGCATTGCTGGTGGAATAGTGACCTGCTGTGTAGATTCTCTTAATTGTTTCTAAGCTGTGATGTATTACGGATGCTGTGCTTCTTCCCCTGACAGCCCTAGAAATGGGGACAAGCTCAGAAGGTGGTAGCAGTACTGACTTCTGTGAAAGCATCTGTCAGCTCTAGCTTTAGGTAGTTAAAGCAGAGGATCATATTGGAAATAGTGTGAGAGTACTTATCCCAGGTTTAGATCTTTCTCGTGGTCCTCATCTTACTTGCCAGCACTGATGAAAATGCCTTTCAGCCACAGTTGTTGTATTTAGGAGAAAGGAGTGCAAAAAGGCATTTGGAGGATCAGGCGAGGGGGTAGTTGCCAGAGTTATTCAGGTCCAGCCTCACTTCTGTGATATTTGGAATAAATCCATTTAAGCATCACTCCAGGTCAGTAGCTCAAGGTTTGATTACTTCTTCCCCATTTGTGTATTTATTTATCCGTGGTTGTTGTTTTAGTCCCAGTCAGTGTTTCACTCTATTTACAACTAGAGATGAAGGATGCTGGCAAAAATGTCAGTGTTGTTTTCCTGTTGCTGGGGGCTTTTTTGGTGAGCTAGCATTGTAGGGGTCTCTTCAGAGAACATAGAGAAGTGCAAGTCATGACTTGTACTGCAATAAAATTAGTATACAAGTTTACGTGCACCTGGAAATCAGTTGTACAGCACTGGGCTTGTGCCTCTTCTCCTTAGCTGTGGAGACTGTGGTCCCTTCCTTCTGCATCGCTTGGCGCCTTTGGGCTAGGCCAACATTCTGCCCTGGCTGCAGTTGCCAGGGGCTGGTGACTCAGTGAGCAGCTCTGTCAGCTGAGAAACCAAGCTGAGTTTTTTGGTGGTATTATGAGGTGTGTATGGTTTAGGAGGTGCAATGTCCTTTGATTGCTCATTGGGATGGGAAGGTGATTTGTGGCAGTACTGCTGCAATGAAAGTAGATGGAAGAGAGGGAGAGAAGAAAAAGTGAGGGCTAATACAGAGAGGTCTTAGAAATGCTCTGTCAGATGAAGCTCTCAAACGAGAGTCTGGCCAGACCAAACAAGAGAAGCCATTTGGGGTCAATATTATTGCTTGTTTAAAGAAATATTGTGTATTTAGGGAAAGTAATTGCAAGGGTTGTTTACTTATAATTTGATTTGCTTGTTTGTTTTTTTTTCTTTAAGCACAATATTTTATTTTGAAATATTTATTTAATTTAGCTTTCAGCAAAGCAGAGCAATAGTCTAGGGTTGGTAGTTTTTCAGAAGCTGGGGTTTGCAAACTCTTAGCTTTTAGTATTTTTCTTTTAATATTTGGGTAATAAATTATTTTAAACTGCTGCCTGGAATCTACTGTTACAAGAAAAGCAGAATAGTGATGTAGTGAGTCTTCACACTGACTGTGAAAAAACTCCAGCTAGCAAACAAGTTTTCCTGGTACTGTGGCACTCAGTATCTAGAACACAACTCTCCCTTATCTTCACCTCCCCTCTCCCCCCCAGAATGAGGACTTTTCCAGAATTGGCTGATAAAAAGGAAAGTCCTCTAGAGCAGCAAGAACAAATGGCTGGCTGTCAGCAGTGCTGTGCAGCAGGTGTATTATCCTAAGCCCCTCTTTGCAACTCATGTTTATTTTTGTCTAAATGTACCTATTTTGTAAGCCAAGGTTGATGTTCCCCCACCTTGGCTGCAGCACAGCATAAGGGTGAGCCAGTCTTAAATCCTTTGAGAGCCCCTGGAGCAATGTTACCCATTTTCTTGCTGCTGCTGCTGCCACCACGGTGATGTGGCCTGGGTGGCTGAAAAGCTGTGGTTCAGCTCTGTTTCTGCCTGCTGAGTGCTTAAACTAGGGGTAGGCTGAACGTGGCAGGGATGTCACCTTGAGCTAGGCGGTTGTTAGAGCTACAGGTGAGGAGCGCTCAGCAGCTTTTTGGAACATGATGCTGGACGGTTGAACTCTGTGATCTTAAAGATCCTTTCCAACATCATGTGATGGGTTTTGCTTTGAATGATGAGCTGCTGCAGGGCATGTGTAAAGAACTGCAAACATTTTTGGATGCTGTCCTTTCCCAGTTGCAGACGTGCGCTTCCATGGCTGTCACGTTACCGTGTTGGGATTTCCTGTTAACGCCCAGGCACGTGGGATGCTTGCTATGAGCCATCTGAGGAGCCCTGACAATTCTCTTCAGGGCAGTGGTTCACATCTCTCGGGTCGCGCGCTTGTGTTAAACGTAGCGTCTGCTTTTGGCAGGTTCTCGCACGGTACGGATGATGTCCTTCCTGTTCAATCAGGCCTGTTCCCAGCGGAGCCCATACCTCGTGGCAGGATGCAATAACACCGCTTTTTGTGAGCAGTTAACCTTTCCTCTTGAAGCATCTTGACGTCTGGTTTGCATTTCTCCTGCAATCATACCCTTTGCCAAGACCTCAAAGGCCTTTCCTGCAATAATTCTGATGCTGTATCCTAAATGACTTTTGATTCATTGTGTACTTTGTGCTTTGGTGCACTGCCCATAATTTAAATTATTTTTACAGACTCTAATCTCTCAGAAGAGCCATGTAAGTGTGATAGAAGCCTTTCTTATTTAGCTGTATATAACCTGTTTTCTTAGTATCAGACTACCCTATATTGTATATGATCTTGTACAACAAAACTTCTTTCTTACAAGAAGCTAGAAGACAGTATTTCTTTGACAAGGACTCAAGGAGATGGTTAAAAATTATGCCATTGTTTCCTTCAGGAAGCACCAGCTATACTTTGCCTTACGGTTGGAACAAATAGATATTAACAGGAAGCTCCATCTGATAGACCCATGCTAACAACACAAGCAGAGCATTCACACTATGTCTGTGGAAGGTTTTTTGATGGCAAATGACAGCTGAGAATAGTGATCTGTCTACCAGCTTGGCTGTGTAGGACATACTGGAGAGGAAGCGTCCGGTGGACAGGAACTGGTGTAGCCAGTTCCTGGAGGGGATCATGCTTCTCTGCATGAGTGCAAGCACAACTTCCCTTCGGCTGGGCATCCTTGGGCTGCAAAGAGGCTGGGAGATGGGAAGGGGCTGTAGCCTTTCCTCCTTCCTCTGCTTCAGATGCAAAACAGAAAAAGAGAGGACAAATCCTTAGAGGAAAACCACACAAAGAGCCTGCACAGACAGTGGTTGAAAACCCCCACCTTTCACATTTTGTTATCAGGACGAAGGTTTTCTGGTTTGTTGTCATTATTTANTTTTTGTTTTGTGTTCTTATTTAATTTTGGTGGTTTTTTTTAGTTCTCCCCCCCCCCCCCCCGCTTTGTCTTCAGCTATGGTTTGTGTAAGTTCCTGGTCTAACTTCTTGCTACTGTGATAATTACTTTATTATTTTTTTTTCATACTTGTCCCTATTTAATGGATCTAGACCCAAATTAAAATGTATATATTTTTGGAAGTAAAATGATTTTCTCCAAAGTGATAAGTTAGCTGCAAGTTGGCCAAAGGTATGGGTAAAGATGAAATACAGGCCTCCTTCACTGACTTGGTATTTATGTCGACTTGTAGTAACATAAACCTGTTCAGGTTTTTAATCAGGATTTTCCTGATAAAAATTAAGGATGGAATGAATTCTGTGGAATGGAACTGAATATATGACAAAGTGAAAGAGTCAGTTCTAGTCTTCATTGTGTCTTACCTGTAGTTGTCTATCTCATTGCAGTAGCTTTTTGTTGCCTTGAACGCTGTGTGAAATGTCCTTCTACGATACCATTGACCTTTGTGTTTGCAAGCAGAAAAATAAATATCACTTTGTGTAAGCCACAGAGATGAAAGGTGAAATAATGATGCTGTCATATGTTTTAATGAAGTAATATGAACTGGATATGTAGCATTGTAGTTTGTAAGCTATGATGATCAAGATAAGAATCTGCCCATATTTAATCTGCACACTCCTGTCATTCATTCTCAATGTCATCCTTCCAGTTCTTCTAAAGCTGGATGCTTGGAGGACATTTAGTTCTCTTTGTATTTATTACTTTGTTTACTGATGAAACCTATTGCAGGTAAAAGCTAAATGGCAAAAAAAAAAAAGTTGTTTACTGTGTAAACTGAACCAACCAAATAAACTCCCCAGAGAAAAAAAACAAAGCCACCCCCTCAAGTTACAAGGCTGGTGAGGAAGTTGCATGGTTGGTGATTGATCATCCATGTGACTGAACCAAGCTGTACATTCAAAGACTGACAACCCAGTTGCCCAAGAATAAGGTATCGACTCAATAGGGGGTCAGTAATGCTCAATAAGGAGCCTTAAGTTCAGTGTTACCAAAGACATACGACTCAAAAGACATTTTTTTGTATTTAGAGGATATTTGGTTTTTAGTTTCAGCCACTTTCTTCAGTAGACAGAGAGGGTCAACTCCAACCAGCTGTTGACCTCCTGCCTAGGAAGCATGCATCCAGCAGTCATAAGGTAAAATAGTATTCCCTCTATGCAAGGGCACTAAGAGTTGGATGCTTTCCATATTGATAGTTGTAATAAATAAAAGTTATTCAAAAGTCAAGAGATGTTTCTTATGTGGCACTGAACAAGGAAAAAACGTCTCTCTCTCTGGAGGGTTAGAACCCAAGTTGAGTTTATCTAAATTGACCTGAACTTTACATCTCGCTTTTAATCTGTGAAATGTTTTTGAGGTTTCTGCTTCACTTAGGGCCTGGTGCCAACCTTTTCCAAGTTCATGGAAAGACTTCCACTGAGAAACACTGCAAGAAGGAGTAAAGTCTACCCACCATATTTATTTTTTCTCATGTCCCTGGTCACATCAATGGACATATTTTACAAAGCTTTATCAGTTCTCCTACCTTTAACACTTACGAAATGAGCTTTGTTATCTCTTGGTAAGTGGTTAATTGTTCCTTTGATCATTTCATGCATTGTTTCAAGCCACCAAAAAAAAAAAAAAGACATGCTAATATTCAAGACTATATAGTTAAATAACAGGGGGAGGGAGGGAAGACAGCAGCTCAGGGCTGGAGGCTGCAAAGGTACGGCAGGGCCTGTAAAAACTGAGCTGAAAAGACGATGACAGCAACTGGCTTCTGGTAAAACCATGCTGGCTGGCTGAGTGGAACTGGGTCGCCTTGTCATAGTCTGCTGAAAATGGGGCCTGTGAAAGAAAACATCTGCAGCTTCGTCAGCATTTGTGTTCGTGCTGCTTTAAAAGTGGTTTTGTGGTTTCACATCCAGAGGTACAGAGATGATCAGATGCTTGCAAAATTCTTACTGTTCAAAGCAGTGTAGAACTTAGACACAAGTCAACCATAAAGTCAAGTATTTTTGAGTGCATCTACTGATGTGGTATCTGGGATCTGTCTATGTGCAGGCAGATGCTCCTTAGTAACCTGGGATAGACAATGTGAAAGACTTTATGTGCTATTGCCTCATCTCTGGTGCTTGCCCCGTAACCTGAGAGTTAGGTTGGTGCTGTTGAAATCCTGAGCTCCTCATCACTCTTCTTTCTTTCTTGAAGACTGTCACTTTTGTGCATAGAGGGTAAACAAATGATGCAGTTCTGTCAGCTTTCAGTTCTCTAAATAGTACAAGCAAAGAGATTGGGCAAATGTTTTACCCAAAGTTAATCTTCCTGTCACTTAAGCACACAAACTTTCACCTTCAATCCTCATTTAGGTTCCCTTCGGTTGTGTGTGTTCAGGGAAAGCACAGAAATGGAATAGTCTTTGCTTTGGTGCCCTCTTCTGGGGCCCTGTGTTGGCTGAGCTAGACTTTTAATAAGTCTACTACTGTTAAGGGGTATAGTAGGTATGAACTATTCCTATTCAAGGTGTATTCAGACAACTTACACCATCCCATGCAACTCATTGTTCTCTTTGAACTGGCACATCTGTGTACATTGGACCTTTTATCCAGAGACCATCCGTGTAACCGAACCCCTTTATGTTCATCTTGTCACGTACATCGCTCTCAAGCTGTTGTGGGAACACTGCAGATAGGGCTGGACCCTTGGGCAACATTTCTGTTATGTTTCTAATTTGTGTTCCCTTGCCTCGTTTGCCCACCTTCTATCTGAGGATGGCCAAAGTTAGAGATATAAGGCAAAATGAGGAGATTGTAGAGACAGATCAAAAGTGGCTGTGTATTTATACCTACATGCCAAGGTAAAAGTACCTTCTCACGTGTGTGTGATACATGATAATCTCTATCCTATTAACTTCAATTCGTTATCACTTACTAATTTGATTTTTGTACCTAATTGCCTACAAACTTCCTGTGTGTGATTTTGTAACCTGTGTACCATATAATCTGTCTGTGTGTGCCTGACAGGCATGTGCTGTAGTTTGAAGTGATCATTTGGCAGTGTAGCCCATAATGCGCAACCTCAACACAGTTTTGTTTTCTTGCGTGCTTGGACTTTCAAAGATTCACCCAATGAATTTCTCATGTGAAAAAAGAGGAAGGCTCTGGGTGATTTCACCCGAGCTGTGCCAGTTTGCAGCCACTGATATCTGGATTTAACATCTCTCTTCTTACATAGTTTTATTCATTACATCCATTCTTTTTGTTGTTGTTGTTTTTCTGATGAAAAACCTCAATGAACCATTTTAGAGATCTGTAATGGGGGGATGATTTAGTTACTGGATTTTGCATCAAGTTTCTATCAAGTGCAAAGGATTGATGTTGCATATCTCAACAGAATTGTGAAAAATATCCCTAACAACCAGCTCTGTGTTTAATAAGTGAATGCTTTAAGTCCTCTTCATTGCTCATATCACGTGTTAGAAGAAACATGCAGTTGTTTGGGAAGTGGAAGCTGTTCATGCCTAGGGGTAGTGGATAGCATCCAGTTTGGGTCTGTGGAAGAGGCTTTCTGGGAGCTACAGGCAGCTGGGATGAGTTTACTGCAGCTCCCTGGATGTCCAAAATCTTACCTTGGGAACCAGGACACCCTCCGCAAGCACTCATCTGGGCAGGGGGGACTGGGCAATAAATCCTTATATTCCTCTCCTCTCTCTGATAGTTGCTTTGAAATTCTGTTTTAGTTCAAAATGAAATCAGTCCCATGTTGTGTTTCAGATGCTAAATATTAGATTTTATTTATCTGAGGCCTTTTGGGGACTGGTTGCAAAAGGCAGTGTGGGCAGAGCCTGTTAAAGTTTGGCTTCGTTGGGATATCTCTTTGCAGTTTATTAGAACTTAGAACAAGAAAAAGGCAAATATTTGAAAGATGCTGGGCGGTCGTGTGGTGGCGATTCAGCTGTAGCAGCCCTAATGATATTGTGGGGGTTCATTCAATAACGTCCATCCCAAAAAACTCAGAGTCTGAAGAGAAATCAATTATCCAACATGAAGCAGGATGACTCCAAGTTACCACCTGTGATTTAAGATAATCCAATGGCAGTGACATTTCTGGGCATACAGATAATTTATAATGCCATAAATTATTTTCCCTCCTTCTAGTTTCTTACTTAGACAGCATTACATGATTTTAATTTTTTAAATTTATTTTTTATTTACAGCTTCCTTATTGTGCTGATATGCCTCATCTTCAGCGTGCTTTCTACAATTGAACAGTATGCAGCTCTCGCTACGGGGACCTTGTTTTGGATGGTATGTACAGGGATGTTAACGTGATTGACGCACACTTGTTCTTAGTGAGCAAATTCTGATCCCCTGAGCTAACGCCACATCCAGCAGAACGTTCCTCATGGTTGCACTGGCGAGTGGCTCTTCTGCTTTTTCCTGATGAGACTTTTAGTTTCTTTGAGTTGATGTAGGATCCAGCTTTCTTTCCTAAGTGCATTTTCATTGACTTTAGAGTTAAGAAAATTTGCTCTACCTGTCTTTCTGTAGAGAAATCAGTTACCTTCTGTTTATAATACACTATGTATCAGGAAATGTTCCAGAAGCAGTACTGTCTTGCCAGCGTAGATGTCATCAAAGGTCTTAACTTTGAGGTTGGAAACGCACAATTTTAAACATAAAAAATGGCACAATTTGTTGTACCTGAGTGCTGGGGCACCCCCAGCTAAATCACTGCTTTCTCTGTATTTGTAAATAAACTACTGTTATTTTGCTTGTGAAAACACTGCCACTGTGTTGAGAAAGTGCTAACTAGTAAATGAAATGTGTGTTCAGAATACTTCCTGTGGCAGTGCACCAGTAATACCGTTGGTATGCCTGATATCATTATTAATGTGAAAAAGTTCACTTAAACCCCCTATATATTATAACAAATGTTTTAAATTTATCCACTCAATATGCTGAGGTTTTACAGCTAGTAGCAATATTCAAGAATAAGAATATAGTGTCTTAAACTGAGTGTCAGTCACTATTTGTAGTTAAGATACCTTTGTGTCTGGTGTATTATTTTTATCTGACTGGTAAGGTATTTGTACTCCTTGGTGTAACATTATAATAGAGAGTTGCTGGCTAAAGCAGTCTGTGTAAGTATTTGTGCATGCAGTGCCTTTCCTGGTTTCTGGTTTGGGGTTTTCTTTCTGTGCAGATGAAGTTGGGGTTTGTGTGGTGTGGTTGTCGTCATTGTTTTGTTATTGGTTTGTGTGGGTTTTGTTTGTTGGCTTTTAATCCATAACAAGTAGTTGTGAAATTTCTTCTGGTTTCTGTGATGAAAGATCTAAGCACCTACTCAACTTCAGTAGACAGTCTTTTTGAAACCAGGGAGACCCATCGCAGTAAAGTTACAGATGGAAGCTGACTGTGCCCTTTTTCATGCTTCAACAATACACTCATACAATTGTTGAGGTTGGAAAAGACCTTTTAAGATCATTGAGTCCAACCGTTAACCCAGCACTGCCAGGGCACCACTAAACCATGGCCCTCAGCACCACATCTCCATAGCTTTTAGATCCCTCCAGGATGGGGATTCTGCCACTGCTCTGGGCAGCCAGGGCCAGCCCTTTTGGGGAAGATGTTTTTCCTAATATCCAACCTAAGCCTTCCCTGGTGCAACTTCAAGCTGTTTCCTCTTCTCCTCTCTGCTTGTTCCTTGGGAGCAGAGCCCAACAGCACCTGTCTCCAGCCTCCTGTCAGGGAGTTGTCAAGAGCTAGATGCTCTCCCCTAAGCCTCCTTTCCTTCAGGCTGAACAAGCCCAGGTCCCTCAGCTACTCCTCACCAGACTTGTTCTCCAGACCCTTCCCCAGCCCTGTTGCCCTTCTCTGGACACACTCCAGCCCCTCAATGCTCTTGTAGTGAGGGGCCCAAAGTCAGACAAGTCATACAAGATACTACAGTTATATGAAAATAAGAGCTAAAAAGGCTGTTGGGACCCTATGTATATATTGCTTCCTTCTTATTCTGGAGCCGCACGTCTTGTATCGCCTCCCTCTACCAGAGGAGGAAATAGTTGGTTATGTTATCAATAATTTAAAAGCAGTTAAAAATGCTTCTGTTTTTCTTAACAGTAAGAAGAACAATGCAAGATTAACACTGGCAAAATAAAGCAGGGAAAGTTTGTGTTCCCAGTGGTGTTGCAGTTTTAGACAGAAAGTTCACAATTAGCAGTTGGATCTTTCTCTACTTGTCACCGCCCGTCACAGGGCAAAGAGCCTTGCTGAAAGCTACACCTAAATGCAGTTGTAATGGGAGATTAGGAGAGAATTGGCCTTTTGTTAGTTGCCAGAATACAGTGAAAACTGTTTAAATTTGCATGTGTTTATTTTATCTTTTTTTCACTAGATGGTGCTGTTGGAGGGGGTTTGACTCCAGTTATTTCTTGGCACTTGCCCAGCACGAGCTGGAGTCAGAGCCAAGACTTGTGAAAGGATCATCATTCTGAGGGGTCTGTGTACACTTGGCCCATTTAAATAGTGGTGCGGGAGAGCTTTTGCCATGACTCATAAAGAGAGTGTGGTATATCTGTGTAAAAATTGATTTTGAAACTACAGTATTTAAACTATGGAAAAAAGTAATTTGAAGATGTATGTTCCCAGAGAGGCCATATTTTTCTTTTATTTTCATAAGCAAGGATTTTATGGTGCCAGAACACAGCAGAATGCTGTTATCTCAGCATGATCTAACAAAATCCAAGTGCCTGATCCAAGGGGATTAAATATTCTGCTGAACCAAGGGATATTTAGTGTGTCTGAAAAAGCCATTTTCTGGTAGGAATCTCATTTCAATACTGATTCCAAAAAAAAAAAGAAAAAGAGGAAGGGTATGTTTTTATGATGAAAGTATAAGCTCTTTCCAGCTTTCTGTTTTCTGAGTTCCTTTTCTTCTTTAGTCTCCTGAAGACATTAAATAACTTTTTAACATTAAAAAGGCTATCAGCTAAGATAACCACCCAAAACTATTACCTTTTAATATTTATGTTATAGGCATTGAAATTATTTCTACAACTGAAAGTGGCATAAGAGCCTAAGCCTATGGGAAATCTAGAGTGTATTTATATTTTAATATGATCTTTTGTTTCGTATAAGCCTTGGGTTTTGTTTGCTGGAGTGTTTTGTGGGCCTCCTCAAAAGGAAAGAGAAATACACCTTCAGCTTTTGATTCTGAAGATGCTCTTCACAGAGAACAAAAGGTTCAGAGTGGTTCCAGCAGTTTTAAATTTTTTTTCTTATTATCTTCCTGAAAAGGAGACTATGATCTGGACAGTGGTGAAAAATAAATGGGATTAATGACTGTAAAGGATGCCTGGTGATAGCTCTACAGACTGATCTATTCTACAGACACTTGAAGGAGCAGCTGTGCTGGGAAGGTGAAAAATTTCTTTGCAGCTCCAGCAGTGTCCTCTGGTCTGAAGCAGAGTGAGGTCAGAGCTGGTGTAGAAGACCTGGGTGTGCTGGACTCAGGCTCTTTAGTCCTTTCTTGCTGGACCTGAAGATAGACCTGCCAGAGACTCGCTTGCTGCAGCGTTTCCTTCCTGTCACTCCACTGACAGCTGAAGTTGAGAATCCCAGTTCACACTGTAAGTCAGGTTCTCAACTGTTTAGCTTGTCGTAAAACGGCCAAATGTGAGTGATTTGAAAGCTCAGGAAATAGGAATAGAAATGAAAATTGCCCTTTCCCTTGTAATTAGGTGACTGTACTGTTAGGAGGTGGAACAAGGAGCTTCCTCTGAATGTGACCCAGGTGTTTCTCAGAGGGCTTGAGTCTGTGGTTCTGCTGGGGGTAGCTGAGCTGTGCTGGTGGGTAAGGTGAGTGCTGCTCATCGGCTTCAGTGCACGATTGGCGGCGTTGGTTTGAACTGCTGCTGGCGGTAACATCTGAGCTCGTTCCATCTGTTTGCAAAGCAATCCCCTGTCAGCTCCCTTGGTCTGTGGAGGAGAATTAGGTGTTTAATGTACAGGCGATGTTAAAGGGATTCAATTAATTTGCTGGAGAATGTTGTGTGAACATGCTTTTAGTCCAGCTCAAATTCTGCTTTACATCCATTATGAACATGTCTAATTGAGCCAAATCAGTTGCTTCTACAGATGAAACAAGATTGCCTGTTAGGGACAGATAAACCATTTTAATGAAATGGACTTGAAGAAAAGATAAAAAAAGACCAGCCTGTTGTTGTTCTGTGGTGTAGGTGAAATCTGAGCTGAAAAGGAATGCCAGGAAGGAATGAAGAGGTGACGTGGAAGGAAAGTATGCTAAAAGGAGTAAGGGAAGGATGAGCTGCCTTTTTTTTTTTCTCCCCACATGTGCCAAATCTCACTTGCTTGTAGAAGGGAATGATCATTTCCCCGTAGGACCTGTGGAGGGCAGCGTTGGACCATGCTCGGTCCTTCCTGGGGTGCCTGCATCAGACCTTGGCTGGGCTTCTGAAGTAGATAAAAATATCCTTTGGAAGAAGTGAGCTATTAATAAAGAGATGGTTTTTCACGTGGGCTTGGGGAATTTTACACGAGTAATCAGCAAAAAAAAAACAACAATTCTGGGAGAGAGGGGTGGAAGAGAAGGGCTGTGTCCGTGTTGTTGCCAGAGACAATTCTTGCCGCTTTGTGGTTGTAGCCACGATTCACACTGTTTCACCTCCCTGATTGCTCATCATGTGGCTGTCTTTTAGAGAAAAGTGAGAGCAGTTAAAGCTTTCAGTGAAATGAACTGAATTAGGCAAGCATTTGCATGGAGCAGAAAGAAAAAGATACTAAACTTGTTGACATGCAGGTTCAAAAGTTCTGGGTTTAAATTCTTCTTTCAGCTTGGTACACCAGGGTGTGTATATGATGAAGATAAGCTTGAACACAGAAAATTTGTTACTTCCATTTCTGCCTTTTCTTAGAACTATAGCAAAAAGTATAATCTCTTGTCTTGGATTTCTGAACACTGTCACTGGAAATAGTGTCTGCCACAACGTCACTGGGACTAGGGGAGTCAGAATTCACCATTTATTCCCCACAGGACCTTGTGATGCGTTGGCTGTGAAGCACCAAGCATTTACTGAGGCTCAGGCTCTGAAGACTAGGCCAGGCTCTGGGAAGAGGGACCTTCCAGGTCCTCAGGATGGGGCTGGTGACAGATTGCAGCCGGCACAGCCCCATGGGTGATAGATCAGTTCTGTCTGCCTGTTGCTTGGTGGCCCACATGATCTGACATGGCGATCCCCCTCACTGCGCGGGGGTGTTGGCCAAGGATTGCCACGAGCACAGACCCATCTTCTCCTTCGGCACTGAGCGAGCTTCCCAGCTACTGAGGTGAACTCAGGGGTGTAATGGTTTCAGAAAACACTTCTTTTATATCGTCTGCAGCATTTGGGACAATACAAGGATATATGCTCTAAGTAATTAGTAGTTCACCTGTTCTCAAGAGCTTGGGTTTGCGCTCATAAGTCACACAGTATACCTCTGTTTTGTTTTGGTTTTTTTTGTATAGCTGCATTCCAAGAAATTCTGTTCAGAGGTGCATCTAAGAAAATAACATCACTGAAAAGGAGTATTTTATTCCCAATTATATCTACTGTCCACTTTTGCCAAGTGTTTAAGTTTGACCAAACTTTTCTGCGGTGTAAATTCAAGTCAAACTTAGAGCATTTTCTTGGTAAACACTAAAAGAAACATGGTAAACATTTTCTTTGAGTTTAGATGCATTTTTCCCTCTTTAATATTTTAGTAAACAGGCAGAGCAATACATAAGCCACTTTGGAAAAAAAAATGTTCAGCTGTGAAATCCTGGTGTGTAGTAGAGCTGAGCAGTGAGAAGAAAGATTTTTAAATGTAGGGTTTATCTGGATTAGTGTGTAATGTTTGCAGTGACAGGTGTTTCCTTTATGCTTTGCCCAAATGTCTGGAAAGTAGTTTGTCATTAAGTGCTACATTCAGTGTGTATCTCAATTTCAGTATAACTGGAGGGTCTATGGCTTTGTTAGGTCCTTGTTTTCACATCTGACCTCAGCCAGCTGGAGTCTATTGTTTTAAACGTAATGTAACAGCTGACATAACATAATGGATATCAAGCTGAAGAACTGAAACAGTGCAGTGAACTGGTGCAAAGGGAGGGGAAAGGGAGAAGTCGGGAAGGAGGGACAGGAGCAAAACTAGCTTCATGATTCACAGTGGAAGCTTGCTGGCTTGTTTTCCCAGGGGGAATTAGCTAGGAAATAATGGGATGAGTCTGTTGAAGTTGTATTTGCAATTGATTACATACGATAGACTACTGAGACTGGTTTGAGTTTGCCAGCTGTCACTAGCTGGTGGCTCTTGAATGGCTTTAAGTGGCCCTTGGTAGGCAAAACTGGAAGAAAGTCTGCAGGTGTGGTGTAATTGTGGTGTAGGAGAGTGGTGGGTGCCAAGGTCTTAGAAGAAAGGCAGTTCCAGGAATTAATAGAGAGAAAATAACTTAAAATGAATGCATGAAGAATTTTATTTAGTGATGTTGGGTTAAGTGGGTTCAATTAACTGGCTAAAAAACAAAAGTAACTGGACTTCTGGGTGGCTTTCTTTTTCTTGGCAGTTTCTAAAGTAAGCTTCTATGAGTTCATTTTCTATAAACTTCATTATTTTATTTCTTGACTTGTGTGTTTGCTGGTAGGAAAGTGGATCATTGAACACTAACTGTTTCTGGAAAGGAAGTGAGTGAACGAACATCCTGTTAGAAAAACACCACGAAAAAGTGTCAGATATCTGACCGGAGTGTTGGAATGGGAGGGTGCAGGCTCTGCAATAGGCCACCTGACCAGGAAGACTGAGTGGATGAAGAGCTCTATAGACACATAGGAACAGCCTCACGTTCACAAGCCCTGGTCCTCACGGGGGACTTCAAGCACCCTGATACCTTGACATGGCTTCATTAAGGGCAAATTGCGCCTGACAAATTTGGTGGCCCTCTACGATGGGGTTACAACATTGGTGGATAAGGGAAGAGCAACTGGTTGTCTACCTGGATTTGGGCAAAGCATTTGACACTCTTCCATGTGATATCCTTGTCTCTAAATTGGAGAGACATGGATTTGTCAGGTGGACCACTTGGTGGATAAGGAATTGGCTGGATGGTTGCACTCAGAGTTGCAGTCAATGTTGCAATGTCCAGGTGGAGACCAGTGATGAGTGGCCTTCCTCAGGGGTTGGTACTGGGACCAATGCTGTTTAACATCTTTGTTGGTGATGTGGGCAGTGGGGTTGAGGCACCCTCAGCAAGTTTGCGAAAAACACGCTGGAGGGAAAGGCTGCTCTCCAGAGGGACAGGGACAGGCTTGAGAGGTGGTCCTGTGTGAACCTCATGAAGTTCAGCAAGGCCAGGTGCAAGGTCCTGCCCCTGCTNGATGCCCCATCCTTGGAAATGTTCGAGACCAACTTGGATGGAGCTCTGAATAGCCTGCTCTAGTTGAGGATGTCCCAGCCAATGACAGGGGGCTTGGACCAGATGACCTTTAAGGGCTCTTCGAACCCAAGCTATTCTATGATTCTGTTGTTGAGTGTTGTGGCATTTCTATGTTGTAAGGTTTGGATGATCCTATGACTTTGTACACAGAGAAGGAACAAGAAAGTATAGTGATCACCCTGTTACTTCTTATAAATGTACATGTATGCTGCTTTATCTATATGTATTTCTATATATAGAACATACTTCTATTTTTAGCAATGATTCAGAAAAACCCTTCTAGCTGGATTTCACTTGTACTGAGTAGAGCCTTTGGCAACTCCACCCTGCTGAGAGTTTGTTCCGTGGTTTTAGGAGAGGGGAAGGAAAAAAAGAGAGTGAGGACTCTATACGTTGTGGTTTTTATGTATATATGGATATAGGTGACCAAATTAGGTTCTACATTTATAAGTGAAGTTTTTATGGCATGAGACTTGCTGTTGTGCAGTGTGTTTAACTTTGTGCAGATGAGTAGTCATCATGACTTCAGCAGAGCTTCCTGTGTGCATAAATATTAACAGGATTGGGGTGGAATGGGAACGGTTTCATGAACAGGGTCTGCTTGTATTTAGGGGTAGCCAAGGAAGCACGAGAGCTCGATTTATGGAACTGCAAGCTGTATTTATTTCACATTTAATGTTTTTAAATTTATATTTATTTGATTTATTTAGGTAGCATGAAAACTGTCGGCTGGACTGAAGCATCGTTTCTGTTAAGGCTCGTCTTGCACAAGCAGTTTCCAGGGTTGTTCCTGTCATAATATGGGGCCTGGTCCTGTTTTACCTCGCTAATCAGAAAGGTCTCGTGAAAGAATGTTTTAGACCTGTTCATTAGGAGTCCATCGAATAGGCATTTATGCTTTATCTCAGCTCATAAAATAAATTTATTCCATGTAGAGCATAGAACTTGGTTATGTAACTGAGCTGCTGGAGAGCTGGAGAAGTCTTGATGGTCCAGAAAGATGCCGTGTGCTGCGTTTTCTGTTCGGCGTTCCTGGCAGAGCCAATTCCTGGGCTGCAAGCAAGGATGGGTGCCCACGTGCCCTGACAGTGACAGCTTCAGGAGCTGTGCCACCAAGTAAGCTCTGTAAGTTTCTCTGAGTTGCCCCTGGGGACCAAACACTGTCCAGGAACTCATGCACTGCTCTGCTACCCCCGTTGTTTGTTACTTTTGGGGACCTGCACTTTAGTGGATTGTTTCCTTCTGGTATTTCCGCCCAACCCATTGAATGTGAGCAGACTTTTTAAGATGATGGAGAATCAAGAATTGTTATTAGCTCTCGGACTAGCAGGACTAGGAAGATCTAACAAAATACCCCAAATGCCTGTTTTCACACCCAGTCTGAAAAGCGAGCAATGTACTGCCTCCTTTTGATGGTTTCCCTTATGCTGATGACACTGTTGCTGACCAGTTTTTCCCTCCAGCGTGTTGTTAAGGTCCTTATTAAGGTACCTTTCAGAACCACTCCTTTCTCTCATTGTTTCTGTCAGCTTGACAGGATGTTTTTACATGTAACACACACAAAAGGAGTTGATTTACTTGTCCTTTATCCTTCTGCCACTGTACCCCACATTGAGGTGAGAAAGGACATCTGCAGTGGAGGTGATCTGACTATTCCAGGGTGAGGACTGTGGATTGAGGTGCTGTTTTGGCTGCAGCGCTGCAGAGCAGTTTTAAATCAGGAGATGTGCGTGTGATGACTGACCTCCATCTGGCCTACAGGCCAGTAGCTCGGCAGCTACCTTCTAGGAGCTGCTCCAAGTCGTTCATTTAGGATATGAAGCTCAGGACGAGTTATACTTAGTGGCCAGGGCAGGGGAAAAGGGAGGGGAGAAAATTAAATATTGACTGATCTTCTGTAACACCTTACAAACACGAATGTACTTAACCTCGCAGCATTCTTGGGAGGGTGAGCTGGTTTATGAGTAAAACTGGGTGACCTCTAGCTTTTCCATCCCAACTTGGCTATGTGAGATAAGCCCTTCAGAGAACCCAGGCTGCACTTTCAAGAATAGGTTTCAGTCAGCACAAACTGGCACTGCCACCTGAAGCAATGGTCCTGCCGCTCCGTTCCTTGCGCCAACACAAGTATTTGCGCAGCTATGTTGCATGCTGCCTTGGAGAACCCTTACGGGTTCAAACTAACCTTTTTTTTGGCCAGATGCAATTGCTTCTTTTGGCAGCAGGGCTGGCTTAAAGTGTTTGTGGAACCGTACAGTAAGATTTGTTAGCTTTTGATAGTTAAAAGTGTGATGGAAATTTTATCTGCAACGCAATTTACAAGAAGACTTGTGTGCTATCCTTCTGACAAGAGACACTATTTTTATTATTGTTGTTCACGGTACAGCCCATTCAGAAGGCCCTGCCTGTAAGATCAAGTACGATATCTAGGAGAACAAGGGCCCACGTGCTCTAAAAGGCAGTTTCTGCCCTCCCAGAGCTTGCTGGAGACACAGCCGGTGTGGCGAAGGGGTGTGGGGAAGGTGCAAGCAGCCTCTTAGGCTGCCAGGCACTGATGTGGAGAAGTCCCACTTCTGGCCCGCTCCACACCTTCAGGGTCAGTGATGGGCCTCAGCAACCACAACACTGAAAAGATAAATTAGTTTCTTGCCTCATTTCTTAATTCAGATTTTTGAAGCTTTTATATTCCTGTTTTAGGTGTTGTTGTTGTTGCTGTTGTTGTTGTTGTTGTTTTGGTTTTGTTTTTTTTTTTTAAGTTGAGATCTGAGATTTTTTGGCCCTTACGTTACACACTTACCTCTGTGCCTCTCCTGTATTGATTCAACTGAACAATGAATGGAGTAGTCTTTGACATTTACTTTGCATCTGTTTTGCTGCAGGACAGCAGGACATGGGCCTGACA
This sequence comes from Chloroceryle aenea, assembly GCA_013399075.1. Classification (NCBI taxonomy): domain Eukaryota; kingdom Metazoa; phylum Chordata; class Aves; order Coraciiformes; family Cerylidae; genus Chloroceryle; species Chloroceryle aenea. Next base: position 933,491 of record VWZY01011409.1, on the reverse strand, counting down.
ACTGACTGAGACCAACTTCTCTGAAATTAATTTTCTCCTACGGGTCTAGGCATGCCTTCCACAATCCAGAGCCAGCTCCTGAACTGGAATTGGCAGCTAGACTGTCTCTGCAGACAAAAGCCGTTTTGTTCACACTGGGCTAGAGCAGACAGGGTGTAGATAGGGTTGCAGAAGCATGTCTCTCTGGAAAAGCTTAAGCAGCAGTCATCTGCTAGCTCTTCATTACTGCCTCTCAACAGGATTTTACTCTGCCCAGAAGCGGGTTGTACTACATCTGCTTTCACAGGCCGCTGCAACGCCTCGCCGCCCCAGAAAGCTTTGTTTGCTACCAAAGGTGTTTAAAATTAAAATGGTTAGATCAAAGAACCCAGGAAGATCCAGGTTAAATCCAGGAAGTTCCATCTGAACATGAGGGAAAACTCCTTTGCTGTGAGGGTGTCAGAGCCTGGCCCAGGCTGCCCAGAGAGGTTGTGGAGTCTCCTACTCTGGAGCCTTTCCAGCCCCCCCTGGCTCTGTTGCTGTGTGGGCTGCCCTGGGTGACCCTGCTGGAGGAGGGTGGGTGGACCAGCTGATCTCCAGAGGTCCCTTCCAACCCCCCCCATGCTGGGGTTCTGTGAAAAGGGCTAAGTGCATTTCCATAGTGGGTTATCGTTGTTGGGCTTTGTGGGTGGTAATCTCCAAGAGGAGAGGTGCAGTCATGAGGAGCTGGGTGTGGTGGTATCTTCAATCTCTGTCTGTCTTTGAAGTGATCATGAGCACGTGGTTGCATGTGTCAGTATAGCCTAGTCCCATGGGGTATAATTGTACCATTAGGTCATTATTATTATTACTACAATAGCAAGCACATTTGGGTTTGAATTACTGCAACTATTTTGATAAGGAAAAAAAAAAGGTGCAGCCAAGCCTCAACCCCCAGGTATCTCTAGACACAATACCAGTATTAAATGTGTGTGTAGACTAGTCCTGAGACAGCAATTTACCTTAGAGGTTCCTAATGTGTATGTATATGTGTGTCTATATGCATATAAATAAAAAGAGCTGCTGGGGTATGAGTGGGATTTTTCAGATGTAATGAAATGGTTTTTCATACTTGCATGTTAGAATCCAGCTCATTAGTGAGACAGTTAAATATTTAACCACTATGAGTCATGTGCCCTTTTAAAGCCAACAGAGATAAAAAAGATCTAAAGATCAAATTCTTTCCTTATTCCCAATTCTGATTTGGAAGCTGAGTGAGTTGGTATCTCATCCACAAGGAAAAAAAATGAAAAATAATTAGGGGCAGCATCCTGACTGTATTAAGTCAAACTTTGCACTGGTATGCACTTGCAAATACATTTGTGGTAGAGTGGGTAAGGTGGAGGGAATAGGTCTGGGATCTTATTAAACCTTAAAAGCAGAATGAGGTTTGCAGCAGCAATCAAAATTAATAACTGTTTATAAACGAATACCTATTTTTGTATTTTGGTAACAAAACTAGGAAGCTCTGTGTTTTAACATTGGGGGGGGAGGGAGGGGAGGGCTTTCAAGTAGCATAGCAATAACATGAAATTTCCTTTACTTCTCTTAATTGATGGTGTCAGGTTAATGGCCAGCACGAGTCCAAGGTGAGCAGCTCAGCCGTGCATCGGGTTGTGTGAAAAGCTCACTGTGGCCATTCTGTCGACTGACAAATCCCCAGACAAATGGGCTGCCTGACAGCCTTTGCTTCCTCAACATTGTCAAACCATGGTTCTGAAACGCTAGTGAAACCATTAAGAGAGAAACTTTTCAGGAGCTGATTCCTCTTTGGTAAAGCAACTGAACTCTGGTTTCTAAGTGTCTGTCCTCAAGGGACTGTTAGGTCTTGCGTCCCAAGTGGCTTCATTTGTTTTGTAGCTCATGTGCAGGACTATTTTTCTCTTCAAAACCAAATGGTATCTCCATTGGTATGTAATGAGCTCTCCAATCTGTATCTAAATTGCTGGTTTCTTCTGAGTTCATGTCTGCAATCAGCTTTCATTTGGAAAAAAAAGAGAGTAGTGTTTCTAAATGTGTAGCATAAGGTGTTTTCTTTTCCCGCCTCAGTGTTGCTTGCACCCCTTGCTAGGCAGATGGAATTGCTGCTGATTCAGACCAATATGCTCTGGCACTTTAAATCTTCACTGAGTTGGCAACAGAGGCCTAAATTTTAAAGTCTCTTTAATACAAGAACTCCTCATTGTTGTGGTTCCTGCAGGTCTCTTACCAGTGTGTATATTATTGCCATGGGCATCTGGTAGGGTGATCATCTGGAAAACAGCAGATGAGAAGTGGGAGTTTATGCTGCTTTATGCCCCTTTGAACATAGAATGGCATAAAAATGCAGGACAGCATAACAAATAGTTGTAGAGTTAGATGACCGTTTGTTATGGAGAGAGAGAGAGAGAGGAGACAAACAGGAGAAAACAGTCCTCAGAAAGAAGAGATCTACCTCACATTGAGTTCCCTGTTCCTGGAAGCATCTGTCTCCTCCTTGTTCTTCAGTTTGGTGTGGCACTGATGAAGCTGTTCGTAGGTATTTCTTTTTTCTTAATATTTAAAGGAGATGTTGAGCTCAAGCTTTTTCACTTAAAGAACTCATTGCTTTAGAGAGTTGGAGCAAGACGATGGAGACTGTCAGTGAAACCTTCCATGCGAAAGGGTAGGAGGTGGAGGAATAAATGCAAAGGGTTGGAGGAGGGTTGAGACACGTGATCAGATACTTTTTATTTCCATTTTTCTGTCACTTCTTAGAGCAGGGATTTCATGAGTATTTTTTTTTTGTCATTCCTTAATGAATTGCAGACGTCACTCATCATGGAACTGTATCTTCTGTCATTCCTTCCCTAGCTTGAACTTAAAAACCATTACTGTCCGAAGTTGTCCGGTGGAGAATTCAAACACACAAAGTCAGTGTCAGTTGAAATTGGGGGGGTTTCTTCTGGCCATTTAAAGTTGTGAGTGACTTGTGTTGCTTTTCTCAGTGTGCATCTAGGCTTTTGTGCACAGTATCACCTGGCTTGCATGTCAGCTTTTTAAAATTAAAATGCCTTTTAAACATTTTTATATAAATATTAATCCCAGCCTCTAGCCCAAGAGGCTTCAGGACCAAAAGAACGTTTTAAAACAGAAAATTGAAGGGGTGTAGGGAATTCTTTAAAACTGCTACTGCTTTTCTCCTTCGCTCTTAGTCTTGGGTGGAGGGCTGAAAACAAACAGTAAAAATCTTGAGAGAGCTTTTTGGTTTTGTCTTTCCATTTTGTTTTATTTCCCAGTAAGATAACTTTCATGTGCCATGGGGCTGGGATTAAAAACAATGGCATCTGACTGACCAGCATAGCGGAAGTGATACACAGAACAAAGGCGGCTTTTTATTTGTAATCTCTTTGGGTTTTATTCATCTCAATTCATAACACAGGAAATCAATAACTTTCAGTTACTTTGGTAAAGTAGTACTGGGGGAAAATCAAGCCGTCCTTTTAACAGATGAACTTACAGTAACGTTCCCAGCTGTAAGGGTAAAGTTTCAAAGCAATGTGCTTTTTCCTTTGATTTATTTATTGTCATTAGCTTCTCAAGCCTTTGTGTGAATTAGGAGCCGTTGTGGTCAGCCAGAAATGGAACTTTATGTAATATAATCTATCTGTCACTTAGTATCAGTTCCCTAACAATGATGCTAACACAGTCAGACTTCAGCATCTGGACCTCGCACTTCAGTTTGCAGCCACGAGGTAGGGTCTAATGTTTCAATGCTTCCATGTAGTTTCTTCCCAGCTATTTCCCATCTGTGTATGACTGTCCCACTTCCCTCGGGGTCAGTCACCAGTGCTGCCAGTGTCACCAGACAAGCCTTTTCCCAAGAGAAAAATGTGTTGTTTTGTTTTATAGGTTGGTTGGTTGTTTTTTTTGTTTGGTTTCTAATCTGTATCTCTTGTTAAACTACTAGACAACTAGATTCATTGCCTTCACCTCAAAAGCCAAAAAATTCATAGTAAAGCAGAAAGTTGTGGGACTGTGCTTGAGCATGTCTCTGAGATGGATATATTGTTCTTTATTTCATGGGCAATTTCTAAAAAAGTGTTTTCTTACTCTCCTGTAAAGTTTTGGAAAACAAAGACCGATGTTTCCAGTGAACAATGAAGTGTTACTGCAGGGAAGACTAAGAACAAGCTTTAACATCTGCAGATAGGTTCTCAACCTTCCTGACAAACTCAGTTCTTGAATGAGGATTCTGTAACAGTTAATGTACTAAATGTTAATAAAATCTGTGACCTGCTTTCCACCTCCTCTAGCACCTTTAGGGCTGTCAGGCTTTTCTGGGAATGTGCCTGTAGGTATTCCATGCTTTCCTAGCTGGGGAAGATCTTGGAGGAAAGCAGGTAAGCTTGTCCTTGAGCAAGAGGAAAAAAACTCACGCATCTCCACCCCGGGCTTCCCGTGTGCTTCCAAGAACGTGCTCCTGTGACTGCTGCTGCTCTTGCCTCTGGTGCTCGTGGTGCCTGGCAGCTGGCAGGAAATGAAGGACCCCTTTGTGCTTTGGGCTCAAACATAATACAGAAATACTGAACAAGAAAAGAAGTGGGTGGGCTGGACTGAAGGACACTTCCATACATCTGTGCTCTGTTCTGTAGGTAGCAAAGTACCTGTTAGCACTAATGGCAGAGGTCTGAACCATCAGATAATTCGGGTATCTTTTATCATTCGCTGTTCCTCTGTTTTCTTGATATTTTCAGTGTTAATTGACAAGCTGGAAGGCTCGACTAGAGCCAGTGAGGGGGAAGCAGAGCCTGGAGCAGAACCACCTCTGTCTCTTGAATGAGTAGCAGGGAGGGAATGAAACTTCCCTCAAAACATGTGGCTGGGCTGAACTTGCCAGTGCACCCACCCCAAGGGAAGGTGACCGACTCTAGACTGGGGCAACATCAAAAGCAAGGTGCAGAGAAACAGGAACATGGGTGAAAAAGGATTCCAAAATGTTTAAAATACAGCTGCTTCATCTGTCCAGTAGTCTAGCTCCTGTTTGCGGAATAAATTTTATGAAAGATGCAGTTACTTATGTTAGCCTGTGAAATGTAGGTCTAGACCAACTGGCATATTTTAAAAGGTTAGGAAAGAAAATTAAAAAAAAAAAAGCCAAACGAAAAAAATCAACCCCAAACTGTTTTGCTTTCCCTTTTTGCTTCAAGGTTATTTAGTCTAAAAACCTTTGAAGTAAAATAAACATTGTATTTTAAGTAACTGAAGGCATTTACTGTGTTTGCAAAGGCCTTTGCTCTCTGCAGTCTGGTTTGAGGAGATTTGATTTTATCTAGAAGAAACCAGATTTATTTTTTTTCTAGAAGAAAATATTTGTAAGCTTGCTGTTGACTCTTGGATTGCCAGGAGTCCTCTTCTGTGTGAAGTGGAATTGGACAAAACACCGTTTTAATGAGTGCAAAGGAGAGAGGCGCTGGAGGTGGGATGATCTGGAACAGCTACGTTAAACACTTCCCTTCAGTGGCTGATTTCAAGGGTGATGGGTCATATTTGCTCCTTTTTCCTTCCCTGTGTGCTGCTGTGAGGGTTGGTGCTCTTCAGAGAGGTTGCCCTCAGGAGCCTAAAGAGGTAACTACCCCTCCAGGTTGGAAATTGGTCCTGAAAGTTGCCCGTTTGTCACCACCTGAAGTGTGGCACACCTTTCCAAGTTCAGAAATGTCCAGTGGTCGTGCACTGTGAAATTTGTGTTCCTCTGGTGCGATCGATTCAGCCGGCAGGGACAGATTTGTTGCTAACAATGAGAAATGTGACAAACCTATAAGTCAGAGGAAAAGTGTCATTTTCAGCTTCCTTTTGCTTTGATTTTCCTTGCCACCGGCAGTGTGAATATATATGGACCAGACCTGCAGATACATTTGTAAACCCCTGATGTCCATACCCACAGCGCTGCTGTTAGGCTTTATTAGATAAAAAAGATTTCACTTGTAATTTAAAATGGTGAGCTACAGATGCTTATTCCCTCTTTGTATGTAGGTGGGAGTCCAGATTCAGGCTCGGAACCTACCTATTCTGTTTCTCAGGGCCCTTGAAATCAAGTTGTGGCCTTTTGTGGAGCTTTGAGATTCAGAGAAGTATCACTCCTAGCTGATTTAGAGTAGCATCACTGCCAGTTCAGAGTAAAGAAATATTTTGACATCTTTCTACACAGTAAATGTGTAAAAAGACTGTCTTGTAACCTGGTGACTTGCTGTAAGTGTTAATCTTTGCCCGTCAGTTTAAATGCATGTGCACAGAACAGTCTGTTTATCTGCGAGTGTGCTTTGTTAATTCACATGTGATTCTTATTCTGCAGTTGTTTGTGTTAATGTACCCCACAGTTTAGAAAGAACAGTTAAGAGCACTTGAGAACCTTGAGTGTAGAAAGATACTGTATTTATTCTAAGCAATGTGTCAGAGTCAATGACCATTTTGACTTGAGAAATGATGGCAATTAATTACTGGTATATTGGCTTTGCACAGCAAGGTTGGGTTGGTTTTTTGGGGGATGGGGGGAGGTGTGTGGCTTCTGTGAGAAGTTGCTAGAAGCTTGCCCTGTATCCAGTGCAGCCAGATCCAAGACAGACCTGCTGCTGGTCAAGGCTGAGCCTGTCAGTGATGGTGGTAGTGCCTCTGGGACAACATATTTAAGAAGGGGTGGGGAGGAAATGACCTGTGCAACTGCTGCCAGAGAGGAGTGAGAATATGCGAGACAGCTCTGCAGGCACCAAGGTCAGTGAAGGAGGAGGTGGGGAAGGCTCTCCAGGTGCTGGAGTAGAGATTCCCCTGCAGCCCATGGGGAAGACCATGGTGAGGAAGCCCATGGAAGTTAATGGTGGAGCAGGTCCACCTGCAGCCTGTGGAGAACCCAAAGGAGGCTGTGACCATGCAGGACTTGCGACCCTATGGGTGACCCAGGTTGGAGCAGTCTGTTCCTGAATGGCACACAGTGTGATGGACTGACTGCAACCCCCATTTCCTAGCCCCCTGTGCTGCTGCCAGGGAGGAGGTAGAGAAAATTGGGAGTAAAGTTGAGTGGGGCAGGGGGGGGATGGTGCGTGTGTGGGGAGGGAAGTTGTTTTAAGACTTTGCTTTATTTCTTGTTACCCTACTCTGGTCTGTTTGGTAATAAATTAAGCTAGTTTCCCCGAGTTGAGGCTGGTTGCCCATGATGGAAATTGGTGAGGGGTCTCTCCCTGTCCTTTTGTTGTCTTCTCTCTCCCCTGTCAGCCTGAGGAGGGGGAGTGATAGAGTGGCTCTGGTGGGAGCCCGACATCCAGCTGCAGTCAACCCATGATGCTGGTTATGTAATGAAGTCACAAAACACCTTAAACTGTGAGAATGTGATTCTGGTAAACAGATAAACAAACCAGATTAAAAACCAAGCAAATCCCTCCCAAAAGACTTGCCCTCAGGAAAACAAGCCACACAGAAGTCAGTGAAGTCTACTCTGATGTGAAATGCTTAATTTTCCTGTTATCAAAATACTAAAGTAAGCCTCCTACATTTATTCCAAGTAGCTCTTGCAATAGCAACAGCCACACATGAATTTCTCTATTTCTAAGGGAAACTACTTAAATCCTGGGTTTGCTGCTAAACCTTCCAAAAAAAAGAGAAAAAAAATCACACAGGAAACATTTGTGTACATGACAGAATTTTGCTTGCTTATGTTAGAGCTTGAGTTGGCTCTTTGAGTGTAAGGTTGTGTTTAAAAGCTACATTCTTCTGGCATTTGCCCAGGTTATGTTCTTCAGAACTCTTTAGTATGGGCTAAAATAAGCAGTAGTAGTTAAACAAATATTGCACAGTCAAAGCCAGGGCTTTGATCAAGTAGCGTTGACAAATGTGCTGTTATGGAAAGCTTTAAATGATGCATTTTATTTCTGTTGTGCTGCAGTGCGTGGCATTAGATGAATCAAAACAGGTGGATTCAAAAAGTTACATTTCTATCTGTTTCAGAAATGGATACAATTAATCAAAGATTATAGTAATGCAACATCTATACCTTTTAGTAAGGGCATTTAAAACACATTTGGCAATAAATGCATCATTTAGTTACAGAACCAAAGCCTTAATTGAAAGAAGAGGTTGAGAGAAATGTTGCCTAATGTCTCATATGGAACCCAGCTACTTATTCCTGTTTGGATAGAGATTCCAGCTTCTGACTGTTTATACTGCCTTGAGCACCTGTACATTGCAGCCTTCTGGAGGGCAATACTGGAGACTGCAGCTACGAGTGCCTTGTAGTGGGTTGTTCTCGTGGTATTTATGAAATACTCTCATGTTGTTTGCCACCTCTTCTGCACTGGTAGGGTCTGCAGTGATTGTCATTCCAATGTGTCCCTTTTTGACAAAGATGTAACTGTTGAATTTAACCAGGGAGAGGCCTTTGCCTTTGTATAAATATGTTGAGGAGCTTTCTTGTGCACAAAAAACCTTTGCACCTAGTGCTTACATCACTTTGGAAGATATGGTAGAGGTTACTAAAGCACCAAACCCCTAGTGAAGGCAGGATGTAATGCACTTTTACAGCATTTAGCTGTACCAGCTAAAAATGTTGTGCCTTATGAGGCACCCCCTGATTTTAGGGTCCCATATGTCCCCAGGAAAGATAATTTGCTTGTTGGTTTTTCTGATATAAACAGTCCTTGCACCTTCAAATCACAGAGAAGCAAACAAATTGAAACCTCATTCTCTTTTGGATTCACTAGTATTTTATTAACAATACACAATTTTATGTATATATGTAATGTTTGTGCTGTACACTGTGAAAGAATGATAGGGGTAGTGGTGATATTATCTCCAAATACCATTTCTTCATGTGATTTTTGTAATGAAATTGCTTTTAAAATAGAACAGAAGAATCATCCTTTTACTTCTGTGGAATGTAAGTGCCCATACCCTCTATGGGAAGACTAGTGTTCTTTGGAGTTTAGGCAAACGCTGCTTCCCCCCCCTCCTTAAAATGGGAAGCCAGCTCCGTGGTCTTGTTGCAGCAGCATTGTACTTGGGTATTCATTGAAAACCTTTTTTTTAGCACGACTCAGCCTGACTGCTCGTCCTTCTTTATTGCTTTACATTTTATCAGGGCTTAAGTGATCTTTACACTCGAGCATCTGTAATGCTTTGCTGTGGCAGGGCTCTGAGGGTAAGTACCTGAATGTAATGAGCAAAATAACCATGAAGTGGAAATTGCCACATAGATAAGGTCTGGGGAAGCTGGGTTTAAATGAAGAAAGCAGTAAGATGTAATCTCCCTGGAGATCTAAAAGGAAATCTGATTGCACTGCCGGATTTAGAGAGGAAAGACTGTTTTTCACTGATGTAGTTTATCCAGCTCTTACTTACTCTGCATGCCACCTACAATTATTGTGGTCTGTAACTGCAGCGTTGGGAAGAAAAGATATATACATTTTCTTCATTGACAGTTCCCCATATATAAACCCCTAAGTGCTAGAAATTCTTCATTATAGCCCTTTCAGTCTGCACAAGCCGCAGGGTTGCTTGCTGAGACCTGTGCAATGTTCCTCTCAACGGTGCCCAGCTCTAGAGACCGTCTCTGCTTCCTGCTATGGAAGTTCTCTTCACTTGTAATTTTAAAAGAGAAAAAAGTCCACCTGTCTTCAGCACGGTGCAAAGGAAGGTGCTGGTGCAGATCTTGCAGGCAGCCCGAGGTTTTGGGGTTTTTGCTGCTCAGCTCCCTTTGGAGAAGCAGCAGTAGCTGCCCCCCTCATCTGTAACTCCTTTGCTATCCGAACTCCTTGCTTAACCTTTTATCAACAGGTTAATGCCTTTCACCTTCACCCTTTTCTGATACTTAAGGGGAGAGTATCAGACAAAAAAACTTGCACAAAACATGTCTGGTGCTGCTGACTGGCAGGATTACTGTTATAGGAAGGCGTGGAGGAGCCTGACACCTTTCTCTGTGTGCTGCTCCAGGCTGAGCACACCCTGATTGTTACTTCTGAATGTGCTGATTCAGCATTGCAATGGTGCGTAATATATACAAAATATGAGTGGTTACATATGTCAGATTAAAAAGTAAACGGGTCAGAGCGTGTCCTCCGATGTGTATTTATAGCTCACTGACATCAGCAGGAGCTACCTCCATCTGAAGGCAAATTCAGCCCGTGTGATATGTGAAAACCAGTGTGCCTTAAGCAAAAGGAGCAGAGGCTGCATATCATAGATGTAAGTGAACATCGCCTGTAGCTGTCTCAACATAGACCCTACTTACATTGTATATCTAACCCTAGTGATAAGTGCCTGTTAGGTATAAATGTAGTGACAAGCTGTACCTTTCTGTGGTTGCTTAAAAGTTACAAATAGGCATGACTGAGTAGTTGAAGGACAGAGAATTAAACATGCTTGAATTAATAGGGTAATGATTGGTGCTGCTCGGAGCTATAAAATAAACACTAGCTCAAGCTCTATGCTATGTGGTAACCAGATCGAGCCGTGGGGTTGCTGGAAGTATTCTGAAATGACTCAACTTTGTTGTTAAGTGAGAGAGATAATCCTAAGAAAGCCTCACTATGTAGGCTCCCTGTGCAGTTAACGTTTTAAACCCCCCTTTGGCTTGTTGTTATGACTTCAAAGATACTCTAAAGCCTTTGTTAAATTGATCATTAACTCTGCAATGTTATAATTAGACATTTGAACTTGGCTGCATTCAAAAAGAAAACACAAGAATGAAAATCCTAACCAGTGTTGTTTCTCTGCAGCTCATCAGCATGGTCAGAGACGGATTAAAGTTCCACAGGAGTTAAAAAGCAATGGGAATTGGAGGCATTAGCGAGCCTTGCAGGAAGGATAGGGAGCCATTAATCCACAAAGTTTTTCTTTGAAAGTATGGAGTGAAAATAATGTCAGGAACCTGAAATGGGTTACTGCTGGAGATTTAGATTTAAGCTCATAAAACCATTTAGATGGGAATGTTGGGCTAGAAGCCTGAGTTGGGGAAGCCTTAAGTTTCCAGCCCAGCAACTGAAGGTTTTGTGCAGAGCGGCTGTGCGCTCCGCTGGCCTATTGCGTTCTGAAGCCAGCGGAGGAAGCACCGTGCGGCAGCCTGGAACAATAGCAACCAGCACAAGCGGCGGCTTGGGCCCAGTGGTTAAAGTTTATGAGATCCGGGGCTGGGAGAAGCTCAGCCCTACATCTCCCACTTACTTTCCTCAGTCTCTCTGATGGAGTACGAGTCGAGACAACAGCTGGTAGCTACTCTACGCCCGGCTGCAGAGTGGATGGGAAAGCCCATCTCCATAGTAACAGAGAAGGCATCGCATGTGCTGCTTCTGCTTGATCTGGGGAGTAGCTGGCTAAAGACATCTGGTCAGTGTAGCCAATTCTCAGGGGAAATTAGCTCACTTCATCTGATAGTAACCACAGAAACTTTTGACTTGGTTTAATAGTGTGATGCTGAACATGAGATAGAGGTGACTGGTTCGGCAGTTTCGAAAGTCAAAGATTATCTAACTACTTTTAGGTAAATATTTTTTTAAGGAAGGCTATTGCTTGTGTTCATTCCCCTACCCTGTGCTCTTCCCCATGGTGATGATTCTGTCTAATAGGACGGTGATTCTTCAGCGTGGGGTGGGTTTTAGGAATTTAAAGGCAGTTTGCTTTTTGTAAATATTTATTTCTTTTGCTTACATGAGCTCTTTTTATTATACAGTGAACCCTCAAAGCCTTTCATCTTAGTGGAGCTCAGTGTAGTGCGAGATACTGCCTGTGTTAGCATCTATGGCTTGTACTCTGGAAAGTTCACTACCCACCCCCAAAATCCCGAGTCAGTTATCTCTTCTTTCCAAAGAAATACTTTCAGTGGCCCATACAGCTACAAATAAACCTCAGAATAACCAGAGAATCTGTGTAGAAGTCTTCAGCTATTTAACATCAATGAAATCAATTACTGGTCATATTTTCGTGTATAATACAAAAAAATTCCTAATGTTTTTTTGCAGAACAAATTCTGCAACCACTATTCAGAGGTGATGCTGAGGGTATGGTGGTTGGGTATGCTGTTGGAGATAGTTTTTTGTTTACCAGAAAATTCATCAGCTCATACTATCCTGTGTAACATTCAGACATTTAGAGGAAATTGAAGAATGTTTTTTTCCATTTGCATGTGAGGCCATCATTATGTGGTTTTTGTAAGCCAAGAAATGAATGTAAAGGACAATAGCTTTTGTGTCAGTATAATGCATGCAGAAAAGTGTCTTATAAGAGGCCCAAGAGCAACATCCTAAATGTGTGGGGCACAAATAAATGCTTGATCTTCCACCAACCCCCACCCACTAGTGACACCCTACTCCGAGCTGCAAATATTTGAATTCAGTGGGTTATTGTGACCATCATGAAGTAGATAATGAGAGTGTGTGGATAAGCGTAAGCGGGAACCGTATGTCTCCCTTTATGGAAGCCCAGCAAGGCTGTCAGTGTTTGAGAAGCCCAACCCATGGTTTCTGTTTGCACATGAGCGGCTGAATGAGAGAAGTGTGCTCAGCTCTGCTGGACAACAGCAATAAATGACTACACGGAGAGTAAGAGCTGCTGTAGCTGCCCTAGTTCTTAAAGATCAGGGCAATCTAAAGGTCTTAATAGAAATTGAAGAAATGCTTGTAATAAACAAAGGGGCCTAAACCAAGTCAGACAAGTGCAGCAGATGTTCAAGGGCCCAGGTGGGTTATGTAGATGGTAATAAACCAGACGAGCTGAAATCAGTTAATGAAAGAAGTTTAATCAATCTCTGTTGATTCAAGAAGTGACTACATGATGAATTCTTTGTTCAGTGAAGATTCGGTGGCTTGCTGCCTCTGTTGAGCTCATGCTCTGATGAATTAGGAGCTACATCTCTCTGTGGAGTTAAACCCTTGAAACTAGCTATCGGGTATTTACCAAAATGGTTCTCTTTTTCTACCCAGAAACAGCAGTATAACAACATGGCAAAGTAGGTGGGTGGGTGGAGGTAGAGAGGACATGAAGTCTTTCCTGTTTCACTCTTCATTTCATATTGAGTTATGGCAAGTGACCTGTCCTTGAAACTGGAAAACAAACCTCTTGGTTTCACAGTTTTAAAAAATGTATTTCTGAAAGTCACTTTTTTTTTGGGTAAGCATAGATTACAGGAATCAGTCTGAAAAATTCTGCACAGAAAAATGATATTATTATAGAAAAGCTGATGCTAGGGGGACTTGGGAGTTTTGAGGTGGATGGTGGTTTGCTTTTCTGGCTTTATTTTGTTTGTTTATATGAAGCTGAATGGCTTCAGTTGAAACTTGAAAGAAGTGTTCCTGAAGCTGGATGCTGATAAAAATCAGAGAATCCCTGTGATTATTAATGTGAAATCTTTTTCTCTCTGAGTGTAGAGAGGGGATTTCTTTTCTTCCATCCTCCTTATTTTCACATCATTCTCAGGAAGTTTCAATCTCCTCCAACACGACCGACCTTTCGAGCTGTCCAGATCAACTAGTGCATTCGGGAGTTTTGAGAGGGAAATTGGAGGTAGACAAGGTAGACATGGACCTCTCTAGGGAGACGAGCCCCGAAACAGAACCCCCTGGTAAACCTCGCTTTCAAGGGAGAACTGATACTAACTTTTCTCTGCTGTTTATACCATTGCTCCAAACTGAGAATGCATTGTTGGATAACTCAGATCTTCTAGGTTAGGTATAATTTAGTAGTTGTGAATATGCTTGAAATGCATCACATTTGGTGAAGGAGGTTTTTAAGAGTTTAGCTGGCATTTGGAATATGGCATGATTGCATTTCTAGTGCCTGGGTAGATGCTGGCTTTTGCTTGTGTTTTCCTTCCAGAAAGCATAAATTGTTGACAATGTGGCTCACGCTGTGTAGCATAGGGGTGTAATCTCCCTTCTCAACAGACAGGCTCCACTATGCTTGTCTGTTATGGCCTGCAGCTTGCTTCCAGGGGCATCCCGTTGACTTGGAGGGCAATATTCAAGAGTAAAGTGACATACAGTTGAAGAGGTGTCAGAAATCAGCTCTGTGTGATGCAGCACAGGCAGCTTAGTGTTAAAACCCTGAGCCAAAGTCTAATCCGGTGATCCAGATGAAACAAAATGTTAGAAGTATTCTTCCTGCCAGAACTCTGAATAGCTTCTTTTATCATTGAGTCCTGTGATCGTGTTGGCTCCCAGGCAAAGTTGCACAATGTACTGAGCAGCACTGAGAGGTACAACCTGAGCAAAAGAGGAGCTTCTCAGCTCTCAAAGAGGAATAAATACTTCAGTGCCTTTGAGCCTGAATTCTGACTGACTTAGCTTTGTATTTATTTTAACAGTAAAACAAGTTGAGGTTGAAAAAACCCCAACCTGCTTTAAGGAGTAGAAAAAAACTACAGAACACAGAGTTAAAAGGAACTCCTTGAATGTTATTAAGGATTCCAAAAGTAGTCTTTAATTGCTGCCAAAACTAATGTGGGTGGAATTTCCATGGAAAACATAAGTGCAGTAGCCAGTTAGTATACAGATATCTCCAGTTTGCAATAGATTTTATTATCTTTTTTCCCTCCTCAAAGCTTTTCAACCTTCTGTGTTAAAAAAGCATATCCCAGTTTAACACTATGCTTAAGATTGAAAGAGTCAAACCTGACTTCTCATAGCAATACTAGGAGTCATCTGGTGGTAACTACTCTGTGTTGTGTTGAGAACAAGATGTTGTGCTTATAACAGCTGCCATTATTTGCTGTCTTTTCAAACATAAAAATAATGAGATTTGTTGAAGAGGTAATTCCCACAGCCTGCAAATATTACACTGATTAAAAAGAGGGCTTTTGCAGTGTGGTTTAGCACCCAAGATGAATGCATTTCGTGTCTTCAGAGCATGAAATAGTTATTACTGTTCCTCAGAAGGTGCAAAACCACAGATAGCATTACCAGCGAGTTTCTGCCGTGTTTTGAGTACTGTAAAGCATGCTGTTTAAACAGGCACAATGTTCCTGGCTTTACCAGTGTGCCACTTGGGACCAGTAACAGGGGTGCTGATAACAGCATTCTATGATGTAGCACACGAGGGGCAGATTTCTAACGAGGAAAGCTTTATTGATGGACTTCTTAAAACATGCATTCATGTCATCAGCTTTGATATCCCAAGTGCAGTAGCTTATAAATATTGGAATAGCCAGTGATGGGACACAGCTGTACTGTACTTTCCATGTCAAGTAGGTTTCCTTTGGCCATGGGGCTGATGAAACGCACGTTGGCCACACAGCCATCCCTCTGTGCTTTTCAAGGGCAGTGTAATTGTTACTAACTGCACCCTGAGCAGTAGTAGCTATTGACACTTCTGCACGGAGCTAGGTGTGCAACGTGTTGCATGTTCAGGGAAGAGGAAACACGAGGTTGTCTTTAAAGCTGTTTTTAGCAGAGCTGAAGTAGGTTGCAGACTCAAGCCTGACAGACCCACTTGTTTCAGCCGCCAAGAAGGACCTCACCAGATGGGTGGGTTTGGTTTTGCTACCTTGCTCCCTTTGGCAGAGGGGGGCAGGTTTCTCACCGATGTTTCTGTATTTTTCCCCGCCTCTACTGGTGCCTTAAGAAAGCTGGAAAACGATCCAAACTGAACTGCTGTTGAAGCAGCCTCATCCTCCTGTAAGATCTATAAGGTTGCTTAAAACCTTTGATATTCAATCATTTCTAGAGGTCTTGGCCACTTGAAATGTTTTTTTTTCTTTTGTGAAACCATTAAAAAAGAATGTAACCCAATTCTTTACGTGCACTATTCATCTCTCACTATTTAGTTGTGCATCAGTTCTTTTTTTTCTTTTTTTTCCCCTCTCCCATAGTCCTAGAATAGAGCTTAGCCTGCTAATTACTTATTTTGCATACTGAGAAATTATTGCTTTAAATGAATGTTTTACAGGGGAGAGAACACTGTTCACATCACATCATTACTGAGAGGTGACAGTGTCCCACATTTCACTTGTCACATAGAGTGGTGGCTTGCAGGTTGGGTTAATGAATAGTATGGTTGAGTAGGAGCCACCCTTCTTTAAGGTAAAGCAAGGAGTCACTTTTTTTTAATGTAACTTCTTGCTTTATTTCCATAAAATGTGTCAGTTCTTCCTCATTCCTCCACTGCTGAACAAGAGTCTTGATTGGGATGAGCATCGTTGGTTCCAGGGAGTAACCTGAGCATTCTGGTTTGGCAGTAAGACCTTTGGTGTCCAGCCTAGACTGATTTTTTATTAATATCACATCTAACACAAGGGGACCTTGAAAGGCTTAAGCAGGACAGACAGACTAAACCCAACTTCTTGAAATAGTATCAAGAACAGCAGAGAAGGTGAAAGGGAAGGCTAAAATATGGGATGATTTAAAGTTTTTATAAATACTGAAAGAATTTGTCTAGCTGTGGAGTAAGACTCTCATTTGCTTTACCAGTTAAGATATTGGATAAAAATGATTGGAAACTGGGCATTTCCAAAGATGTGTTTAGTTTAATTATGAATTTAAGAAAAAGTAAATCTCAAATTGAAGAAAATCCTCCAGAAAATTCAGCTATTTCTAGAAAAAAAAGCATACAGTGAATCACCTGGAGGTGAAGCTCATGTAAGGAGCAGATACACCTCAAGCTTTGGAAAAATGAGAGCAATAGTAACACAATAATATGAAGTGCTGCTCCACTGCTCCCAGCTGGATGTTCTGATAGATTAATGCATTTAAAAAGCATATCCAGTGCTGTGGTGGTTATAATAACGTGTTTTAAAGTGGACACTCAACTGTCCTGCATTGCCCAGTGTTTCAGCACAGCAGAGGCTCACCTGTCTCTCAGCTGTGCTCCTTGTGCCCCATCTTTTCAGTTGCAGTTGTTTTTCTCTCTGCAAGCACCACTCCTCAGAGGAGATTCTCCTGGTTTGGGTGGCTGTTGTGCACTGTGTCAGCTGCCTGCTAGCCTGGGTGCTGCTGCAGAGCCTTCATCTTATTCCTGATGTGTCCTAGGTCTTGCTTTAATAAGGTTTCTTATTTTCCAAAGAGTTTTGGAGTACAGTGTTGCTGAATTGTGCCAAATACCAGTTTGACCATGCTGGTGGTTTGCTTTTTTTGTTGTTGTTGTTGTTAAATTCATTCCATATAATGCCTATTAGTTCCTTGAGGTATTTGATGCCTTGAAGCTCAGACCAGCTGCTGTCTGAGAAGGCCATGGCTTTTTTTTTAGATTATTTTTTTTTCTTCCAGCGATGAATAGTGCACTTGTCCTTTACTTGTGAAGGGAGCAGGGGAAAGGTGATAGGGAGTGAAGGCAGTTTCACAGAGCAGGAGTTCTCCTTTCATAGGTTTGAATTCTGCAAAGAGCTGCCTCTGCTGCACCATTTATTTATGTTGGCCCTCGAACTGATAGAAACATGAATCTAAGTCAAAATATAAGTCTTAGCACACAACGTAGCTTGGTTAATGGGCTCTGCAACTTCAGAGAGATCTGCCTCTGTCTTCATTTTGCAAGTGTAAGTTTAGTTCGGCCGTTTGGAACACTATCAAAGCTCTGGGGAGAGTTTGTACTGAGTTAATCATGTGCTTTGGTTGGTAGAAATTGACTTCCCCATTTGGTCTGCTCTAGTCCTGGTGTGCTAGCCACAACTGCTTAACACTCGCCCACTGGCACGAGCGCAGGAAAGCAGTGTGGAGAGGAGGCTACTTGCCTTCAGTACATGAAATGTGTTTGCCACTTGGCTGAAAATGCTGATGTTGTTGCCTTTGGTTAGGTTTATCTTGCACGTCACGTAATTCTCCTTTCCTCCCTCACAAATTTCAGAGGCAAGTGTAGAATGCTGCGTGGGCCGTGCACACACGGCGTCTCAGAGGGCTTTTATTAGCTTCAGCTTGCACACATGTTTTCCTGCAAGGAGTATTAAGTGCCTGGACTACAGGTTTAGTGTGTGTCTGTTTTTGCAGCTGTGTGGAAGAGCACGATGCATATTCCCGGGAGAGAGCTCAAGTATGTTGAGGCGAAAGCAGGTTGTGTTTATGGGAATGTCAAACAGAAATATGGCACTTGAACTCTTATCAGCTCAGAGCCCGAGCGCCGTAAGCGAGAGGCAGTTGCCCAGGTGTGTGACAGGCGTGTCCATGTCCAGCCGTGTCCTTGTCCAGCCGTGAAGGACTTTCCTTCAGAAGCTGACGGCTCTATGCTGCAACGCTGTCCTGTCAGTCTGGGGAAAAGGAAAATTTTCTTCTTGCCTTTGTCATTCGGAGGTGCTTGAAACCAGTGTTAGTCAGTTTGAAATTCAGTTGTTGTTAAACTGTTACTGAAGGGCACAGTCATTGCACAGCCTAGAAATCTTTCTTGTGGGGGATGAATTTTGAAAGCATGCTGATTCTGGAAAAAGATGATCTCATGAGTATGTGTAGAAGTAGAGGTAATGTCCTGCTTTGGTGACCTCTCACACATCTGAAAATGCCTTAGTTGTGGAACACATCACATCCCAGAGGGGGGTCCCATGAGGCAGAAAAACGCATAGAGGAGCTGGAGAGGCAGAGCTGAGAATTCTGTTGAGAGCACAGTACCGTTACTGTAGCTCCCTCTTGGAAGGAAGGCAGGGCTGGGGCGAGGGACATCCTCTACACAAGAGAGGTAAGAAGTTAGAACTTCATCAGAAAGAGTTCCTCTTCAGAGTACTCAGTACCTGCTTTTGCAAGAGCAAGTTGTTGAAATAGCTCATAATAGCTCATGGAACTGTTCAAGGCCAGGTTGGATGGGGTTCTGAGCAACCTGGTCTAGCGGGAGGTGTCCCTGCCCTTGGCATGGGGGTTGGAACTGGATGATCCCTTCCAACACAAACCATTCTCTGATTCTGGGAGGAGGAGGGGAAGAAAAGATAAAATATCTGAAATTTTGATATAAAATGAGATGTGGCTGCAGTTTGTGTAAAATATGAATGCTGAAAAACACCATTTTTCAAGAGGTAACATCAATTCAATGTGAAAGAGAACTGCAAACTAAAGGTTTTTTACTTCCAATCCTCACCAGACTTTCTCCTCTTCTGCCCTTTTCTAATAGAATGAAAGGAGGAAAAATGAATATTCACAGAAAGCTTAAAGCTCTTTTCCACTTTTCAAGACCAGTGTCACAAAAAAAATATATTTTCATTCATAATCTTTCTAGATTCTGTTTTAAAATGTAGTGTTGTTTCCTGGCTGCTATCACAGTGTGGCCGCAAACAACACAAAATGTGCATCAGTTACATGTGAAACCACTGGATTTCAAGTCTTGCTTTTACCAAACTGTACAGCAGGTGACCAGAGCTTGGCTATTACATCCTAAAAATGCCATCTGCAAATCTATTGCCTTTTGAGTGCACAAAGCGAGGCTATTGCAGGTTAAGCTGGGCTGATAAGGGCCTGATTCTCCCTGTGGTGTGGCCTTGGTTTCAGGTAAAAGATACTGATGATTTTTTTTTTATTGTCTCTCAGAAAGGAATAGTGTTGTGACAGTCTGAGGTGTAAGAGACAGTCAGGGTGTAAGAGAAACATGGCTTGCTGGAGGACACACCATCTTTCCTAGCTGGAAGAAGAAGGTGCCCGGTCCATTCATGAGGTCCTCCAATAAATTCGGTGTTCTCTGGGGAGCGAAGGGAGGACTTAAGACACAGTGAATGGGAAGTACCTTTTCTAAAACTAAGTAAGGAAGGTTATATAATAGAAAGCATGCAAGAAGATACTTGTCAAGTGAAAAATCATCAGATCAGGGAAAGTAGCCACTGTGTAAATAGTGTGAATATGAAAAGTTCTTTAAGATAAAATACAGACTCCTTGGCTTAGACATTTTGTTGACTAATCCATACCAGTTCCTTTCTCCTCGTTAGCTCACTGCAGGCACTAATGAATGAACGTGCATCACTGTGAACTGTGCGTATGTGTGCTTAGTTTTAAGGAGGTGAATAGGTCTTGTGATTTCAGTGAGATATAAAATTAGGCATATGCTGCCTGGGGTAGCAGCCAGAGCAATTTTCCCTCTGAAGGTCGGGGTCCTGTACAAATTGATTCTGAAGACTTTTAGGAAGCCTTGAATAAAAGGTTCCTGAAACAGAAAGGAGTGGGGCTTTTTAATCATTTTTCCACCAACATTAACAAGTTGATGCATCCTTTCTCTTGACAGATATCTTGGGTTTAAAGTCTAGTTCTTCAGCATACTTTGCAATGGAGGAGAACTCCACCCTAAAACAAGTATCATAAACTAAGTGTGCAAGCCCAGCTTAATTTCCTTCTCTGAATTCCTGGTGGATATCATCAGCAGCCATGCTCAAAAGTGAATGACAACCATGTTAGGAAGAGGCTTGTGCAGGGGTGATGGTGGGGAAAGCTCTTCTAAAGCAGCTCTGCTCTGAGGCTGCAGGCAAAGTTACACCGCTGACATCCGAGGCCTTTTGCCGTGGGTGGAAACATCTCAGCTGCCTGCGTTTGGATTTGGCTGAAACCTCTAGTGAGGAGGGAGCTAACGAAATCGGTTAAAGGCTTTTCAAGCTCACCTAAGTGCGTTAGGTGTCTGACTCCTGTCAAAATTCAATGGGATTTAGTTGCTTGGAGCCTTTGGAAAATCTCAACCTAGAATTGCCGTGTTCTTTCTTGGTCTCTGTGCTATTGTTCTGTGCTCTCGGCACTGATTAAAGGAAAACAGAAAAGCTTCAGCACAATCAGTTGTTTTAACTCTGTCTCCTAGTAAGCATCCTTTCTTTTTTCCCCAATGTGAGTAATTACATAAATATTAATTCATCTTAATTAAAAACACTGAGTGGACTTTAATGATGTCCAGTAACTTCTTATGATGAATTATGGACTCTGAAGGTAGCAATGTGATACCAATACTGTATTCTGTGCAATGTGATACCAATACTGTATTCTGTGCCATATATGCTAGATAAAGAATTTTAGCAAATGATACTTTCGGAAAGGAAGGAACACGGAGTGATCTGGCCTTAAGTGTTTGTTAAAAACTTATCATTATTGTTTCTCACTTGAAAAAATGCAATGTGCAAGAGCTTTTGAAGTGAGGAGATTAAGTAGGGGGTGAAAAATCCCCAATCCTAAAGAGCACTTCTGGCACTTGCTATTGCTCAGTAAGTGTGTTATATATATATGAAAAAACATTTATCTTTTAAATTTTCATCTGTACTTCATCAGGTTGTGGTTTTTCCTCTATTGAGCTCGGTGTCTGACTGCCTAGGCCATCTGATTTTGCTGTTCTGTGTATCTTAGAAAACACAGTACAGCTTTCAGGAAAAAAATCCTGCCTTTCTTGACAGAACAAAGAGAGGCCTCTCTATACAAAGTGAGTCAGATTAGAAGAAACAGTTGCTTTCGCTGCTGGGATTTGCATACCCTGCTGGGGCTGTATGGCAGTGCTCTCAGAAGCGTTCTGCCAGCCGGGCTGGGTCAGGTGAGCAGTGCTCTCCCAAGTGGAGTCCGGCGCGCTCCACACTAACATGTGGCCTGCAGCAGCTCGGTTTGTGCGTGCTGCCCTGCTCCAAATGTAGCACAACCTGTTGCTCTACACGAGAGACACATTCCTGATTTTTTTTGACCTTTCAGTGCCTGTAGAGGATGTGCTGCATCTCTGTGCGTGAGGATGCTGATCCTATTTCTTTATTACCTAATCCAGCTCCTGATGGCAAGTGCCTCGTTTGTCACTTTGCATTAGCATCAGCAGATCTATTGTCCCCTTTCTTGGCTCCTTCAGAGACTCCTTGTCACGACTTCTGAACAAATCTTCTGGCAGTGTCCCCTCTCCACGAGTGGTGCCTGAGATTGTGAGGAAGTCACGATTCCACTTTTCTGTTGATGCACCGCAGCTCGGTCTCTCAAAGCCATGTCTGCAGATTTGCTGTAAGAAGCACAAACTTTTGTACAGTGCACATAGCAGGTAGGTGTTAAGCGGGCAATTAAGAGAAACTATCAAAGAAACCAAAGGGGACAAAATTAATCTCTAGTGCAGCTCAAATTTGCTGAAATTCTCCGGTGTGAGGCATTGCTGCCTGTAACCCTGGTCAACGGAATTAGCCGTAATTACCACCAGCATAAATGAACTCATGATCCTTCTAGTTAATGTAAAGTTTCATCTTAAGGTGTTAATTGGGAAAAAAGAGCCAATTATATAGTTCATGAAGGCATAATTTTCTAATGTATCTTTTTCCTTGTTGTCTGCAAGTTTCTAACTCCTGAAATAAGTGCGTACCAACAGAAATCCATCAGCCTCCCCCACCCCCAGGAGACTACTTCTCAGACTTGTGCAAGGCAAGATATTAAACCCACTTTTGTCCGTCACATAGCCACGGGCAGGGGAGGGGGAATTTGCCAGTTGCTAATGGATACCTGGAGTTTTTGTGTATGACCATGAAGAACAGCTTGTGCACTTTCACCCCCGATGTTCCCTGAATAACTTGGGTCTCATTTAGGTCAATAAGCCTTTATCAAAACGTCAGGAGTGAAAAATGTGTCTTGGTGTAAGCCGACTGGTCGTTCCCTCCAGTCACTGGAGTCTATAGGACAATCAATGTTCTCTAAGCTTGTCTGCATGTCACGCAAAGCGCTGGGTGACAGTAACCATTGACTGCGTGTCTGTCGCATTGTCTTTGGGACAGCCCCCATTTGCATACTTGCCGGTGTGCCTGCTACCCATTGAACCACGGAGGGCCTGCAGAACACGTACGTGCACAACCGCGATGCAAATTCCCTCTGCAGAGAATGCAATGTGCTGCTTTAAAGCACAATCCAGGCTTTCACTTCCTACCTTCTTGCTATAAAACTGACGCTGGGACCCTGTCAAGGACCCAGCGCCTCGTCAGAAGCCTGTGCGTGGCTTCATTGTGCTAAAACATGAACTTTTCGCTGGGTTTTTCTTTGCCTACCAGGATCATTTATTTTTGGTGTTTGGTTTCTTTTCTTCCTGTTGTCCTTTTGCTTTTGGGGCTATCTGAACAGCATTATCTCTGCTGTCGTGGATGATGCAAGGCCGTACATCCCTTCCTCCAGTTAGTTATGTGGAACAAAGGGCAGGTTTTGTTCCCTGTATGGTTGCTCTTGTCTTCTGCTAAGGGCGTTTCCCCCGTGGCAGTGATGAAAGGAGACAGACACACCTCTGCATACAGAAGAGAACTTGGCTGTTAGAGTTTACTGACCATGGCGGTGAAATCCATACAATCACCCAGCCAGAAAAGATGGTCTCTGGTGTTTCTTTTGCCATGATGATTCAACACCTCATGGAAACCAAGGGTCATAGTTTTGCCACTTGCTGTGGGCTTGTAGATGATGTTAGTTGATGGACAAAGGCAGAGTTTCCTTGTGTTTGAAGGTTCTCTCAGAAGACACAGGCTTTCCTCAAAGCATCTGCTGCAGGTGCTGTTTCTTTAGAACTATGATGTTCGTTATGACTTTATTTTATTGAAAAATATTTCCTAGGAGTCCAATTAAAATGAAACAACATGAAAGGGTCTTGTGGATCCTTTCAGGATGAAGCTGTAGAAGAGGTTCTTGGCTGGGTTGAAAGGTCTGAGCTTCATGTTTCTTACAACCAACAATTTGGGTAGCTTCATTAGATCTGAAAAATCCATCTGGAATACAAACGACTATAAACACTAGTGATAGACCTTCTGCTGCATCTGACATCTTGCACAGGCTTTGAGATTGGCAAAACTAAGGGAAAGAGTCCTGGCTTATGTTCTCCTGGCTTTCCTAGAAGCATCACAGTGTCAAACTTAACGCTCTAATGCCCTGAGCTGAAGAGTTCATTGTGCCATCAGGAGACTGGCATTTTAGAGCCACTAAAAGATTATAGCAAAGTCAATTGAGGCCCAACATTCCCCCCCTTTCATCTTTTAGCTGTATACAGACTTATTATTTTGCTCAGTATTCAGGGCAATGTCCCATGCATTTTGAAGTTAATATGATGACTCCTGTTCATCTTAACTGGACCAGAGTTGTATCCTGGTTCTTGCAGTTAATTTAGAAAATAGTCATTGGTGCCATCTCGAGTCTCGTTTGCCAATCTGTTAAGAAAACCAGAAGTGAACCCTGGAGAAATGAGAGGAGGCTGGATAAAGTGTTCAGCAGCACGTTGCCTTCTCTGCAGTTGCTCTTTACATTAAATCACTTTACGAAATAAGCATCTCAATCTCTTAATCTGCATGATCCTTATCCTATGTAACTGTGATACCTTATGATTTGGTTTTCTGCTTTCCCTTTTCCATGTGCCGTGTGTGGTGTGTTTTCAATTACAAACCACTGTTACTGTTCCAATTAGTAGATTTTGCTGTTGGCTCTGACAGAGAATGTGAGCAGTTATTAATCGAGTTGGCCAGCAAGGAAGTATTGCAGCTTCCCAATGCTTGAGGGGACTCTGCTGAGTGTGTCATGCTCAACTGGTCTGCAGAAAAATGAGGTCTAGCTGCTCATTGACAAAGTTCCAAACGTGACATAACTGTCCCTCTGTGTAATCAACAAGCATGTCAGATGCCTTTGACATCTGTGACCTTTGAAGCATTTCCCAAGTCATACCTCAGTGCAGGTCTGTGGTTAACATGCAGCTTGATCCCAGCAGTGCTTTGGGACGAGCCCTCTGTGCCTGCCTAGCTGTTGGTAAGGGGATGGGACCAGCCCACTGAGAGAGCTCACTCCATTTTTAGTGCACCTGGAGACTGACATATGGGTAATGGCTACTAGAAATCTTTCCTTAACCCATGTGAGACTACAGGAAGACTGAAAAAGTATGAAGAAGTGGGAGGCTAAGCTGATACAGGAACGGGAATGTGAAGCACACCTCTTCCCGAAATTAAATACCCCAGCAAAATACTCATCTTCTGAGTACAGACTCTGCTTGTTTTCTTTGGCTCTGTCAGGAAGCCTTTTGTTTGAATTAGACCAAGTGAATTGCACAGAATGGTTTTCAGTTTTAGTAGGTGTAGACAAGCCAAACTGCACGCAATTAAAGTGTTTAAACTTGCTCTTAATCTTTTTCTTTCTTTACTCTTATAGGGTTTTCTATGTACTTTAGATCATTTTGGTATAGCCGATGGTTTTTTCACCTTCCAAATTTTACATTTTATTTCAGCGTTTCCTAATAAGTTCTTAAAAAAGGATGAAGGATATAGATTAGAGAATTAACCTAGTTCCCTGTCTGTGTTTCTTTTAGGAAATCGTGTTAGTGGTGTTCTTTGGAACAGAGTACGTGGTGCGGCTGTGGTCAGCAGGGTGCCGCAGTAAATATGTTGGAATATGGGGAAGGCTTCGTTTCGCTCGGAAGCCTATTTCAATCATTGGTGAGTATGCACAGCTTGCAAAGTTGATGTAAACAATGAGTAAAGCTTGTCCTTGGAAGTTTTGCAGTAAATTTCTGCAGTAAATGAAGCCAAGTTAGAGCAAGAGCTCTTGTCATTAATGTTAGCGTAGATCTGAGTTTCCTTTCAGGAATCCATGGCACTGTCACTTGAGAATAAATGTAGCTTGGTTTGTTTTTCCAGAAGAGCAGAGTGTTTTCTTTTCACAAGTGATCTGAAGCTTTGCCAGAAATGAGTCTTGGCCATAGTCCTGTCTCCTGTGAGCTCAGGATCCCAGACACTGTACAATAGCTACAACTGTATTTTTTTGTAAAGATACTGAACAGCTTTGGTTGTGTTTTGTTGTATGGTTTGGGTTTTTTTTCTCTTTCCTCTCCTAGCAGGCATTTGAGTAATTTATTCTGAGTTTACTTTGCACTCTGAGCTATATACTGCATGGTGAGCAGAAGAGATGTTCTACAGTTACCTATTGGTTTATATCTATTGTATTAAAATTCATTTTTTTACTGATGCATTTGGAACTGGGCACCTAACATCCCTTGATATTAGATATTAGAAATGACTTCTATATATTCCAAATATGTCACAAGCCATTGTTAATTTTTAGATTGCTTGTCACGTGTTGAACAGTTTCACTGATAGAAACAAAACAATCCAAAATCAGTCTGTATTTTGTAAGCCAGTATTGAGAGAACTTAGACTTTGGCCCTGAAGCACTTAAAATATAAATGGATTAAACAAACCAGGTTTTGGAAGAAGATTATTGTTATAGAAGCACAGCTCTGGGACAGTTTTTTCCACTGCTCAGAAACATTATTTGTTGTTAAGTAGAGAAAATAGTTTTCATAAACTATCTACAATCTTGCTGAATATAAATTACAAAATTTTGCACCCGGGTATTTTTACAGTCATAAAATAGTTTGGTTTAGCTTCTCTGTGCATATATAAAAATCACAACTATATCTCAGGTGTGACTGCAATTATAAAATGGCTTTGACTATATCTTTGCACTCAGTCCACAATCCATTTCTCTTGAGACAAAGAATGCTGCGAGTTCTGAAACATCATCTAACTTATTTCAGCTTGGAAAGCAAAACAAAGTTCCACTTTCCCAGATGTGTATCAAGAACGATTACATTCTCCAAAATACAAAGTTCCTTTCCAAAATGACAAGAGGTTTAGAGTAAAGTGCTAGGGTGATGACTGAGACTTAAATACTAATTCCAATTTTTCTCTTGCTTTTAGACGTGAACAGATGAAATAATATTAAGGCAATTGTCCTATATATAAAATAAACCCCCAAACTTCTGTCAATGAGTAAAATATTGTCAAAAAAAGCAGAGAAAATATGACACACAGAAGAGATAATGGGTAGAAACTGCTGAAATTCCTCTTGGGTTATTGCTATAAGGATTCCACGCTGCTGAGGCTGCGTTACAGTCGCTCACATCACTCTCAGCATTCCTCTAGAATGTGGCCACCTTGAATCCATCCAAGTGAAACTTTTCTATCATATCACATAATTATATTTTCTTTGTGTTATGATAGAGCTCTCTTGATAGATAAAAATCTTAATTTTTGTCTATGTGTTGAAATTGTTAAAGCAATATTGTTGTTGGTTCTAGTCTTGTAGAAGTATTGCAAAGCACTGCCGACTCATTTTTTTTCCAATTGATTTTTATGTTCCAGATTTAATTGTAGTTGTTGCTTCCATGATAGTTCTTTGTGTGGGCTCTAAAGGTCAAGTCTTTGCAACCTCAGCTATCAGGTAATTATATGCAATAAAAGAAAATAGTGCTGAGTAAAGTGGGGTTGTTTTGGGTTTGTTTTGATTTTTTGTTTTACCTCCTGTTTCAGTTCTTGCAGAAGAAAATGAGTCACTGCTCAGAGCAGATCACTAATAACGTGGTCATCATGAAACAGTGATCCCATTAAGTGTAGGGGAAATAAAAATTTGCATGTTTTCTGTTTCTAATGCCTTTAATTCTGGTGGGGGTAGAGATGCACATACCCTTGCCCCTTCCCCAGCTAGGTTGGTTCTACCCAAATCCTTCAGTTCAGTTTCTTGCCTCAGTTTTATAGCAGTTCTTTCATGTTTCATGTCTCTGACATCTTCAAGCTTTCTTCTTCATAAAATGCCTGGGGTTAGTCATTGTGAGTTCCTGATGACCAAATCCACCCTATGCTCAAGTAGGTCACTCCAGTTGGTTTTCTGGAATGAGAGGGTACACAGCAGCGTACTGCACTCTGTGCCCCAGCTGCAGCGATGCTCTGGGATTGCAGTGATGCTCATAAAAAAGTTATCTTAAAATATTGTTGGACGGTCTAGATCAAAGTGCCCATGAAATTCCTGAAAGGTGAGGAATTCACATCTTTAGTTAGCATTTTCTGTGCGGTGTTTTCCGTCCTGGCGAGCAGATCAGATAGGAGTTGATGATTGATTTCTAGAGAATTCATGGTTTGTGTCCAAAATTCCTGAACCCTTGAGTTATCCTTACTTGCTGTGTGTACAAAGGCCCGTCCTTGTGCAATCTCCCCATGATGTTTTCATAACAAACAAGATGAAAGATGGGTGAAAGGAGTGAAAAGACAGTCTAACATGGAGCACTGTCTCTCTCTGTACGCGACTGACTTCGCCTCTCCACCTCTATTTCTTCCCTTGTATCTTTAGTCCGTTCATTTAAATATTGTGTTCCAGGGGCATCCGTTTTCTGCAGATTTTACGGATGCTTCATGTCGACCGTCAGGGTGGTACGTGGAGGCTGCTGGGGTCAGTTGTCTTCATACACAGACAAGTAAGTTTGAGTACTCTGAGGAATGGCATAGTAATTGATGCAAAAGTCCTTATATTCAGAACAGCGTGCGTGCAGACATGCTGATGATGCCAAATACATTTAGGGTGGAGGCAGGCAGCCTTGTATTTTAACTGAGTATGGTGGTTCTGCCTGTTCAAGGGACAGAATGTTCCTACCAGATTAAAAGTATTCACCCCCACTGCAGCAAACTTTTGACTTGATGTGCAGTTGGACTTAACTACAGAAAATGAGACTTCTGAGAAGTAGTCTGAATACTTCTAAAAACATGTATCTAAGTTCCAAAGTTGTTTTGAATGTGACACTGTCTGAAAAAATTACCCAGCTACTTTTTAGTGACGGAAAAGTTAATGAGTCACACTTGCAAGAGAGAGGTTGTTTTGACGTGGTGTTTGAAATGTGCCTGCTGGACCAGGTCACCAGCTCTGGTGTAAATTTGCACAGCCAAAATTGGTGTCAATGGTTATTAATTGNAGGTCACCAGCTCTGGTGTAAATTCTTTCACCATTGAGCTGAGTGGATTTTGTTAATTTGCACAGTCAAATGCTTATTAATTACTCAAATTGCATTCTTCTGTTCCAATTATCTTTAAAAAACCATCTGCGATACCTGATTTAAGTGTCTCGTTAATATCCTAATGCTGTTATTTTGACTCTCTTTGCAGGAACTGATAACTACGCTCTACATTGGATTTCTAGGCCTCATTTTTTCCTCTTATTTTGTGTACCTGGCTGAAAAAGATGCTGTAAATGATTCTGGAGAAACAGAGTTTGGCAGCTATGCAGATGCCCTGTGGTGGGGAGTAGTAAGTATAACAGTTTCACATCTACTAAAAGTAGTTAACACCTTCCAGTGTGGGGTAAAGTTCAAGCAAGCATGGAGTACAAACAGCACTTTGAAATGGCCTCTTACTGCTTCAGTGCACTTTCTGGTCTTGTAATTCTCTGAAACTAAGAAAATACTATAAATGATTGGTATTTTTATTTGGTGGTTATAGTCTTATGTGGTCCTACGTGATCAAATTATGTGTCCTAGATGTAGGAACATCTATTCTTACTACTTCATCCTGACTTCCCTGCTGTTATAGTGATTACTTGTCATCTTTTTCATGGTGTAGGGTTCAACCATCTAAGGTTGTAAGACTCTTACTCAATCAGGGTGGATGTTTTGAGGGTTCTTTTTGCATGTGTGTGGGTTTGTCCTTTTTTTAACCAGATATCTATGGTTTGCCTGGGACAGTAATTCCCTGTTTATTTGGAACTGACTAATTCCAGAACAAGAAGCATCTGAGATGCTTATGAAATCCAGGCACAGGACTGTTTTAAAGTGATTATATTGCTTTGGAGACCCCTTAGTATCCTTATATGGCCTTCATCTGTGCTATGTTGTCACACCACCCTGCTCAGAGACGTCTTGGGTTTCTCTAAGGTGTTGCCACATGTCAGTGTAGGTGTATCTTTAGTTCTGCTTCCCTGCAGTTGCTAGTGGCAGTTGTCTCTCTGTATTTGTTTATTACATGTAGCTACTAGTTTAGCAGCTCTGTTCTGGAATTATATTTTAGTACAGGTTTTAATTCTGTTACTTCTGCTAGTAACAATTCCCTCTTTCTTCTCTTGCATGATACGCAAATATTAGATTGGCTCCTCTGTTCTGGGATTTCCTGTCTGGAATTGTTTCCCTTTCCTTTTCCTATTACAGTTGAAAGAAAAGCTGTTTTTCCTTATTGTTACCATTCAAGCAATGACTTTGTTTTTATGTTTTAATTGTACGCAGCTTAACAATCCAGTTGTCCTTAAGTGCTACAGGTCTTTGAAATGCACGGATATCACCAATGGTTCTGGGCTCGCGCTTTCAAAGTGTGATGTCCTTTTGGAGTCATCTCTGCTATTTTAAACCAAAAGGCATTGACTCTTCTGTCATTAAAAATGAGCTACTAGTAAGTTTTATGTACAAGAATGGTAGGACTAGCACCTCTGTTCCTCTCCTGGTGCTGAAATGCAAGTGTGTTAAATACAGTAGGTTTTGTTTAGGTTGCTCATAAGATCTGCTGCAAAAATCTTTCCTCTTGCTGTCTGCTGTGGCTAAATAGAATCTCTCTTAGGGCCAGAAAACTTGCTGTGTAGCACAAGGAAGTAGCTTTGTCAATGCTTTCATGTCATCATGGTGTCTTTATTTTCCAGTACAGTGGTCAGATGCTCTGTAATTAACAGTGGCAGATGTAGCTGCATTTAAAACCACATGCTGTCTATGGCGTTGGCATTAAAAATTGAGTATGTGACAGACCAGCTTGGCCTACTGAAAACACAGGAACCCCTTCTGGAGAAGCAATACGATCTGTCACGATACTGAAATATTCTTCTCTCAGGGAATTATTGCTCATTTCCTAGGCATGCCAATTGCTTTGTCTTTCTAATTACAATAAACTCATTTAATCAATAAATTTAATTAAAATACTGATCTTTTCTCTAACTTCTATAGTGCAGCATCACACCACTTGAAGTGTGAGACCATAACTGTTGAATTCTGAAAACAGAATTTAGCGATGTTTTCCGCTCTAGATGTGGATGCTAGGCTTCTGCTAACTGCTAAAAGGGCTTAGCAAAACAAAACCAAAATGGATTCAGGTCTGTCCATTTCTGGTGGTCTGATGCTGAAATGTTCTTCATGATTTTTGCTAGGAAAAGCTCCTGTAAAGTTAGAACAATAGCTGGGAGGTCATTAAGCATCAAGATGCTTTCTAATGAAGGTCTCAAACTCATACAAAAACCCCACAAAGTGGTAGGTCTCAAGTTTCTGTTAACTTGTAACCAGAATTTCCAGTATTGCTTAAACACCACAAATTCTGGTCTCTGAAAACCTGTCTCAGTCCGGTTTGAACTGGACCCACAGAAGAGGATAATTCACAGCATCTGTCTGTATTTGATAAAATTTTCACCCACCCTTTCTCACTCTACAACAGTGTCCTGTTGCTACCTCAGCATATGTCTGCACTGCTGAACAAGTTCTTTGGGTACCAGTGGCAGAGTATGTAGCACAGCATAAAGTAAACCCGAAAAAAGGTCTGTGTCACCACAACTAAACTGCATCTGGAACTGGGTACTTTCATCTTACTGTGCTTTGCTGACTATAGATGTACCCATAGGGTGCATAGCTTTAAATTAAATGTTCCTCATTGGCATTGTTGTTATTTATAACTCTATATTGCTTTTCCATTTCCATATGTAAATTGGCCTCCTGGGCTTTATTTGAATTTCCTTGAGAACTCTGGGCTGTTGCCATTTGCCATTCCAGTTTGTGGGCTTCTGGAAGAAACCAAAGGTTACCTTGTGGCATAGAGTGAAGATGTGGCTGTATCACTGCTGATTTTGAATGCAGCACATGTTGTATCAATAATTCTGCTACCATCAAAGGCATGAAGTTCTGGAGTAATGTCCCAACAGGAACATCAGAGAGAAAGCCAATTCATTTTCAGATGGAGTTGCATTTTCAAGAGATAGTGAATGAGATGACATCATGTGGCTGACTTGAACTAGCCAGAAACTAGGACTAACAACCAGAAAATCCTCTCAGCACTTGTATTCTTTCTGACATGGTTAAAGCTGCTGGTTTTCATTCCTCAGAACAGACATAGCAAATTTAGGGGAGCCCAACACCCCAAATTATTTTTCATATTAAACTAAGATCCAAGATGGCCAGGCAGCACTGGGGATCTATTGTTTGAGAGACATGACACTGAAGTGAATAGATTCTGTTTGTTGTGTTTGCAATTGGATGTGTACTTCCATGTCATTCCATATCCTAAGTCATTAGAAGTTTCAGTGTCCTGTGCTTCTGTCTCAGTTATGTACTTCAGCTGCATTGAGAATGCCGATGTGAGCCTGCAGTGGTCGGCGTATGAAATCAGCTTTGAAATTTTAGGAAAGAGGAGAATCCAGCCATCCCCTTTTAAGTGTTTGTAATCGTACTGACCATAGAATCATAGATTGGTTTGGGTTGGAAGGGACCTTAAAGGTCATCTAGTTCCAACCCCTCCCTGCCACAGGCAGGGAACCTCCCACTTGATCAGGTTGCTGAAAGCCCCATCTGGCCTGGTCTTGAAGAACTTTCTTCAGCTTCAGTTTACAATTTTAATGCCAGTGTTTCAAAACATTGGTGTCCTGTAAGACACAGTCTCTTAACTTCTTCCTCTGAAGGATGTAACTTGAACCTTCTCAGAGTGCTGCAATGTCCACAGAGGTGATTGGGAGGAGAAAGTGGGATTCCTGTTGCGTGAAACAGTTCTGACTGCTAACATCCTTATGTACACGGGGAAGAAAATTTTTGTCATTGGGAAAAGAATTCAAAATATCACAAGATCGATAGGGGTTTCTTTAGCTCTATACTGATTGCATGCTCCATAGTAAAATAAAACCAGGAGTGTCTAATCCTTTTGCACTTGTGCTGCACGGATTACAACAAATTGGAAAGATTCTACTTCCTATTCTGCTGGCATGAATGCAGTTGGCTGAATAAAACATCCAGCAATAGAAAAGGTTCTGCTGGGTTCACTACTTTGGGCATACAGCAAAGCAGTCAAACTGGTTTGCAGTTCACTATACTTCAGTTGCAGAGAAGTCTGGGAGCTGGTCGGTGTTTCAGGGCTATCTCTGGATGTTGATCCTGTATTACTTGATGTAATAAGACGGGTACCACGAGTGGGTCAGAGAATTGAGTGGCATCTGGTGTGCAAAACAACAACCTCATGCAAGCGATTTTCAAGTCTCAGTGTTGCAAATTTAGAAACAAAGTTGTTAAGGTGTTTTCTCTAAGGTGACTTTCCCTTGTTTGCTTTAGTGCTTGGCAATTTTAATCTTTTAGTTTGTGTTTGCTCCCTCAGGCCTGTGATGTCTGCCTTTTTAATACTTCTGAATCACGTGTTCTTGTATTTTGTAGCTGTTTATCCAAATTTTTGCAAGATACTCAGCAAGGAATTCATCAGCAGAGCATTAATACTCACCTGATAAGTTTGCTGTGTTCACTTTAGCCTGACAGCCATGAATAAAATCCCTCCTTTACTCAGTGCTGGTGAACAGCACTATTTCATCTTGCTCTGTGAATTTTTGCTTCATATTTCCTCCTTCAGACTATTGATGCATATTTAATAGGACCAAGATTAGTCTTAATACCAAAGCCCATGGTGATGTACATCAGATCAAAGTTCTGAAATAGTCAATGAACAAATAGGATTTTGTTCCTAATTAAACCAATTAGCTTTACATGCTGCTTTTCAGTGAAAATGTAATGTGTGAGCTCTTGTATCAATTTAATTTCATTACACCAACATATTTACCATGCTAGAGTAGAAGTTGAGTCAGTATTTCCATTATAAGATCCTATTTTACAAGTGTAAAATTAATATTGTACTCGTTAGGGGCTTATAATCTGTCTGTAAAAATTCATTTAGGCCAGAAACTTGGCATTTAAGATTTCAATAGCAAATATCTTGGGGGAAAAAAAGGAAATGTAATTTTGGAATAGAATGCATTTGCAGATGGATTAGAGAAGAATGTTAACTTAATCATGCACTTTGATTTGCAACCCAATTTCCAAAGTGCTTTTAAAAAAACCCTCCTAAACAAGCAGCACAGAAAATACTTTGTGTCACTGATGCTTCACATAGACCAGTGCAGAAGGGATGGGTGGGTGATGGGAATGGGAAGGCAAACACTTCATAGCTGTGTATGAATTTTTCTTCAGTTATACTTTAGTCAGCTCAAAATCCCCTTTTTCTTTTCACATTTCATGTTGATGTGTGTATTTCAACATGCTGTTAAGATTATAACTCAGAATAGTTGCTAAAATTTGTCAATGCCAAGGATTTGTAAATCTTTTCAAAAAATAAGGCATACATCTATTTTTTTCTCACAATCTTTAATGTAAAGGGGTACTCAAGGCTGTCATTTTTCCCATAATTATATTTCCTTTTTTATACCATATTTTTTGAGCAGGAAATGGCTTTTTTATTTTTTTTAAAACCAATCCCCTTATGTAGGTAAGGAGTTAATGTTATCCCTTCAGTTCCTCATCAGGTCATGAATGAAGGTGGTGTTTCAACAGAAATGTCAGGAATATAGGCAAAGATACTTGGGTGCTTAACTCACCATGCTAATTCTTAAAATACTTCTGTAGGATATGAAATACTCTGGGAAATGACACATTTTAAAAACTTGTAGTAAAGATGAAATGATAATACTTGAATGTTTTAAGTGTTAGCAACTTGCAATAAAGTTTTAACATCCCCACCTCAGGCAGCTGGAGCTGTCCCTTTGTTGGGAGTTTGATACATACAGGATGATGTTGCTTAGAAGGTGGAGAACTGGAGTATGGATGGGTGGCTTTGTGTGCTTCTGTGGTTGGAACTTGCAACCCTCTGGTGTCTTACCTTCTACTGGGAATGGACAATTATTGAAGTAGCCAACAGCCACGCTTTTCCTGGAGCACTTGTCATGACCTTTTATTTCCCCAAACCCAGGTTTTCCATCCCTTCACCTTTCCATGCCTCTCTACACCTGCCTTTCCCTTCTCTCCTGCCCTGAAGTTGCTGCCTGAGTGTTTCCTGTGTTTCTGCAAGTCACAGGGTAGTAGGTGTTAAAAGAGACAGGTCAGCTAGGAGCAACTGCAGGACATGGTGGGGATGGCTTGTGTGTATTATTGTCTGGGGCTGACATCCTCTGTGTCCTGGGCAGCTGAAGCCCTTAAAATCTGAACAACCAGCAACTGAGGTGTGCAATTCAACTACCTGGGAGCTTCATGTGGTTTTACATGCTCTTGTTCAAAGTCACAGATAAAAACCTCTCTAATTTCCAAATTCAGCAAGAGCTTGTGACACAGCTGAATTACCCCTGTGGTGGTAATCCTTTTACTTCAGTGTTTTGAAACCTGAACTGAACAGATGTTTCCTGCATGTGCACATTAAATGAGCTGCTCTTGCTCTTGATGTGTTATATGAATTAGTGATTTGTTAGACTGTGTTTTCAGGATCTTTACTGCATGGAAAACTTTCAGCTTCTCTTGATATTTATACCACTACTATCCTTGAGAATTCTTCCTATCTGACCCCCGTTGTAGTCCATGGCTACAGTGTGTATATGCTCTCTCCCTGTAATATTCAGCAAACATCTTCTGCCCATCAAGGAAACCAGCAGTTCAGAACTATTGGCAGCCTCCCACGAAGGCAAGTGTATGGAGTGGGCAGGCAACCCATGTGCCAGTGGCTTCAGTGACTGTGCAGTGCCTCGGCCATGAAGACTCACATGAATGGTTTCACTTTACAAGATTTTAAACATGTATTTTATTGTAATTCCATTTCCTGTACCTTCCCCATCTATTACAGATGGGGGAGCAAAGCTGGAGAGGAGAATTACCTTCACTAATGTCACACAGATTGTCACTGGGAGAGTTAGGGACGCAATTAATGTTTCTTTCAAATAAAAAAAAGAAAAAGGAAGAAAGAACAATAACCTCAAAGTGCCACATCACTGCTCGCTGTAACACTCTGTGCATTTCTCTTTACAGGTGACTGTTACAACTATTGGCTATGGGGATAAAGTGCCTCAGACCTGGATAGGAAAGACCATTGCATCTTGCTTTTCAGTATTCGCCATTTCCTTTTTTGCCCTCCCCGCGGTAGGTTATCTCGTGCTTTTTGCTGGCAGTTTGGGGTTGACTCATTACTTGTCAGAGGAAATTTTTGTTATTGATTCTTTGACCTTTCATTTAACCTCATGTTCTGAAAACTTTGTATTAAACTTTTAGATTGTAGTTAAAATATATGTAGCTTGTGGATGCAAAAAAGCTTCCATAAGTCGATAGAAAAAGTAAACGTGCAGTGTTTGTAGCATGCAGCACTAGATTTGGGGTGAATTTCAGAAGAGATGCTTAATTCAAAATACTTTTTCTGCCCATCTCAGAAGTGTAAAGGAAATTCTTTTTCATGCTAATTACTTCTGGACTCAGTGACTTAGTGATGTTTTAGCTTTGTAAGTCATTGACTCACACTTTACTCAACTGATTAGGTCCAGGGTGAACTGGAGTTCTCATACACATCCTTCTCCTAGCAGAGCTGCAGAGAAGGTGTTGCTGGCAGAGAGACAACAGTAAGCAGCCAGGAGCACTGATGCAGCTGTTTGCCAAATGAGCATCTGTCCATGGCCTAAGTTCCATTTTTTTTCAAGAGTGACCTCGAGCTGAGCTCTTGAAGGTGTTAGGGCACTTTGCTTGCACTGAAAGCAGGTTCCCAAGTACTTTCCAACAAGAAACAAGGCACTTCAGTACCAAGGGTAAATTCAAAATCAGGAAAACCTGGACCGTGGTTTGAAAACCCAAAATGTTCAGTGCCAGGGGTAGTTAAGGGTATTTTTTTCTACAAATGTAGCAACACTCCTGAACTGTGCTGTTAAAATGTTTGGTTTTCAGCTGTTTTTTCAGTTCAGTGAGACAAACAGTTGTGTTTGCAGTTCTAGTGTATTCGTGGAAGTGGTGGGGATAGGTACACAGTGGATGAGAATCCTACTTTAATGCTTTACAATCTGAAATAGTAACTGTTAAATCTCCCATGGCTTTTTAAATTTAGTCACTTGCTTTAAATGTCCACAGCCTTTTGCAGAGAAGGTTAATTAAGTGTAAGAGCATCACTGCCCCTAAAGCATATTCTTCTTCCCCCTCCTCAACCTTTCATGTTTATTCCTTGTTTGAAGAGATCTGGTAAATGAAAAGATCTGTAAGGAAAATGCCATAAGCTACTATTTTGTCTGAAAACTGTGTTGTGTTTTGGTTTTTTCTCAGACTTGAATGCTAGCAAAGATATGTTATAAAGAATTGTGCAGCAGCCTTGCCTCCACAGCAGTGCTTTTATGTTTACCTGTCAGATTTCCCTAGTCACTGGTCGAAGTAAAACAACAACAAACACCCCTTTATCAGTGGGATTTTATTACTGAATTAAGTTGTTCTTGCGAATTGGCCCGGGGGGAAATTGAGGGTTTGAAGCTGTAGCAGTAAACAGCTGATAGGCAGGAACCCTTGCATGCTGCCTTGTTGCTGTTTTAAATAAGAGGAGTTGGCCAAGATCATAGTCAGAAGTAATTGTTGTGGCTAAACACAACTGGTATGGGTTCTGGATCCAGCAACCACCCTTCATTTCCCAAATAAGTGATGTTTGAGCATTATTAACTCTTTGATCTTCACTAAATGAGCATAATAGGAAGGGCCTTTCCTGTCCCTTTCAAAACACTTGATGATTAATACAGTTCTTAGAAGATGAGCCAAGATCACATCACTGGCTGCTCTGACACCTTCATTACCCATATGTAGAGAATGAGTTATGCTTTTGTTGAGTAGGTGTAGTCATGTAAGGTGATTTATAGAGGATCTCATTGTTATCTGTGTTACTAAAACATCTGTTAAACTGTCTAGAGCTATGCAGATCTGACTGCATAAATTACTCACTCTGTACTTTATTTTGTACTTAGTAATACTACGTTTGGAGGCTCTTTTGGGTTATATACCCTCCAGCACTACAACTCCATGTCTCTTGTCCTGAGAGTGGATTGGATTGCCCTGTGGTGAACTCACTGAAGTTGTGACCATTTTGTAATACTGCTTTTCCTCTCCATTGTCCTCCCCTCCCAGCATGGGTTAACATATGTAAATAGAAATGACCATATTACAGTAAGAAGGTCTTTCTTGTGACCAGAATCATGCCATGACAGAGCTTGATTTCTCATAAAATTGGGTTATTATCTCTGCCTATTCTGTCATTCCCCTGCACAAGCATTTATGAGGCTTTTAGAGTGTCTGAAATACCATTTCTGCTCACCCTTTAGCATTTGAATCCAGCAGATTTAAATAGGCTTTGGATTAGAGCACGATACCATTCAGAGTTTGTGAGTCTAAACACTTAACAGTTTTAAGTCATTTCCTCTAAATAATTAGTTGGGTTTTATGATGCTAAATGGAAGTTTATTAATACAACATAATTTGGCAAGCTTACGTGTAGTGTTTTTTCCCCTTAAAAAATAAAATTAGATCTGTGTTTTCTTTCCTCCCACAGGGAATTCTTGGTTCAGGCTTTGCCCTAAAGGTACAACAGAAACAAAGACAGAAGCATTTCAACCGTCAGATTCCAGCTGCTGCTTCTCTTATACAGGTACTGAGTTCCTGCATTTTGCATAGTGTAATTTATTCCCATTTATAGTGGTTTATTGTTTTCAAAACTGTTGACAGTACTTTCATGCCTAATTCCCATTAAAAATGTGGAGGAATTACAGATGCAAGTCTTTTAAATGGCTTTGGGAATCCCACCTTTCATGCAAATGAATGAGCAGAAAAGTTCACTCCCAAAGTAGTGCAAACTGCTTAATTCAGCTGGTGAAATCAAAACTGAACACACTCCTGTAGTTGTGGAACAATTTACCTGGTGAAAATGTTATGGAATACTCTTGCAGTAGTGAGAATCAGAAAGGAGGCTTCGTGTAAAATTGTACTTTAAAAAATACGTTGTTGCGTATCAGGATAAATGTCAGGTATGCTTCATTTTCCTGGGAACAAACACATTCTTTAAAATGTCAAATTGAAGAAAATTAAGACAGTCTGTTAAATAGGAAAAATCTTGTCTGACTTTTCAGCTGCATCAGAGGTAGCTGGGAACCACTGGGATCCTGCAAAATCTGTCTCTTTGTGTGGAGTAACACACAGGCAGAAAAATTTTGATCCCCTCTGTCAAAGGAACAGCTGCAGTTCAGTGTTGGTAAGGTCACTGAGGTTTTACCCTGCACTGCGGTGGAGCCAGCATTTCACCCTGGAGAATCATTAATATTGTCTCATTCTGGGTTTTTCCACCTTTTCCTCCCTCCCTTAGTTACTTGCACATAGCTTTAGAAGCAGAAGGATTGAATTTAGACCAATTCTAGATGTACACCTAAGCTGTAGCATTTTGGAGTTCTCCTATGACTTACTTCTCTAGCTTCATGAGTGAATGTGGATTTCCAGGTCAGGCTCTTTATGGAAACAGTAGCTAACTGTGAAGTTTATGCATGAAATGAAACAGTCCCAGAGTTGATGTGAAAAAGGTTTAAATTTAAGGCTCTGGTTATAGCCCAGGGATTAGCCAAAAATCTTTAGACTCGGTGTGTTTCATTTGGATTGTATGGTCAGAAAAAGGTACTGGTTTATAAAGAAAGGATTTTTAGTGTTCCTGATGATTCTTTTGGGAAATCAACCCCAAATTATTGGGAAGCCTGAGCCTGCACGACTAGAAGGTTGTACTTGGCTCCATCTAGAATGTTAAGGAGGAGTGGAGGGAAGACAATGAGTTGCTAACTACCTGTTCTCAATAGCAGTTAATGATGATTTACTAATAGTCTCAGACTCCTAAATGCCCAATTTAATAAGCATTCTACAAATAACTTAAAAAAAAAATTATTCTTAAACCAAGAAATTTATGAAATAACTGCAGGATGACAACAGCTGAAACGAGTGATGCTTTTTCTGATCCTTTACTTTCCAACTGCTATTTTCCTCTGCCATTCTGCCTTAGTTTCTTTCATCTGGTGTGACCTCGCCTTTGCCGTCTTAGATTTTCCATTTGTATACGTGTGTCCTTTTTTCATGTAGAGTGTGAGGATCTACCTTTTTAATTTGGAGACTAGTTATTAATCAACTCATGATATACTGAGACATTTAAGAGAGAATGCAGCAGTGTTTTGTCTCTGGTTGATCTTGTCTCCTAGCCCTGCTTTTCCTCTTTTTTTGCCCAAGAATATAATACTGTAATCACTGCTGGTTGGCAGGAGGGAGGGTTGGTTTGGGGCTTTGGCTCCTGGTTAACCATTTGTGCTGTTCCCTCATACGCTGTCTAATTTCCTTGCATGAATACAGCCCTACTGACCACATCACAATTGTTGTGGTGTTTTTTTTATCTGATAGTACTCTTGTGAGACAGGGAAGAACAAATTATTATTTTTTTTTTTTGTGGGAATAGGAGCCTGACTCACAGATTGCAAGAGGAAAAATGCACAAAGAGAGGGAAATGGTGGCAGAGCAGGAAATTCGGCCCCAATCTTTTGAGTCCTGTCTAGAATTAACTCTGATTATTTGTTTGTTGCTAATAAAAGCTCCTCTTAAAAAGACTGGTCTTCCTTTCTGGCTTGCCCAGTTCAAACTGTGTGGGTTTTGTTTACTAAATAAGGATTCTAAACCATGCTGAGTTGGTTTGCAGTGGGGAAAATCAAGAATGCTATTAAATAAAGAATGATTAACATGCTGCTTGGGAATGAATTGTTCTTCTTGATTAAAACATCTGTTCTAGACTGCATGGAGATGCTACGCAGCAGAAAACCCAGACTCTTCCACCTGGAAAATATATATTCGAAAAGCTACCAGGAATTACCATTTGCTGTCACCCAGCCCGAAACCCAAGAAATCAGTGATGGTACCAGTAACTAACTTTTCCTATTACAGTAAATTCATTTTTTTTTTAAATTAAACTGAATTTGTTTACTCTCTAGAGGCTACTTGTTCTGTTTATTTTGCAGATTATTACCTGCTTTCAAAGTTTCATTTACACTTCAGTTTTGAGTTTCTAAACTACAACTTAATTTGTTTAGGTTCCCAAGCTTTACTTCTTTTAATGAATCTGTGGGTTTGGAAAAGAGCAGTAACAGCAGTAACTCAGGCACATAAATCAGTAACTTACTGTTGTTGTTTGGAAAAGCAAAGGGAAAAGCAAAGGGAAAAAAAAAAAAGAAAATTACCATTTCCAAAACAGTAACACTCAATTGTTTGGGATTAAAAAAAAAAACAAAAACCAAACCAAATACAAGCAACAAAACTACTGCTTCTCTCAGCTATTGATTTTATGGCTTTCTAAGTTTCTGTGACAAAGACATCTTGTGCCTACATATTATAGTGTTTTCATATCAACTGGTTCCATATTTTAAGAAATTTTTGTTTACAAAAGAGCAGCAAACCCCCTTTGGCAGAACCTTTAGATAATGTAATACTTCATCCTCTCTGTCGTAAGTCTATTGCACAGTAGTCTTAAAATGTTGTGCAAAAATTTTCCCCAGTATCCTAGGTTCATCTGAGTTCAGTAGCAATATATCCATTTGCTTTTTTGCTGAAGGGATGATATATTGCATCCATAAAATGGTAAAGAGATGCTAGAATAGTTTGATTTACATACAGTGTTGCAGAGCTGGCAGATGTTTTTACTGCAGGCAAGGGATTTGCTAATGACAATGTGCAGAATTCTAGTGATTAGCCAGTTTTGGTGGGATAGGGGCAGTGTTGCTGAGAAACACACAGTGTAGTGTCCTGAAAATGTAATTGGTCAGGGACTCTTTTGACTGGTTTATAGCTCTTTGGGGACTGCAGTATTATTGAAGAGATTACTGAAGAGGCAGCTAAATGTGGCTTGGTTAGAGTAATCTAATGTATGTCTGGTTTTAGGTTAAAAAGAAGAAATTTAAATTAGACAAGGACAACGGGCCTTCTTCTCCAGATAGGATGTTAACTGTTCCACACATCACTTACGACCATGTGACGGAGGACAGAAAACCTGACTTCAGTTTTGAACCATATGAGAATTCTGGTAAGAAATTCCGTTATAAAATGCCAGTAACTGTAACAGCTTCTATTAGTTATTTACACCCAGGTCCTCTTTAACATCTGTAGGAGAGAGGATGAGGACAGAGCAAGCTCTTGTAACTCTAAAGCAAGAATACTTTGGTTTTTGACCGCCAGAAGAGCTACTGTCTCTGAGGCTGGTGCCTACGTTCCCCAGTTCTGCAGCTGATCGAAACCACGGGGATTGGCTGTCATCTTTTCCACATGAAATTTACCCAAGAGGTGTTCCTGTTGTGCTTGTATCTCAACCCAAAAGGATTGCCATGGCTTGGCTGCACTGAACATAGTCTGCTACGTGAAACCATCCCGTGCTCCTGCCATCTGCGCAGTGAAGCAGGCTGTGAATCAGATTTTGAAAGCAGAAGTACTTAAGATAAGTGTGGATCCATCCGTACTAACTGCCACTGT
This sequence comes from Chloroceryle aenea, assembly GCA_013399075.1. Taxonomy (NCBI): domain Eukaryota; kingdom Metazoa; phylum Chordata; class Aves; order Coraciiformes; family Cerylidae; genus Chloroceryle; species Chloroceryle aenea. The sequence continues at coordinate 891,311 of VWZY01011409.1, read as the reverse complement.
ACAAAATGGCACAGGATAAGGAAAAAGAAGAAAGGTCCTTGATAGTCACGCTATAATTAATAGCTTTGTAGTAGTGGCTTTAGCTGTAATGAACCTCCAAAATAACTCTGGGTTTACAATGTGGCTTTTTTACAAATGTACTTTTATTAGAAGTCTTTAATATGTATTGCCCAAATTTTGGCAGCAGGAATGAGGTTTAATTTTTAAAATGTGTTTTACTGATCATAGATACCTTAAGCACTTATGTGCTTTCCTCTCAAAAATTTGGCCGACCTGATGAAATTTAACAACCTCTAAAATACAATACCAGTGTGGGCTGGCACCAGATATGTTTTAATTCAAGCACAAAGTCTCACCTTCGTTTGGTATGCTCCTGTCTTGCCTTGTTCTGGAACATTCAGGCTTCTCCCCTCTTTCTTGGCCTCTGTTAAGGAATGATTGTGAATGGCACCTGCTGGTGGAAATGACATAGCTGTCATTTCAGTACTAAGCTTGGTCTGTGTCTTATGCACTGAGCACCAATCCCTTTCTTCAAAACAGCCCAGTGAATGGACTGTAGAAATGCTTAGGTTGGTGAAGTCCCACCTTTTATCACCAAGTTCCTAAAGGACAATACAATTTGGAGGCAGCTTGCTACTGCCACTTCAAAAATCATCTCTGTAGCTTTCAATAACAGGATTTTCTCTCATTTCTTCTGATACGTATCTTTTTTTCTTTTTTATCTGTGTTCTGCTCTCTCTAAACTGTTACAAGTATACAGGACAAAAAGGAATGCTAAAATTGCTTGGTAAGTTGAGGAAAATAATTCTATCTGTGGCATGCCAGCTTATGACAATATCATGTTTGCAGTGCTTTCCATGTGTGTCTAGTGCTGTATAGTTTAAGAAATCTTTTGCAGCCAAGGAGATCTAGACAGACAGGCAAAAATGTACATTCTCACACTTGTAATCACAGCTGCACCCACAGTTTCACTGCAAACAGAAAAGTGAGCATTCACTTATATTAAGTAGTTGACCTATGGGTTTGCTTTTAAAATTATATAAGAAATATGTAAGAAAAAGAAGATGATAATCTACAATTAAATAAAGTATAATTAATCCTGTAGTTATCTGAGCACAGAGCTGATAGTTTTTAAACAAATAGATTGGGATGGAAGAAAGATTTCCAGACTTGAGCTCCAGTATTGGGCATTATGAAGTACCTGAAGCATCTGTTCCTGTAAAAATACTCTGTTAGATGTTTGTGAACAGATGGGGACCCATAAATTAAATAATTTATTTTACTGTTTGTCTGGATTCTGTGATCGCTTAAGCAGCCATGTAGTCCTGTGATGTTTCTAATGTGCTTGCTGGGGCACTTTCTTAACAACTGAGTGTTCCCCAAAGACACAAGGATCAGAGCTAGCTCTGGGCAAAAAACCTCTGTGATTTAGTGGGAGTGCTGCAAGCCCCCTGTAAGTTGTCTGCTCCCCATCCATTAATGACAACAGAGGCTCCTTTTCAGTGATCGAGTGCAATGGTGCTCAGGCTTGGATTCAGGTGTCTGAAAATACAAGGTTCAGTTTCTTCTCTGAAGCCATGTGGAATGCAGGTGCTATTTAGGTAGTAAACTAGCAGAAACCAAACTGCATCTCCTTGACTCCCCCCAGCTAATCCTTAATTTGCCCATTTTCCAGTGTCTGCTTTTCTCCTGTACTCCAAGCAGTGTGCCTCTGTTGGGGGTAGGCGTGGTGGAACAGGCTCAGGAGAGCACTCACCTGTTTTATATGAACACAAAATTCCTTCATCTTGGGGAAATATCAGAGGAGTTTTGCCAGCCTCTATAGGTTCAGATTCCATTTCATAGCCAGGCAGCATGAGCTGGGTCGACCTGAGAGGCTACCTAACATTGTGCTCACAGTGAAATGAAGAGGAGGGGGGGGTGTTTGTCTCACTGTTAGTAAGATGAACTACACAGAAAACTGAAGATGCCACGTCAAAAGCTCAGAAACAAGAAATTAGTAAGTACAAGAATAATGGGTGTTCATTCAGCTTTAATTTGGTCCTCAAAAAGCCTCCAGTCACACATCCATAGGCTGCTTTCTTGCATTCAGTAAATTTTGTTTCTCTCTTGTATTCAAGTCTTCACACTCCCATATCCCCTGTCTGGCTTCCCTGACAGTATCCTGGTGCAACCAGAGGTTGCCATGTCCTTTTCTCCCTTCCTCCTTTCTCCTGCCATCAGCAAGTCCAAGAGCTTTGGCTGGGCCACTGACAGAACTCTTAGAAAATCAAGGTTTTTTTCAGATTTGTAAACTCCAATGCATTTATGCTTTGAGAGTTTTTGTCTTGGTTGAAAAGTAAGGCAATGCTTCTGTAAATATCACTGTCCCAGTGTGTGACTTCACAGGCTTTTCTAATTAAACAGTTTTTAAAAGGATAACACTATTCCAAAGAACTAAGCGTAACTTAAATGTTAGGTTTTGCTGAGTCTCTTTGTCATCGATGCCTCTTGCCTGGCTAAAACTTTTACCTAAGAAATTCAGCTTGAAGCAGGCATTTGGCCTAAGTGATTGAAGTGGGCAACTTCAAATGCTTTTTGTGGGATTAATGAATCATTTAGATTGGTAAGGATCTTTAAGATCATTTGAGTCCAAATGTTCCCCCAGCACTACCAGGGCACCACTAAACCATGTCCCTCAGCACCACCTCTCCAGGGCTTTGAAACCCCTTCAGGGATGGGGACTCCACCCCTGCTCTGGGCAGCCTGGGCCAGCCCTTGACAACACTTTCAGGGAAGAAATTTTTTCTAATGTCCAACCTAAACCTCCCCTGGTGCAATTTTAGAGGCCATTTCCTCTTGTCCTGACGCTTGTTCCTTGGGAGAAGAGACCGACCCCGCCTGATATGTCCGGCAGTTTCATGATGGGGATGGCAGCGATGGTCTGTCCACCTGACAGCACTGAAACCTGAGCAGGGGGCAGCTACACTGTGAACGGTATGAACCAGTGCTAGAGTTTGTCCACTTTGGAAAGGGAAACACTTGAGGAAACCCTAAAGTCAGGAAGGTAGGAGCAGACATAGGGATTACTTTCCTCCGAATGGGACTGGCATGAAGGGTTGAAGAGACAGTGGCAGTTTAACCCTCAGCTAACATCTGAAGAGTTACACCAGAAACACCAGAAGAGTTTCATACAAACTCCTTTTCACAGTATTTTTCATTTGGTGTTTAAATATGTCAAGTACCACATCATATATTTTAGGTATGTCTGCATCTCCTCAGCTGCCTGTCTGGACCCTTTCTCTTTTTTTTTGTTCCCCCCCTGTCTCTGTCTTATGTGCATCTTTACTCTAACTCAGATTGTCAGCGCTCCTGGCCATCCTTTTCCACAGACCAGCAGTCCTCCAGCGCTCCTTCCTCTCCAGGTAAAGCTCATAATATTTCATTGCTCCATCACCTTTATTAATTACTAAATCTTTGCAATGCTCTGTCTGGAGGTGCCTGCTGAGGCACAGAAAATAGTGCTGTTTTTTAAGAAAAGCATAGGGATGTCAGTAGCATTTTGAGTTGGGAAAGTTGTTCAGGTTGTAAATTCCAAATTTTAAATTAAAAAGAGTCTGATTTCTTGAGAATGGTCATATTTTCTAAATGCATTAATTTAAAATCATATTTTCCATGAAAAAAATGCTTTTAAGTTTTTTAAATTATTGGGCTGTGCTTGCAAAAAAGGAAGTTTAAAACATTTTCTGCCTTACTAGGCAAGTACTTCACTACCAGAAAAGCATCTGCACACATGTCATATGGCATATACAATTTTGGGGTTGGTAATATAGAAAACTCATAGGTAGTTTCTTTTTTTTGTGTGTTTAAACTCCTCCATTCAAAGCTCATAGAATTGCAGACTGGTTTGGGTGGGAAGAGACCTTTTAGGCTCATCCAGTCCAACCCCTCTGCAGGGAGCAGGGACATCTGCAACTCTGCAACTGGAGCAGGTTGCTCAGAGCCATGGCCAACCTCACTGGAACCACAATCGTTCCAGAAAGTTCAGGAGTTCTGTTTTAGAGCAGTGGTTCTCATACTTTGGGGAGGATATTTTCTGCCATTTCAAAATTGAACTTGCCTCAGCATTAGCAGTTAGGTAGTCATACCTGTTAACATAGTTGCTTGCTGTTACCCATCAAAAATAGAGCTTGAGGACCCCTAAATTACAGTAAACATCCCTTGCTACACCTGTTTCCTGTTTCTTTTCACTCATTATTATCCATTGAACATGATTTTCCAAAGCTTCCTTTTTACTTTTTCCTTTAGCCTACTTATTTAGAAACTTAGTGTCTTTTCTTAACGTACTTTTTTTATTAACATGCCTTTTTTTATAACACTGCTTTATGATACAGACTCCTCCAGACTCAAATGGCTATGAATTTATTTTTATAAATAAAAAATATGCTGTGGCAGCAAATGCTCCTGGGTGCTCAGCTTGAGCCTGGCTTCAAGGCACTTAGTAGCAGGGAAGCTCATACTAATGCCATGTTCCTACCTCGGTCCCTCCTCTCTCTCTGTGCGCGCAGGTTGCACGGTAGAGTTCTGGAGAGGTTCCTCCTTCATGGTGGAAGAAGCACCATACATTCAAGAATGAGAGCTCAAAGAGCTGCACTGACCCCCAGAAGAGACTGACCTGGGTTATGATCTTTTAGAAAATGTTACAATAAAAAGGAGGAGGGAGATACTGTGTTTGTCTCATGATAAGCAGCTCTCCAGGTCTCTATTCACAGTTAACAGCACTTTCAAATAGGCTGAGGTACAGTCTTAATTCTTGGTCCTTTTTCTTTGTGCTGTTCCTCCTCTACCCTCCCGTGAAACTGGAAAGCAGTAACTGAGAATGACCCAAGAACAGCCATTTCTGCAAGTCCACTTGTGTTTCATGTGTATTGGATCTCTCACGAGCGCAGTTTAGTGACTGTCAAGCCAGCGCTTGACATGGGTTTAGGCTCAGCAGTTTCTATCCCTTGTCATCAGGGAAACATGAAAGGCTGCAGTTCCTCTTTTCCTAGAAAATGAGAGAGTTTCATTTGTTTCCTCTAGAAATGAAAACACTGAAAATTAATTTAGTGAAAACCAAAAGAAGTTTGTTTTAAAGACATTTTGCTGCATATCTGGAATTATTTTGCTTGCTTCACAGCCACGGTCTTGGATGACAGCTGCAGCACAGTGATTAAAGATCAGGATGCTAAAACCAAAAATAGGAAGTTAACGATTACCATTGAATTTTCATTTTTAAGTATTTAGTTTATTTAATACAGTGGAGACTTCATAAATTACAACTTTATGATTATTTAATTGAATCATCCAGCCAGTCACAAAGATAAAGGTTTTTATGGAGGCGTCACAATCCTACCCATGATTTCTACAGAATTTTGCTTATTTTTATTCCCTATAAAATTAAATTACTGTCATGTATAAATACAAGAGTGGTTTTATTTATATGCAAATTGTGTGGTTTCCCTAACAAATGTTAGGACCATGCTGGAAAAAATACTTTGAATTCTTAAAGTCTGGCAGGATTTAGGGGCCTGAGTTTAAAATGAAATCTGTAAGATTCCACCTAATTTCTTGGATGTATGAAACTGTTGGTATACAAGCAACTTTGCCACTAAAAAGTTTCAATATCTGAAGTTTTGTGAAATGGCCTTCCCTCTAAAGAACTCATCTTGGAGAACTGAACACCTTGGCACCTGTCTTCTGTCCGGGCTCAACGATGCAGCATCCTTGTGCCTACCTGGGAGTCTGGGGACCCATGGACTGTCTCAGATAACACACGGCAGGGGCCGGCAGCTCTGTGTGAAGGTGCCAGTGCTCTTTTGTGGATCTGGGTCTTGGTCTTCCTCACAGTAATTCCAGCCCAGAAACTGGTATAATAAATTGAGAAAGAAAGTGGAGATGATAAAAGGACCTGATCTTGTAATTGAATTGCACTCAGGTGGCGTTGCTGTAGAGCCATGGCCCGTGGTGTGGCTGAGTGTTGTACAGAGGTTCTGTAATGCATGAAGCTGCCTGTCATATACTCTACATCCTGGCGTATGAGAGGTTTGAGGAGAAAAAAACAAAAAAAAACCCAGAAGAACAAAACCATAAATTTAACTCTTCATCAGAAGTTGAAATTCACTGGGTAGAAGAAGAATTAAAGTTTTCCTCTGTTACACTGTTGTATATTAATCTTTTTTTTTTTCCCGAAAGTTTTGTTTTCAATATTCTGTTAAAATGCACAGTATTTCAGAGATCCAAACACATGGTAGACCTGTCTTGACAAAGCCGAATGCTATTGCTTTAGCTGTTATCTGCATGTTTCCTCACAGTGAAAAAAAGCCCGACGTTTTTAGATGTGAACACAGGACCCTTCATCAGGACCAACAGCTTTGCCGATGAGCTTGACCTGGAGGGTGAGACGCTGCTGACCCCAATAACTCACATCTCACAGTAAGTCAAGGCTATTGAATTGTGCCTTAGTTGACTTAGGAGAAGCCAGTTCAGGTGGGAGGAGCTGAACTACAGAGCTGATAGGGCTATCTCGGGTGTTTGCGTCAAACCCTTTTCACCTTGAAGTTGGGGTAGACTGTTCTGAGTGCCAGTAAATCTTCGTGTTGACCCAAAGAAAAGTTCACTTGCCTGTGACACAAGGCTTTAGATTTTAGCTAATGTCTCTGGGCAGCTGGTGGTTGATAGCCTCAAGATTTTTTGCAGGTGTGGGAGTACTTACCTGTTGAGAATTATATTGCTCCCTCCACCATTTTCCAGTGGAGCAGCTGTAAAGTGCAGGTTTTTTAAAACTAGTTGTATGAAATACCAGCCTTTCCATGTCAGCAGCACCTTCTCTAATGGTCAGATGATGATCTACAATGGAAGAAAAGATCTGATTTGAACTTTTATTACTGCTTTGTGGTATATAAAAATGATCTGAAATAGGCCTCTGTGTGTATATATATGTATTTTTTCCTTTTAAAAGAAGATTTTCCACATCTTTTATGCTAATAAGTTATTTCCAGGTTCTCAGTTTATCCTAAATGACTGATAATTGTAACAGAGTTTTATTCAAATGCCTTCAAAAAACAATAATCTTCTGTCGTTGTTTAATTCAAACTCCTGACAAGTGCTTATTTACCATGAAAATTCTTGGCATACTTGTATTTCCGAGGCACAAAACATGCAGAAATGCCTGCTGCCAATTTTTAGGCCTTCCTTCTATACAGTATAAGTAGCAGAGAATCATTAATGTATTTTTATAGCCATTTTAGAAGGGCATTTTTAAAACAGAAGTATGTTTGAGAGTCTTCCCTGCCCCCCAGAAAAGGACTTGGCTTTTCAGCTGAATCACCTAAATGTACATAGAATTGTAGGCAGAGGGTTTAGGAGACTTGTATTCTGGCAGATATGTTGGAGGTACAAGCAGGAGGAGGAAGTCATAAATTTCCTCAATCCTTAGACAAGAAAAACAGAGACGCAAAACCGGCTCTAGAAGTTTCCTTTGTGTAGCCTTTTTATAACTTTATCACAATACTGCAGCCTTTCTTAAAGAGAAATAAGCTTTGGCGCTCAGAATTTTTGTTACCCTTTTTGGATTTGGGAATGATTTATTTATTTCTCATTGTCGTGGTCATTGATACATTCCAGATCATGTGTTCCATCATTTCTAAATCCAACTTGTGCAGCAGCTGAGATGCTTGGTTTTTATCTATGAGCTACTTGTGGGAGACCTTAGGATATAAAGAATGTGTATCAGATGAAGAACCGTACCCAATTAACACCCTAGTCATTTAGTAACATACATTTCTCTTTTACTGCCTTGATTTTTGGTTGTAACCTTTGTTGATATCCCCCTAGAACTGCTGTAGGTCACGAGGGATGGGATGGTACAAAGATGTCTTTGCACATTACTTGAATTTGGTCTCCACTAGGGTGGAAGAAAATGGAAATCATTGTTTGTTTTAAGACCTTGGGTTTCGATTCAAAACTGCATGAATTGGACTAATTGCAAAACTGGGTAAAATATGAATTGGAATGTGTCTCTCTGAAGTAAGAGGGCCTAAGAACTGTTCACCTGGAAGTGCATTTACGGTGCGTGCAGTTTGACAAGGCCGGAACCGATGCCACATCAGTCTATGGGTACAAGGGTTTGGCAAAAAGTTAGTGAGAACATTCACATAACCCCAAATGTGTTGAAATGAAAAATATTCAAGTGTTTGCTGTCTGGTTGGGTTGGGTTGGGTTGTGTGTTCTGCTTGTGTTGAGGTGGTTGAAAAGCAAGGTGCTGTTCACTGGATGCCTGTGTGGCTGGATGCTGGAGTCTGGTTCATTTCCATGAATTATTTAGACAAATGCTGCTTTTTCATTCTTCATTTCAAAGTCCTAGGGAGCAAGTATTTATAAGCTGGTTACACATTAGCAGGACCTGTGGGCACAGAACTAAGGATCAAATTTAGAGATTTGCAATAGCCGTACCTTGGTGTGCAAAGCCACATGCTAATTTTCCACATAAGAGAAGTGTTTAGTCATTTCAGATCTATGTCTGTGTGTGTGTTTCATTCAGGCTTGAAAGTTCTGCTGTGCCTGAGAGAACTTAAGATGAATTCTTTTGTTCTGATGTCCCCAGTTGTGAAGCATTTTATTTCCTTACAGCCATCATATATATAGTAAGATCACTCTGGATTTGTTGATAAGAAATAAGCAACCACATCAAGTCTCAACCCAAATACTTAACAAAAATACAGCACCACCTATGAAAACAAATTAGTATGGAAAACTCAAATTAAGTACAAATATCTCTAGTTTCACATATTAAAACCAATTCATACTCTATCAGAGGAACAGAAGCATGAAGACAGTTTTAGAAGTGGAAGCATAATATAAAAAACTTGATCTAAAGATGCTTGGATTTGGGATTCATTGGACTATTTCCTGGTCAATTATGTATTAACCGTAACATATGCATTAGCTTATCCATAAACCATAGGAAGGTGATTCCAGAATAAACAGTAATTTTCAAAACTCATAAATACACAAGTAGATATTATGCAATTAATTGTAGCCACGCAACTGGAAAGTGACTTTTAGTTAACAGTATGAAAAATATTTCCTGTTGACAGGTAGTATAGATCTGGGGAGAGCGGGGGGTACCTCCTGTGTTACTGACAGGCAAACACTTGGCAACATTGTGGCTTAAAAAAAGAGAATAAAGCAAAGTTTGTTTCCTCACTTTCATTAGCTCATGGAAAGAAAATACCATCTTTCAGCTCTTACAGCAAAGGGCTTTAGGCTTCTAGGTGTAAAGTCCCATTTAAATTAAATTTCAGTGCCCTGCTTGTTTATGCAAAAATTACTCTCTTTGTAAATGTAGGTAGAATAAGACTGGTTTTGTGACTAATAACAAAAATGCAGGTGTGGGTTTTTTTGCAGGACATACTGTATTTTAAATCCATCTTGAAATAAATATTGTACTAAACTTAGCCCTATTTATGTGGAATTAGAAATGGGAAATCTTCCATGTGGAAAGATTACTGTGCCAGTTAATCATTTGTCACTACCGCTTTGAGGGAACAAAAATAATAATAGAAGCACTTGGAGACCTGATATTCAAACAGGAAAGTGATTAAAATGTGATAGAAGAAACCAAACCAAAACCACAGCAGATCTGCTGCAGTGCCCTGCAGAAATACAGCAGTGCATGGAAGAGTGGCAGCACTTCTTCCACCTGAGAGGTCTGACAAGCAGAAGAGGCAGTTTCTAGCAGAGCAATCTCTGTCGTTGGCTGTTCACGGATCTCGCCTATGAAATGGGCTGTAGCAGGTTGCAGGCTGCAGTACACAGTGTGCTGTTCCAGGTAAGGTTTGGCTCGTGGATGGTTTCTTCAGTGATTGCTGTGCTCTCCTCGGGTGTAAGAGTGAACTAGGGATCCAGCCTGTAGTGATACCACCCCTCTTCTTTGGAGTTCTCGCTGGTCTCTTTCTCTATAGTCCCCGTGTTCCATATCACCTCCTGCTCCCTCTTTCAGTTTGTTTGGTCTTTTGTTCTATTTGCATTCTAAGGCAGTGGAAAATTGATGCTACTTGTAGCTGAGCCTCAGCTACCCAGGGGTTCCTTCCCAGTCTTTATTATTATTTTTTTTTAATTTCAGCACCTTTCTAAACTTTACATTTGACACTAACTGAAGGATTAATAGAAATGAGCCAGGTTTCTGACCATAAAAATAGGAGCAAGAGGGAGAAGTGGGTGGAATTGAGCTAAAAAAAGGGAAGAAAATATTGAAGAACTCTCAATCCAATCTGTCTTTATATAGCTATTTCTCAGTCCTTTAAAGGAGAGCTCTGCATTCTCTGTGAATCTTTCGGAAATGCTGCTTTATCAAAAGTGGGCTGCTATCTGTTATATTTCCCTTTTTTATCCCATATTTCCCAGCTGATTCATCAGCTCTTTAGACGGTGGTTTGTCGAATCAGTTCTGATATATAAATGCTTGGTATTTCTTTCTGCTGTTTAATGAGAGTAATATTGTAGGCAAATACTATTTCTAAATGTATTGTAAATTTACTGCAGAAAACTGAGGAGTCCCCTGGAACAACTCCTGCCTAGTTCTGCCACCCCCTCATCCCAAATGAGTGCTTGCCGCCGTAAGACTCTGTAAACCAATACACAAACCATTGTGCTCTCAAACCATGCCAATTCCTGGCAAAGTTCTTCACCTGTAAATCGTGAGTATGGTATTACTTCATATACATCTTTCTCTCTAATTAGTTTTGAAAGAATTCCTGAAATCAGCCAGGTCCACAGTGAGTGTACTTCTTGCTGAAAGCAGTTGCTAACATTTGTGGTCCCTTTATTGTCTCTATGGTCAAAATAACTCCTGATGTTTTAATGACTCTTTCCCACGTGTTTCATGTTCCTTGTTATTTGGGTGATGAAAATGTGTTTTGTTAGTTAAGGATTGGTTTGTCAGTATACACAGAAAATAGTTTTTCACTGAAGGCTTTCTTGCAGTGGCATACAGCTGTGACCTTAGATGAAATACAGGAGGCTTACACTAAAATAAAGCATTAGATAAAAAAAAAAAAAAGGCACTTTCTTTTTGTTCTTAAGTGTATTTCTATCCTGAAAAAATTCCATATCCTGACATCAGCTTAAGCTTCTCTATTCTCCCTGTCAGTGTCTCAGGTGTGGTATAGAATTCTATTGGGAGAAAATGGGAGGGTCCAGTGGTGGAGGTGTTTTAAAAAAAAAGCCCTCTTTGTTAAGCAGTACAGTGGATGGAATAATTTAGCAAACAAATTTAGTCCAGTTTTGCAATTTTCAGATTAAGAGGAAATTATAACAGTTGGATCTTTCTGAATGGTTGAAATGAATGCTTTTGAACATTTGGAAATAGAATTGAAATAATGGAAATGAAGCGCATTGGCAAACTCCGAGTGCAGTGTCCATGGTGCTGCAGTTACCACTGGTTTGCCTTGGAAATTATATTTTCTTTTTTTTAATTGAAGATTTTTAAGTGTTACACATTTTAATCACAGTACATAATCTGCTGGCATGAAATAGAATGACATTGCCTAGAAGAAACAGTGCTGAATGTGGTTTCGAACTGTCTGTTCTGTTGAATGATGAGTGAGTGGAATTCCGATTTGCTTTGATTTGCTAGCTCATATTGTAAAAGATTCCTGCTTTTATCTTCTGCTCTTCTATACCAAAATGACCCTCTGAAGTCTGAGCAAATATTTCTTTTTCACTCTTGAGTGTCCAGAGGTAAGGGCTGACTTCTGCTTTTACAAGGATTCTCTCTGAAGCGCTGCTAACAACATTTAAACCACCATTTACATTGGCTCCATTTTTATCATTATTGACAGAAGAATAACGATGATAGCAACTACCTGAGACCATGTCTGAGTTAAGCCCAGAGCCTAACATTCCAGCCTCGCTGGTTACTGTTATTCCAGCACTTCACTTGCAGCAGGAAATCTTCGGTACTTGCTGTACACTGAGCAGCATCCCTTCTTCACTCAGCACGTTTCCGTATGTCTTCAGACTCCCTTAGGAATGCTGCTTATGACCTCTGCTGATTTAATGGTTTGCTATAAAGGGAGATGACTGTTTCCCTGAGTTATTTGCATTGGTATGGGAAAGCATCATGATATCCTGTGTTTTTATTAAAAACTGACTATGAACTTGGCCATAGAAATCAACCCTGGAACTCAGCATGTATCAGAAATCTGATTTTTCTCCTGTGTTTAGCTGCTTTGAGCCACTTTAGGATATGAAGTGTCCTAAAGCTGGTTTAACAAGCCATCAGGAAAGTTTCTTTTTCTGAGGGAAAATCCAGAATGGTATTAAATGAGACACTGTAATGATTTCAGTGCCATTGTCCCATTCTGGTTTCTCATTGCAGGTGGCACAGGAAGGGAAAAGAACTGTGTCAGTCCAGTCCTAAATATGGCTGATTGCTTAAGTAAGCAATGATCAATGCAATACACTCATCAAAAAGGACTCAAAAAAAAAATTAATCTGATAGGTAGTCCCAGGTTTAGGAGGCTGTGAAGGTTGTGTGGAGCTCACGAACTCGGTGGTTATAGCAGAGCAGGACATCAGCACACTCATCTCTTAAACATCCAGCACACAAACCGTTCCTGGGTTCTGCATCCAGTGCCTCCTACAGAGCTGGCTGAAGTTGACTGATTGTGTCTTCCATGATACAGGCAGTTATTGATAATCTTTATTTTTATAGCTGGATTACCTGAGACGTGCTGAAGACTTGGGCAGATCTTGGCAGTGTCTTATTTCACCCTCACCACTGTAGCAACGGAGCCGCTTCCGACAGTGCACTGAGTGATGTGGCTGACATCTGTCCCGTGGGCTTACTCCCTTCTTTTGTCTTTCAGGAGAATTTCTTGTATACTGCGGGTGGGTGGTTGCTTTTTTCATAGATTAGATAGAGTGTGTAGGCTACATCTATAGATCTGAAGACCAGAAGGGATAATTAGATCGTCTCCTTTGATCTTGAGAGAGACAAGCTGTAGCGCTCCGTTGAGTCGAATGCAGCGTTGCTGGGCTCTGTTCTTAATATTAGTAAAAATGCAACAAAAGACTTGTATTTTACAAGCTCAGAGAGTGAACAGGTGGGAATGGCAGGCAGGAACCTGGAGTTTGCTATTTCATTTCTCCTTTTATTTTCTCTTACCTTTCTCTCTATTTATTTATTGGGGAGGGAAGTGCTGTCAGATGCTGGTGCTGATATTTGCCAGAATTTAGTACTGGAGATACATGTTGTGTGTTAAAAGTTACAAGCCTTTATGAAGTTGTATTCTTGTGATCTTTTCTCCCTTACTACAGAATGTCACCGATGTATTCAAGTGTGGCATAAATTTGCTATTTGGCTATTTTATGTTAGTGGCACAGTATAAAAGTTATGTGTTGACTTTTTCTGGTGTACAAACCGTCTAGGCAGAAGCTAAAATAGCTTAGTGATTTCTTTTGTGTCGCAGGCGAACGATGCATTCCTTGGTCTCCAAGTGCTGGTTTATATCTTGATTGATGTTCAGTAATTAAACCAGACTCCAGCTGCTTAGTGATTCAGAAGTACAGGGCTCCTATGCTGTAAAAACAACAAGCGACTCCCCACTTACTAACTTTTATCATTGTTTGCTTTGGGCACCGTGCAGAATAATAAGTGCAAAAACTCAGTTTCTTTTGAGAGGAGACAATAAAAATGTCCCACTTTTATTTAGCTTTTAAAAAATTTAAATTTATGATTATGATGAATTATTTCCTCAGTTTTATTTGATGAGAGGACCCCAAAATAGCACAGAGTTCCATAATATTGTGTAAGGAAAAGTACTATCTGACTTCCAAGGCAACCAGTCTCTATTCCACTATGCCACGCTGGCTTTCCCCCTGCAGGTTAGCCTCCCTTCCATGGCTGCGGAGCCCTACCTTGCACGTTTCAAAACCCCCACTTATTCTGCAGTGAGAGCAGGATCTAGAAGTGCTGAAACTGATTATAACCCTTCTCATTGGGTATGGTGGACTTTCCAGGCATTAGGCAGTGGTGAATGGTTTGAACATCCTCACAGTACGTGATTTTAAAGCTGATTTCAATACAAAACAGCAGCTTGCCTTGGGCTGTGCCACTGATGGTGGGACACCAGAGTGAAGCCAGGATGTCCTTTTCCTTTTGCTGGCTAACTGAGCTGGCAGCAGTGCTCAGCTGAGCACCATTGGGGTTGAAAAACTGAAGAAACAAGCTTTTTGTGAAGCATTTATGATCTTAAGGGTCTTTTCCAAGCTAACTGATTCTATGATTCATTATTCACCTATTTCTGCAAGTCTGAGGTCAAATTCCCTCCACTGTTGAATGTGAAGTATTCAAGAGCTTTGTGTTGGGAGCACAGGGAGGTTGCAGAGGTGAAATGCATTCTTTTCTTCTCCCATCCTACCTGGAGTCCAAGACGCTGAGCTGCCCACATGTGTGTGCTTTCAGTGTTCTGCTTTGCAGAAGCCCCACTCTGGTTTTAGTCCTGCTGTGGCTGGCACTATGCATATGAATAACAAAAATGAGTCCTGGTGGGAGATGTTGTGCTGTACCTGCTCCCCCGGAACAGGGACTGACACACAAAGCTCGGTTTGAAAGCACAGCTCTGTCTGAGAACAGGACTGAGGAAAAATTGGGATTGATAGACGGCATCGTGGGCTGTTGGACTCATCTGTTTTCAGAAAAAAGTCATACTCTGATACTGAGAAATTCTGGTTTAGCAGCACAGATATTAATTGTTTCCTTTCTTCTCTTCCCACCTTATACTTGAACTATGCAACATTTAAAGGTTCTTGTTATTACCTATTCCATGGAACAAGGAATGCAGGGGAAATAGGAAGTCAGGAGCAAAATTAAACATGTGTTATAAAACTTCACCCATGTTCCAGCTGTGATGAATACACTAAAAAGTTGATATGCCCATCATTCTTCTTGTTCTTTAATTACTTAGTGCCTCAAAATGTTTAGGTTTTGTGAGAAATGTCTTTATTTAGAAGGCAGAGGAAGGATTTGCATCTATACTTTGTCCAGGAAGATTCACCCTCTGCTCGCTGGTGTGTATGCTGAGAACCTTGTACTGTACAAGAAACACTATACCAGGAGTAGCTGTGTCTGAGTCCTAAAATGGCTGCTGGGATAATAAATAATGGTGGGATGCAACCACAGGGCATTTGTTCTTGAGTGAATTTTGTGAGTGTTCTCAGTCCATCTGCTTTTTATTGTAGAAACCTAATCCAATCCTGTCTATGTACAATTTTCAGATACTAATTTGGAATGCATTCTTATCCACACTCTTTGTTACACTCCAGAATGATGATCTTTTATATATATAAATATAAAATGTCTTTATTTTATTATAAAAAGGCTATTTGCAGTCTGTCCTGGGTTGTGGGTGGGTTTTTTTGTTTGGTTTGGTTTGGTTTTGGTTTTTTTTGAGGCCACCCACATGGGGGCACCTGCCAGGGCTTCAGGGTACTTCCTTTCCTCTGCACACTCTGAGGTTTTCTGTGTGTGCTCTGTCTCATCCATTCATCATTATTACATCTTAATGTAGGTCTCAGGTTTGCTAAATTATGTTAAATCACTTCCATATTGAAACACATGAATAATTTTAAATGGCTATGTGCTGCAAACAGCAGGATGGGATTATTAGAGCTCTTAATTGTTTCTGTCTTTTTTTTTGTCTGAAAGCTTTTGGTCTTTTACTGTAAATTATGAACTGGCAAATAATGTATCCTATAGACCTCGCAGCATTACCACCAACGGCACATTTGAGACAGGGTGAATCTAGCAACTCTCTTTTTCTAAGGGAAATAGAGTTTAGTGGTGTGAACTGCTCAAAAAGCAGTTCAGTATAAATCATACCTAATGGAGCTGTAGTGGTTATAATTTGCAGATCCCCTGAGAGAAGAATGAATTATTAGAGATATTTGGCAGAAATCTGTCATTTGCTATTCTTTTTTTTATGTGTGCAAGGTGTCAAAGAGCTGTAAGAGGAGGGGGGGGAACGGAATAAAGAAAGGAGACAAATAAGCTAAGAGTCTGAAGTCTGAGAATATTCACATCTGAATCACAACCTTTTGAGTTCAGTTCCTCTATAGTAAGGAGAGCATTTGTGTAGGTGTAGAACATCTAGAACATGCAGTAGGGAAAGGAGACTGATAGCAATACAGAGTTACCTGGGACAGAGAAAACATGAAATAGGCAGTAGGGACAGATCTAGCACAGAGACTGGAAAGCGGTAGAACAAAGTTCTGAAAGCAGGAAAGCAAAATACATTGCAAAGTTGTACCTTAATTACTAGCTTAGCCTTGTCCTAACTCTGCTTCCTCTGTTCCGCTCACTGAAAGGCTAGACCGTTAGAAATGCCTAAATGAATTGTTTTGGGGAGTGTTGGAGAGGAAGGGAACAAATCTTTGGGATGCTATGGCGAAGCAGATGGGTTGTGGGAGAAGGAGAGAGGAGGAAAGAGAGTAATTGAAAGGATGTAAGCTTCATTGAGCAGGAAGGATGGTCATATCAGAAGCGACAGGAGGAGGAAATGAGCTGAGGAGATGGGAGAAAACTTGGCTGATCATGGTGATACAGTCAGACACATTTATGCTTGAAATGTGATGCCTTTAATTCAGTTAACATTAGTGTCTTTCAGAGGCTCAGGTTATTAAAGGTGGCTCAATGGCTTAATATTTTTCAGATATAAATTTATGATGTAGCATTCTAGACACACTGCTCCTTGGTAGTCCTCTGGAAACCATGTGGATGTGAAAAAAATGTTCAGAAGAAGAAACTTCCAGGAAATTAACTTTGTCTTTTTCCCCTCCCGTGCTTCTGCCCAAAAGCCTCCAGTTTCCTGATACAGAACTGAGAGTTCTGCTGTGAGCAATACTGATCCTTTAGAACATGCTGCTTGTTTCCATCCATTCAGCTCTGTTCTTATCTGCTTAGTTTCGATTCCTCACTTTTTCTCCTCAGTGTTTCCCTTTTCCAACGTTCAGTGGAACGCCTTGGCCCAGCATTTCCCCCTGCACCACTGCTTTGTATTGCGTCCATCCTTCTGTGTAGACAACATGCTGGAGTTCTCCAGATAGGAAATTATTTCTTCCTTCCCTGTTCATCTTGCCTACTGTTGGTCCTAATGGGGCGTGTGCGAGTTGGACAGAGAGATGCTGCTTCCTTAGAAGTAAATTAGGAAGGGAGTCCTCAGTGGCTCCACAAACCTTAGAGAGCACCAAGGCAAAACTGAAGGTGAGACCCGTGAGCTGAAGGCCAAAGGGCAATCAGTCTGCTAGTTTGGATAACAGCTCATGTAACAGAGCTTTTTGGGTTAGCTTGGCCAGAGACCGATAGATGGGTGAAGTGGGCAAAAATAGGGCATTTGCTGTGGCTGTATTGTGGCCTGGGTTTTTGAGGGAGAAAAGTTCTAGTTCAGCCTTCTGACGTTTTTTTTTCTCTAACTGCTTTTCAAAAATTGTCTTCCTTGGCCGGAGGGCCTCTCTTGGATGTTTGCTTTTTTATTCATGTGTTTGGTTACGTTTCCTTTACCCCAGTCATAAAGAAAAGCATCCAAGTCTTCCCTTCATTCTTCATGGCAAACTTCTAATCTAGCTCTGTCTGCCAGCAGCATCGACAAGCTCTCCCTGACAGTTCACCTGGACCTGTGATGTCCTTTGTGAATTTCCCCCTTGCGCTGTTACATGTTGTACATCTCAACACAGGCTTCTGTATTCAGAACTACTAGTTAGACACTTCTGTGTCTAACCTGGTGATGTAACAATCTTGCTATGTGATCTGATAGAATTAATTTTAATTAAGAAGGAAAAAAAAAAGGGGATAACAGCGTTTTTTGCCTTGTTGTTGTTAATAAACCTGTCAGTGATTTAAGATTGTATTGTTTTGGAAATATGTGGTTTTGTTTTCAAACTTCTGTTTGTTTCAAACTTTCACACTGCTTTCTGTCGTCCGTAACTTACATTTGGTTTTGTCATAGTTTCAAGAACTGTAGAGCTCTACTTTCATACTTAAGAAACTAGTTTATTTATTTACTTACATTAAGGAAAAAAATAAGATGTTGTGGGAAAGCCCCCTGCTAAAGGAAGAGTATCCAGTTTGACACAAGGGGGCAGTCATGTTATATATGAAATGATGGCTACTTTTAAGTTACTCAACCATGGGTTAATAGCCAACTGGGTGACAAAATCAGCGTTGTGGGGTGGCATGAGTGCAGTCTTCTGTTTTAGCAGGATACACTGATGTGCCAAGTAGAACGGTTGCCAGAATTTTAGGAAAGATTTATTTGTAATCTTTTCTAAGAAAAAAGAAGTCTGTGTGTATACATTAAACTGTTTTGTTCTTAAAGGTTAACTATATATAACCTGTATGTACGTATATGATAATGAAAGTGTTGGATGAGATGTCTGCAGTGCTTTCCATGCTTGTCGCCTACAGGCATCTCACTCCTTTGTTGATGTTGCTGGGGAAAAAGAGTTAAACTGAAACATATCATTTAAAACCTCTGGTTACAAAAGATTTTAGTTGGAAAGTGAGCCTGTTTTACAGATTGTTGATTCTTTGAGACAGATTGAGTAGGAGATCTCTCCCAGATTTGTTTTGGGTGGGAAATAGGATAGTGCTGGAGAATCCTCATTTCCCTCTCATCCCTGCTGATTGCATTCCTGGAAAGGCCAGTTGGGTGATGTACTGAGGCTTCCCTAATTGTTCTGTACAATTACTGTGTTCAGTGTTTGTTGGGAAGCATTAACTCTTCCTTTTTTTTTTTTTTTTTTTTGCTTGTTTGTTTTAAAGACCTAGCTACTCTCAGTTTGGACATGAATCTCCTTGGTTTGCCTTGAAGCTGAGGTTGCATGAGCATGGAGTTCCAGAACTGTAGTTTTAAAGTGATTTTTTTTATCCTAAACTGTTGTGACACATCACAAACAAGTCTTGCCGTGTCGTCTCAGAGACTTATCTACAGGTTTCAAAGATAGGCCCATGGTGAGAATAGGTCTCAGAGGAGAATGCAGGGAGGAAAAAAATCTTAATGATGTGATCTCTAAATAGGAAAGAGGTTCCAAACAGTTATCATGCCAAGCTGCTAAAAGGTGATAGACCCGATCATTAATTGCTTTAGTGTTCTTCTGCTTAACAAGACTACCTAGAGCATTCTGTCACTTTAGCGTGTCAGAAACCTCCTTGGTTACTGAAAACTATTGACAGAAGGAGGAAAAACCCTTGAAAGATGAGACAGAATGTTATAAATAGTGCCGGAATGACTGAGCCATCAGCTAGACATAAATTGGGTGTAAGTGACTCAGATGGGTGATAATCCTGAAGGTTATTTTGCCATCCCCCACTGTGTTTCATTTGAGGTCATTATTGTAGAATGTGGGCTTTTATTTGGAAAGCTCTGGTACTTGGGAACTTGCTTTTATTTAAATGGTTTCTTTACCACTTCTCCTTCATGAGTTTCCTTATTTTAACCTCCTTAGCCAGATAAGATTAGCAAGAAAAAAATATACAGATGTGCACAGATTGCTGGTTAAGTCATCTTTTTTTTTAATAATATTTTTTTTGCAAGGACACAAGGCCTTTGTGATCCTGTTGTCTGCATGTTGCCAGTCACCAACCCCCAGATTGCTTTTGAACATGTTGTCCAGTCTTGCCTTAATTTCATAGGGGTTAAGTCTAAATGATACCTAATTCAATGAGCAGTTGTGTAGAAGAGGAGGAAGAGGGAATGCTCGTGGGTGGTTCCTCTGCTGAAAGGAAAGGTTTTAGTCTGCAGTCAGTCTTACTGTTAGATGAGGCACAGTCCACCCAGGGAGCCATAAGAACCCGGTTTTGTAAATTCTCCTGTGCATACAACTGTTACTTCTATTAGAGAGAGGATGAGATGATATCTAATCTTGAAAGTTGGGAAAGGGCTCTCATTTAATGAAGTGAAACCCTACAGTAAGTATCCGTGTGTACTTCATGTGAGTGATGGAATTGTTGGGGAAGATTGTAACAATGGGCTGTTTACTTTGCACCTCTTTTGGTGAGACAGTATCTTTACAGCTGTTAAATGATTGACACCTGGGGACAACCCCCCCTCTAATTTTTATGTTCCTCTTGACAGGTAGGTTCAGATTGATCTCATATGACATCCTGATGGATGTTTCAATTCAGAAAATGAATATTTCACTCTCACTCGAGGCCTCACTAGTGAAGTTACGCTAACCTTGAACTAGTATTTTCATTTCCAGCATCTGTCTGCTCCCAATGGGAAATTGTGTATATTCTATCCCAGGTTATAGGAGGCAAACTAGATGTAACAGCTCTGTTTGGAACAGATGGGGAGAAAAATACTGCAGCAGTTCTTTGACAATCTAAGTCTTACAGTATCACAGTAATTAATTTTCTGACAGCAGTATGTTTTTACTTATCTCCATGAAAGGACAAGTGAGGTGTACATGCCAAAAAAATCCATATTCTCTGATATAGGGCTTAAAGAATTTTCTTTTTCTTGAAATTACATCTCATTAGGATGTGTAGCAGTCCATCACTGACTTTCCTCCAATTCTTCTTCCTCTAAGCTGTTGCATCTTAACCCTTTCTTTGATGCATTCATGAGAAGGAATGAGCTGCTGCATTATGACCAGGGAAGTAAGCTACAGAGTCTGCTAATTAGTCTTGGTTAATTACAAGTAGGTGAATAGGTTTTTATGGGCCATCCTATAAGATTATTAAACTATATTTGGTTTGTTTGTTTCTTTTGTTTTTTTGTCAAATGGAAATAAAGTTAAAAGGTTTGTTCATCAGCTTGTCACGAGAGTTGTCAAATCCATGGATAAATCATTCCTTTGTCCTTTTGTCCCTTCATTTCACTGAAGCAGCAAAGTCTATAATTTCATAATCTCTCTTGTGGATTTAAATGATGTAAACAAATATCTTTTTCTCTTGTAAATCTTTGCCATAGGATAAAAGCTGTCAATACCCAAAGGATGAGATTCAGAGTGTGGTAGCATGTATGTTTTCGGAAGTCGGTTTTAACTTTGGGCAGAGGCTCATTTATAATCCCTGTTGGACAATGCATTTGTTCTCTTCGACAGTTGAATAAGGGGAAAAGACATGTTGAAAAATGTGTTCCTGTCCTCTTTTGCTGTGTGCTTTTCTCTACATCTGTGCTTAGCAGAATCCCTCAGGGTATCCTGGATTGTATTTACCAGGAAGAAAGAGTACCTGACTAGACTAGCAGTGCTCCTCATGATTATGGTGTCATCAATTAACTTCTATGACTCAAAAGTGAAGCTTGCCAGTCATTTTAAAGCTTTGGATAATGAAACTCAGGAAGTTTGTTCCTACGGCAAATTTTTTCAACCTTTGTTTAAAATAATATAAAATAACTTCCTTTAGTTGTGGAAATATACTGTTGGCAAAAGACAAGGGCAAAGTATAACTCTTTAAACATTAGAAAACACAAGTCCATCGTATCTGACAGGTTAGAACTGGCTTCTCCGCACATCCAATAGTAGACAAATAGAAACAGTGTAGCAATTAAAGCTTAATCCATGTAGTCATAAGCTATTATAAGTAATTGTGACTATTGCAGCTTATGAGTTTTGTTTTTCTTATCTTGCAGAGTGGGATGACTTTTTTTTTTTTTTCCCTCCTCCTTAAAGAAGGGGAAATGCCTCAGTGCTTCTGAAGGGCTGGTGGGACAGCTTGACAGTTATGTAAGCAGCTGTCTGCAGAAATTCATTAAATGTCTGATTGTGCATAGCCGTGTCTGACCCTTGGTGCTCACGCTGAGCTTTCCCCCCCGCCAGCTACCTTCTCTTCTCTGGTTGATATTGTGGATATTCATTTACAAGGATGCAGACTCCCCTGCTCCTCCTCACAGCGAAGTGTGCCGTGATCCCGTTAACTTTACAGGCAGGGGTTCACGTCTTTATATGAAATGCAGAAGGAATTTGGTCTCTAAATGGTGTGGCTTCACAGAAGACTGAATGTGGTCCTGGACACATGCTTGGTTTTTACTGCTGTTCTATTTCACTGTTTGAGGCAGTTCTGTTTCATTAGGTGATCTTATAAGAGATCGAGAAGTGGGGGCTTCTTAATGTCCAGCTGTACCTGATTCTGTGTTTGCAAGTACCAGTGTGTACTGGCCTTCTGTGCACCCCACTGTGCCAATGAGGGGATCATGAGCAATTCTAACATGAAAGGAGAACATAGATTTTTCTAGTATTGCAAGGGGTGCTCAACAACTGTTATATTTGGCATTTGTGACATTACATCTTGTTCTTGTTCCGTATTGTGTTATATCACTTTATCCATCTCCTGTTTTCAGATTTTAAACTTTTCAACATCATAACTCCATTTAGTTTTCTTCTTCAATGAAATTTCATCAAGATTTCTAAAAATGGATCTCTCAGCTCATGTATTTCCTAGCTCTGCCTATGTGATGATGTCATTTATAGCCAAAAGTATCTTAAGATCAATGTGGGATTCCTTCTGGCTTCTTTTAAGATTATGAACAGTTTGTTTTCATGTTGGCTGGGGTTTTTTCCCCACACTTGTTGAAGCTGAGAGGTGGCAGGACTAAATTATTCAAGACTGACACGACTAGACTTAGCAGGGTTGGTCAATAAACAGAAGATACGCTCAAGCTGGGAGTTTTGGGGAACATTTTCATAGACAAAGTATTGTGGAACTGATTTTTTCTAAGGCTGCAGAAAGCTGTCAGGCTCTGCTTTCTGCTGTTCCTGCCCTAGTAGCTTCATTGATAGTTTTGTTTATTGCTACAATTAGATATTGTAGCATACATGTTATTGGACAGTAATTCTGGTACTGACTGACCACACCATGCTTCCCTCAAAACACCAAACTCACTCAGCTGAGCTGGTAATGAAGGCAGAAAAAAGAAAACACATCTTTGGGGAGTAGGTGCCTTGCAGAACATGCAGACCCTGACTGAGGTAATTGGCTAAGCATGCACTTCGAGTGCTTCCCAAGTCTTAATAGCTTCAATGGAGGTAACGTTTTGTTTAACACAGAGCATGTGCCTGCGTGCGTTGCTGAATCACATCCAGCTGAATCCCTGTAAAAGATTAGGGATTAGAACCCAGATCTCCAGTTCTCTTGTTTGGACTGTGTCTGCGAGCCGTGAGCCAGGTTGTGTAATCACAGCAGTGCCAGGCTCGCAGAGGCCGTAAATTGTTAGGCCCTGCTGAATCATAAGACTTAAGGAAGTGTTGGCATCTCGCTTTAACCTTTTGTTTTCCTAATGCTTAGGCTGCATGTAGTTTCTAGCCTGTAAAGCTAGAAATATATTTTAGAAATGGAAGGTATTCCCATAAATCCTTAGTTTCTATCCTTCAGGTTTTCTCTTGAAGTCTTTCTCTTGGTCTGTGCATCACCTTTCTCACACACACATATCCAACATCTTTATTTACTTTTGTCACCCAAAGAGAGGGGACTGGATCACTTTATAGCTTTGGGGGGGGAGGAGGGTTCATGTGTCCTGGAGGATTCTCATCTACACACTCAATAGACTAAAGGATATTGAAGGAACTGAGGCATGGTGAAAAAGGAAACCTGCATTATTTCACTACTTAAACCAACTTTGACTATGATTTTGTGTCTGCTTTGGCTGCTGCATATTTAGAATTTGAAATGTAGAATGTTTGTGAGCCTGACCTGTGAGAAATGTGTTTGAATCAACAGTGGTTTTTTATTGCCTAGCATATCTGGGTAGAAGTCTTCCATTTTTGCAATGGTGTAACGGGAAATATGCACCAGAAGCCAAGGAAAAATCCAGCACATTGGCTCTTTGAGCTGGGGGAAAGCAGAGAGCACCTGATGCAGTGTTGAGCAGAGCCCTGGGCCCAGTGCGCGGTCGGTGAGGACACATCACCCTGATGGCGTGGAAGGCTGCGGGGTTGCGTACATACAAATGTGTGTGTGTTCATTTACAAACTCATTAATTCAAGTGAGCACTTCCCTTTTTCTACACCATTTATTCCTCTCTGCTTTTAAGCTTTGTGCTCCTTAATTGCTCTTGTACTTTTGGCAGCTGAGGTGCCTTTTGTGTAGGGAAACCTGATTCCGTTTTCTATCTAATGGAATCTAATCTAACTTGGTTTGCATTTCGTTAATGGTGTGAACAGATTCTCTGCAGTGACCTATTCTCGCTTCCTCCTCAGCATTTTATATTTCTGGAGACTTCTGCCGATGTCCATTTTCTGTAATCCACGAAAATGAACATATGTGCCCAGTTGGGTTATCCTGCCTTCCTGCTCCGCTGCCAATGCAAGCAACAGGACAGGTATATTTTGTACGAAACTGTGATTCATTTATTGACAAATTCCACTTGCAATCTCCTCGGCTGTGGGAATTTTCACAGAGACACACGCTTACTTAGTTCTCATGGGAATGATAAACTGCTTCTCTGAAAGAACTGAGTGGAGCCAAAAGAGCTCGCGAAGCCTCGGCCGAGGCGGGTGGCGGGCAGCTCATTTCCCGCCCAAACGCTGAGCTTTACTCCACATTCCAGTGCTGTGCCGGGTGTTTGCCGTCCGAGCACAGACACATGTTCGGTCTAGCAGCTCTTCTTTCAGCTCTTCAGGGTTTGAGCAGCGGTTAAAAGAAGATGCACTCATGTGGAAAATCCTGGCAGCAGGCACCCTGGATTGTGTTACAGCAGCTGTCCTCAAAGGGAAGGCATTGATGTTTACAGTGTGTGTTTTTCCATGGAATTTTGTTTGTTTGCCGTGTATATACAACACGGGCTATTCTTCTCTCTGTGGTGTGTTTTTAGTGCTTTATATACAAAGTATTTTCTTTGGTAATATTTATACATGAACTCAGGATGCAGATGTAAGGCTTGAAAACATCCACAGTTAAAGTCTGATATGTTGTAATTTAGATTAATCAGCATCTTTGAAACAAACAAAAAAAGGGGGCAGAAAAAAAGCCTTACTGATTTGAAACACGCAGTCTTGCTCCAGCATATGTATTGAAAAATCAGGGGAAGAATACAAAATGCTGCTTTAAAGAACCTATTTATCAGCACATTAATTAGTAAATTCTTCAAGGCATGGAGCCTTGAAGTGGTGGTGTAATCTGAATGGCAAATACTTAACTGTCAGTAACAGCACTGGGTGTCTTGATATAGGATGAAAACCCCTTTTTGTATCATTTTTCCCAACATATCAATGTAATGTAGTATCACTTTTTCATAGCTATTTTTAGGGCAGTCATCCTTTGAGCACCTAGGTCACAATTGGCACAAGTATGTGATGATGTCACTCCTTCTGCCTCTGTCATACTTCCACTTATTTGGGGGGAGGATTTTTTCCTTGGTTTATTTTTCACTTACTGAGGTCATACTAGTGGCATTCAAAGAGCCTTGTGTTGCTTTCCAAAGCCACAGTTCAGTAAAATGCTTCAACGTGCTTGCTCAAAGTGCTTGTCAGGCAGCTATTGGCTTGGTAGGATTTAAGCACTGTCTTAAATGCTTTTTGGAGCGTGAAATGATTTGTAGCTTATGGACAAGAAAATGCTATTGTTTTGGGGTTGGGTTTGTGTTTGTTTGTTTGTTTTTTCCCTGGGCTCATGCCTATAACAAGTTGATATGAACAAAGTGAAAAGCCATTTCCGTATGTGTGACCCCCGTGGATCATTCCAAGATCTGCCTGTCCTAACATTGTACAGTGTGGCGAGGTGTGAAATAAGTGAGCATCGAGGCTGTCAGCCCCTAATCCTGTAGAATACTTTGTGGATAAAAATGAGCAGCACGATGCTCCTACAAAACTGAATGGGCATACTGAGCCCTGTGTATTCTACCTGAAAATGCTCTTCTGATCTCAAGAAACATCTGCCTGTGGGTTGAATCACTTGCCTTTTTGCTGCTGTGATCAGATGAAGATGGAAAGCTGAAGTTGAGTAGTCTAGACACTCTTTGATAATTGCATGTCCTGAAAAAAATGCAGAGCAAGGTTTTAAGCAGTATTTGAGTAGCACGTGCAATACTTGACATGTAATTGTGTCAGGTTTACAGAAAAAAGTAGTATGTGTGTGTGGACAGGTCAGCCAGCCTCCAGGATCTGCCCGGAGACATACAAACTTGCACCCTGTGGCTTGCAGTCTGGTGTAATTAATGAACATCAGCAAAAAACCTCACTCAAGTGAACACAGAAATTGTGAAATACTCTGCTTTGACCTTTTAGATAGAAAAAGTCAGTGTTGAGTACTTGGGACTTCAGTCCATGAGTGGAGGTGGTGCATAGGAGGCCACGGCTGGGTTACCCAGCAAGACGGTCTCTACCTGTGCCGCAAGGAGCTTGATGCTCCAGCATTTCTCGCCTTGCTATGCTAGAAGAAACAGCCCCACCTTTTAATTGTACACAAACCTGTATTTTCAGTTAAAAGACTGCAAGTGTAACAGTGTCTAGCCTTCATGTTCTGTCCAAACTTAATCAAAGTCACCTCTGTCAGCACGAGGCTCTTACTCCAGTGTGGCTGCAACAAAGCCCAAAACAGCCTGAGAAGTGGGAGGTGTACAGGGCTGCAGTTCAGAGAGGCTTCCTTCAGCATCAAAAATATCTGTTTTTTACTAGAACCTCACACAGCCAAGCAGTCATAGGTAGTTTCAGCCAAATCTTCCTTCTCTTTGATCTCTCTGCTGCCTGCTGCTCTAAGATACTGAATTATCACCTCCTCCCTCAGGCTGTCTCAGAAGTTTACAGATGCAAACTTTCAAGTCAAACCGTTGATGTTCAGCTGGTTTCCCATTACTCCCTACCACTGCAAACCAACCAAAGCAAAGTTCACAAAAGAGAACACCAGTAGTGCAGAACACTTAATAAATTATCACCCCTTTCTTTTTGAAAATCTTTCCCTCAGTAATTTTATTTACTTTTTAATATGGAGCTATGATGAAAGCAAAGTCACTTTGCAATTTGCATTTCAGGTAGGACATTTGCATATTGGCACTGCTAACAGTGGTGGTTGTTTCCAAAGAATTAATGGTAATTAATTGGTGTGTTTATGGTTTTATTTGTGTGTGTAGCTGTACTTTGTGCCATCAGCTTTGGCTGAAGTGCTAGTTCAACAGCAGGAACGTTGGGTGGAAGATCAGGCCTATGTGGAATTGCATATCAACATTTTCACCAAATTGGTTCCTTTTTTGGGGGTTGTTTTTTTTTTTCATTCCCTCTTCTTTCACTGGAATTATTAAAGTTGTGGCCACAGAGCCTCTTTTACAAAATGCAGATCCATGCTGCTGTCAGTTTTCATTGCATTTCTTTAACATGTTGTGGTCTTCAAAGCAATTTTACTATAAATAGTGCAACTCCATTTGGGGAGTTTGGTAAAAAAAAGTAAGAATCTTTTAATTTTACTTTCAGGGAGAAAAGCTGCCGCCTTTTCCATTCCTTTGTCTAGGATTCAAAGCAAACTGAAGTAATAGCATGAAAGCTTTTTAATTTCCCAAATGTGTCTTCTGTTACCAATGACACTTCTAAACTCTGTTGCTGTACCTTCTAATCTTTTAGGTTCCGTGAGTGTAGGCAACTGTCAGGGAAGCTGCATAATTCAGCAGTGAAGTCATGCCTGATTCACTGGCTGTTATTTATTGTACAACTATTTCTGCAGTTCCTAAAGATGATAATTCTGGTGGTAAATGTTGATGGGAAGTCAGCAGTCTTACATCAGGAATGAAATGATCAGCATTACATGCTAGAGCAAATCTGGTAGAAGGCATTTCGTTGGGAAATACTGTATTTAACACAGACTGCCTTTTAAAAAAGTTGGCTTAAAGAGCTTTTAAAGTGTTTTTTTTACCTATTCATTCTAAAGAAGTGTGTGAAAATAATGTAGGATTTCTCTTTGTTTCTTTCCTATAGGTGGTTGTGGTTCTGACTCTTTTTTTTCTCCCTCCTCTCCTCAGCTTTTCTTATTTTGGTTCATCAAGGTAATATAATTTACAGATGCTCAGGGAATTCCAAGCGTGTGATGCAGGTGGCTGGTTTGTGCTTCCCACACTCAGCTTCTCTGTATTGCAGTAGTGTAACCTGTGTATTCAAGCCCTTGAACTCCTCTGAGCTGGCTGTCAGTGGCTCTAAGTAGTGACAAACCTGTATTGTGGCTCTGAGAAGATGACAAATGGCAGCTGGAGCCCGGTTTGGGAACAACTGCATTTATTTTCATTTGAAACATAATCTGTGCCTCCTCCCCCTCTCCTTCCCCCAGTGTTTTGAATAGAACACTCAGGGAAGAGAAGAAGAAAAGAAGTTTGGCTGACACTTGTTTGCCTTGGGTCTAGTTCAACGGCATCAGTGGCATCGGCAGCTCGGGCAGCCCTGGGAGCTGGGAGCTGGGTGCTGCGAAGCACTGCTGCGGATTTTACGTGCTGCACAAAAAATGGCCACGGCAGCTCGGGCAGCGTTCACATTCATATTCCATGATAGCATTCCTTTGTTGTGCAACAGGAGGTGGGTAGTTCCTGGCTTTATGGAAGTCAGTGGGGGTTTTGCCAAAAATTTGAGCAGGCCTTATATTTTATCCACAGTTTTCAGTGTTGTTTTGTTTCCAGGATTTGTCCCAAACTGGAACTTTGCATGCTGGGGCTGTCTGTAGGAGCTGCATTGTGCAGGATGCAGATGGCATGCGGAAAAACGTAGCACTTGTCTGGGGGTCTCGGGCACTGCTACAGCAGAATCCCAGCATGGTGGGGGTTGGAAGGGACCTCTGGTCCACCCCTCCTGCTCCAGCAGGGTCACCCAGTGCAGGAGACCCGGGATCGCAGTGCCCAGGCAGGTTTGGAATCTCTGGAGAGAAGGAGACTCCACAGCCTCTCTGGGCAGCTTGGGCCAGGCTCTGACACCCTCACAGCAAAGGAGTTGTCCCCTGTCCTATCACTGAGCACCACTGAAAAGAGAGACAGTGCTCACCTAAACACAATCTGTGTGCTGTGATTGTTTTTTACACACTGAACTGAAAGTAAGTCCTATTGAATTACTTCAGTACCAAAGCTGGAACTGAAGTTGAACATACCAGAGAACAGCCCAAGAGTGGTCAGGAGACAATGAACTGTCCTGCAGAAAGGGAGGGTGCTGATTAGCAGGGTAGATGTGCTGCTTAGAAACCAGCCTGCAGAAAGCTGCATGGAAAGATACAGACCCAAATGAAAAACCAACAACTTCGTATGCTCTCCTTAGGGACATTAGAAACATCTAACATGTCCAGTTCTCTGAATCAGTACTTGGCTTGCTGTAAATCCAAGCAGGGCAGACCCATGCTTTGGAGTGTATAGAAGCATCAGAACAGGGCAGTCAAAGATCTAAGGCTCTATTCGGCAAAACATCAACAAAGTCAATGCTTTAACTTATATTAGGAACTTACATGCACTAGGAAGTAAAGCACAGGCTTTATTCTTATCAAATCTGCCAGTACTGGTTTGTCACGATCTATTTGCAATTTACAGAAGCCACAGTTTCATTTGTTCTCATTATACTTAAATAGTATTCTAAGATACTAATAGATTTGAATTTGTACTTAAAACCCTTCTTTATAGTGGAGAATTGGTAAATTAGACATGCCTGGTAAACACAAAGTGATGTGAGAAGTTTGTGCTGCAGCACTGGTCATGCCCAGAGTGTTCATTCCGGTTGCTAAGGAGTGCCAGGCTTTCTAGCACTTGAGAATGAAGATGCAAAATTAAACTTTAATTGAAGAAATTTAATATAACCATCATTTGGAACATGTGCTGAAGATAAGTGAGAAAATGATGAAAAGGAGATTGGTTTTAGCCTTGCAGTTACAATCTTAATTTAGCAAATGTTAGAGTAAGTTTTTAAGAGAAATTTAATTGAAATTGTCCTTAAAAACTCTAGAATTAAAGCCTCGGGATAGGAAAGTGAGTGGCACTCTTGGCTTAAATTTAAGGAGAATACCCCTTTTACTATCCTTTACTCTCTGTTAGTGAAAAATATTGTACAGATTGTCAAAGTATGTTACCCTTTGAGAAGGAGCTGACAGCAAAAGCTGTCCTGGACTGTTTTACTGTGTGCCTTGACAAACAGTGTTTAATATTTACCGTTTGTTGTGTAGGAGAATCGGATTTTGTGGCCTCAGGCAGAGAACTGTACCTGAACCGTTTTACGTCTCTCTCTCTTCCCTCTGAGTATGAAAGAGTTGTTGAGTCACCTGTGGCTCCTCCAGTTCCTCAGCTTTATCTACATCTGCAAGAGCTTTTCAAAGCAGTAGCCTCCAGTAAAGGAGGAATGGACTTTGTTTTGAAAAATCTCATTTCTGTGAAAAGATTTTCTTTGTGGCATCTTTACATACTTTTCAGTACTATTTACCACCATCATGCTTTCTGGGTGAATTTCTGAAGTGATGTGCACACTTTGTAGGACGTATAGGTATACGCTTAAGGTTAAGCACATTACAGATTGCATCCCTACAGAGAAAGCAACTTATGCAGCTCCTTAAATCTAATGAATTTCATGGGATTGTTGATATGCTTAGGATTAAGCACATTCTTGTATACTTTTCTGAACGGAGACTTTAATCCTCTGGGCTATTATTTTAGTCAGTTCTGCGAGCAGAATGGCATAAACAATTTGATGTTGTGTCTCCTAACCACAGTAAATCCTCCCGAATGAAGAAGACTGAACAGTACATACCTGTTTTTGCAGATGTTAAGAACACTTGTATTGCAAAAGACAAACCAAGTTTGTTGAGATTGTTGTTGTTTTGAACACAAATTCAGGTTTAATTCCAGTGCTGACTTGGAATCAACCAAAAAATGTCTGCGATGCTGCCAAAATAATGCACTTCTGTTGGTTATTCTGAACTGGTGCACAGCTAGTTTTCAGGTCAGGCAGTTCAGAAATAGTGCACTGACCACTGAGGACAAGCAAATCAAAGCTGCTTTCCCTGTCACACATACTTGTGTTAATCCTACTACAAGAGACCAGCAGAGACACAGCAGGTGTTAAGAATAGTTGAAAAGTTCAAAGTGTGCATCCTCAGTAGGATGCAGTGACTCCAGGGTGCACAGGCTTTGCAAGGGTGATGTTGCAGCCTTGCAGAAGTGCTCTGTTCCTTTTGGGCTGGACCAAAGGTACTGTTCCACTTGGTAGGTAGAAGGCTGTGCGAAGAAAATGACTGGTAGCCAATGTGTGAGTGGGGGCCTGAATATTTAATGCCTTCCACTGCAATCACAATTATGGACAGTCTACACTTGACAAAAATCAGAGGAGGAAGAAAAACATTTAGATTATCTTGGCTAATATTCTTGAGAAAGCAGGATTGTGTCCTACTGTGTTTTCCTTGGGTGTTAGACTGTCCATTTTTATCCAGCTCAAGATAATGTATTCTCTAAGAAACTCTTTTACAGCCTAATAGCATTTACTGTTAGGAAATTTTCTGTTGCCCTGTAAACAAATTTTAACTTTAAGTTCACACCATTGCCATGAGACAAATGAACTTATGCTAAGTAATTCCCATCACTGTCCTTGGCAGTTTACACTGTTTGGGTACTGCTATTTTTAATAATTGTGCTATTGAAGAAATAATACTACTGCATAATTATTTTCACCAGAAAAAGAAAACCAACCGGAACAGAAAATGCCAGTTAAGTTCATCAGTCTGGTAGGTTTTTTTCATGTTAACCATGAAAAAGTTTGTGATGGAATTCAGGTCTGTGTTTGTAACAGCACTTGTTGCTCAGCTACGTAGCCTATACTATATATTCAGTTTAAAGGTTTACACAGTGACAGGAATACAGAAGACCCATGAAGCTGTAGGCAGGAGAGGTTTGGTGACTTAGGTTGTGGTTTTGTTCTGTTTTGTGGTTTTTTTGGTTGTTTGATTTTTTTTTTTAATTGCACATTAGACTGTTTAGTTTTGATCCAGATGTTAAAAGGCATTGCAGCCCCTTTAGAATAGCCTGGTGACCCTTAAAACTGATGGTTTGGCATGCTCCCAGTTTAGGGAGATCTACACAGAGTCCACAGTCTCTCTGACCTGTAGGTGTGGAGGACGTGTAGAAAGGAGGGGTAAACCAGACAGTTGTCCATGCTGCTGTCAAATCAGTGAGGATCCAGCAATACCCTTGAACCACCGTCCTTGCTACCAAGTTGCATCTAGACATGGGCAGAGCCCAAAATGCAGGAGAATGCAAAATGGGAGATGATTCTTTGAGGTCTGACAGTGATAAATGCAGGGGTAGGATTCACATCGCTTTCATTAGCCCCCATGAACGAGTCTTGTTTGCCTGTGCAAGCTGTGTGGACGTACAGCTGGTGCTGGCCCAGTGGCTCAGCTTTTGGAGTTACCCTTTTACACTGTGTGGCACAACTGTGAGTCAGGTAAAGGTGCCTGATGTGGTATTTCACAGCTGCTTTCTAGGAGAAGTCCTCTCAAATTTGAGTACTCTTTAAACTCCATCTCTGGCTTATTTTGGCTATGGATGGTCTTTTTAGATATAAACCTATATGTAGACCCAGCATGTGTTTTCCTGCTGGAGAAGGGAGAAGTGATTATTGTGGAGTCAGGAAGAGAAAGTGAGGGCCTGATAAGAGCCCTGGAGATGGAAGGCCAATATAGTACTGCCTCCCTGCTGATTACTGCTTGAAATGGCCTGTCTTAATTAGGAGCTTCCTTGCCACTGTGAATAACCTTCAAGGTTGTAGTGCCTCATTTTTATTACCTTTGGCTCTCTTTTCTGTTATAAACAATGTGTCTCATTAGAAAATGAAAAGCCCTGTCTTCCAAAAGTAGACTTACAAAAAGTTTACACTCATATTCTGAAATGTCTTTGGCTGAACCCTTTGCTTTCCTTACTGCTATGTGTTTATCCAGTACTTCTGGTGGGATCATTGTGCTTGATTTAGGCATTTGACTTTGCAAGGGCTGATTTATACCCCTGCTTTACATATGTTATCTTCAGATGGAAAAAAGCCAGCTCGGAAAGCTTCTTGCAACTGATCAGCAAGTAGAAGAACATTGTGGAATTGCTGGAATGTACAGATCTGAGATAGCAGCGCTGATAACGATGCTCTGTTGTTTCATTGGGAAGAGGAAGGTGGGATCAGCATTGCAATTAAATACAGTCCGTGCGGAGAATGTCTTCTCAAGGTGGCATTTGTTACAGCAGTCTCTGAAAGTGCTGCTGTAGTTAAGCATCTGTAAGCACTTCTATTATAAACCCTTATTTTTATAGCCTTACAGCTTGACCATAGAAATTTGCCCTCAGCAAGAACTTGGCACGCAGGCTGCTGTCAACACGGGAGTCTAAGTTATGTATTTATTATCTTCTCCTTCTTAAATCTAATTCATTTTAATTAGAGATGGGCTTGTGCTGCAGAATTCAGATCCAAATCTTAAACTCTTCTCCCCCAGGTTTAGAGGATGTATAGACTCCACACTTACTTCAGGGCCAAGCTTTTGTTTCAATTCAGCTGGCAGCAGTTAGAGCGGCAGTGTCAGATCCTTTTACTGTTTTCTTTCAAAGAACAAACTTTTTGTCAGCAGTGTCCTTTCTTCCATTTAGAATGATGTCTCCAGAAATGCTCCATTTATTTCTGAGTATTGTATTTTGGAAAAAAATCAAATGGCTTCTAGGTTTTGTTCTGTTTGGAAGAGAATAAAAAGTTGGATGGCTGATGTTGCAACCTGTTTTGGCTTCCTAGAAAAACACTGGTCTGCGCTGACCGTGTTAATAGCTCCCCAACTCCAGGGCCTGGGTAAAGACTTTTAGCTTTGGGTATCTCTGGAAGCAAGGTCAGGCTTTGCAGGAAGATTACAGAGCTGTTCTTCATCTATGCAGGGTGAAGACATGAAAGGCCAAAGCTCAGAGTTGAAACTGGCCACTGTTGTGTCAGATAACAAGAAATGCTTTTTTGAGTATATCATTAGGAAGAGGAGATCAACAAGTATCAGTCCAATGTTTTCTTTAGAAGATGGTCACCTGACCAATAGGGATGAAGAAAAAGCAGAGGCATTCAGTGCTTTTCTTGCCTCAGTCACTGACAGATCTTGGGATGCTTGGTCCCCTGAGTTGGAGGACCATGAGTGCAGGAACAGTGACTTTTCCTTGTGTGGATGCTGAAATTGTGAGGGACCAGCTGTATCAGCTGAATGTTCACAAGTCCATTGACCTGATGGGATTCATCCCAGACTTCTGAAGGAGCTGATGGATGTTACAGGAGGACCCCTCTTGATCATTTACCAAAGATCTTGGGAGTCCAAGGAGGTTATATACCTTTCATATGCAACTTGTTTATTTATCTAACCTGTAAACCACCTGTTTAGAAAATGTCTCTATTATCTTAGGACTTTCAGTTACTGGAGTATTCAAACCCTTGTCTTGGGCAATGGCAAAGCCCACTTTGTACTCCAGCACTTCACCTTCTGTTTCCACCAAGGGTCATTCCATTTGCTTAACTGGCCAGTAATCTGGAGTTCAGCAATGCTCCCACTGTCCTTCCTTCCCTGTGGATTGTCCACGCCGAGTCTGGATGGTTTAGGGTTAGAAGATTAATAACTGCAGTTGGAACTGGAGAGGGGTTTCTTCTGCATGCTAAGCACTAGATGTGCTTCAGCCATGGAATATGGCAGAGATGTGCTCAGTCAGGAGGACAATAATAGTGCTTTAAATCCTGCATAAATCAGCAGTGTGCTTATTCACTGAACTCAAACTGACTTCTCATCCTATGCCTTCCCAATTACACATACATATACGTCTTCATTTTACGGATTCTTCATTCTGTGCACAGAGTCTCCATCCTTATTCCAGATTACTTTGGAACTGGAGATGGTTTAAAGAAAAACGTTCTCACTCAGATAATCCTGATGAGAAGGTCTGGGTTTGCTCCTTGTTCCTGCCTTTGTTTCCTGTCAGTGCAAATACTCCTGGGACTTTGTACAAAACAAAGGTGGACAAAAATTGCTAATATCCCGTGTATTGAATAGGTCTTACATTGTTAATTACTGTATTATTGCTTAATTGTTGTATAAAGGGCAATCTTCCATAAATGTCCAGCCTGCCTTTTAGGTCGTGGCAGTTGGTTGCTGTGGCTGTGCAACTGGGATGTTGTGCAATGCTGTGTTCTGGTGGCCAATCGCTTCGGAGTCGAGAAATTTGAAGAAATTAAGGTACTGCTCTCCAGCTATTCCCCAAGTTACTTTAAAGAAAAGATTACAAGTGCACACAGAGCCAGGTGTCTCCTAAATATTTTGGGCTTGTGTTATTGTTTTTTTGCTGAAGGGTTTTAGATTAATTTTGCAAAATTAGGTGATCCCTTTGATATGAGTGGTTACCCTTAAAGTCACATTCCAAACCTGTTTACTCATGCACAGTGCAAGCACAGGGTTTCTTGCCGTACATTCTCTCTAATATGGACTCAGTCCATTCGTACTAAATGTATCAGAGTTATTAGCACATGACA
Organism: Chloroceryle aenea; assembly: GCA_013399075.1. Taxonomy (NCBI): domain Eukaryota; kingdom Metazoa; phylum Chordata; class Aves; order Coraciiformes; family Cerylidae; genus Chloroceryle; species Chloroceryle aenea. The sequence goes on along the minus strand of VWZY01011409.1, from coordinate 855,837 downwards.
CAAGAAAATACTTGAGATGCATGTCACTCTCACACTGGGAATACTTCCTATTACCAGCAAAAGCAGGACTGGACCAGAGGTACTGCTGAGATCATGCAGGATGGCAGCAGGGTGATGGAGTAGCAGTTGTTCTCTGTACCTGACTCTTTCTCAAAGCTCTGTTTTGCATGGGCTCTGTGAAGTATGTGATGTATCATGGGATTTTTGTTCACATGAAAATTTCGGGGTCAGGAAGATGCATTGCTTGGAAATACAGCCATGTCAAGTGTAGTTTAGTGCTAAGTTTGATCTGTCATTTGTGTCTCTCTTCACTACCATGGATTATATGGTTTCCGTGGATTTGTTATCATGGATTATATTGTTCCGTGGATTTATTTTCATGGATTATATTGTTTCTGTGACATTTTGCATGTCAGACACAGAGAGGCATACAAAAATCACCAACCAGTTTGTTCATTGGTTTGAGTTTGTGCACATCTGCCTTGACCCTCCAGGTGTGTTTGAGTGGTGTTTAGGGGAGGGTACAGAAGAGACCAAGAATTCCTGGAGCTGTGATGTGCAAGCAAGTAGTGCTGGTTGGCATAAGAGTGAAAAAGGTTTGCCCATAGTTCTGCTGGCTCCTGAGTTCCAGGGATGTCTAATTCCTCCAAAAGGCTGACAGGGATATTTCTGGTTTTTAAAGCACTGGTGAGTCTAAGTTAGTACAGGGCCTTCATTTTTTAAAAAGGGAAAAAATAACCTGTCCTGTACATGTTCAGTGTACCTCCTCCAGACCATAACTAGATCTAGTTTGTGGTAGTTTTACTTTCCAGATGCAGTTCTTGATGTACAGCCCAGTAGGACAATCTCACATTCATCACTGGTTTCACAAGGGGTTTAAATGGAGCAGTGTTCTCTCCATTCACACAGCAGCATTTACAGTTTTGACAGTAGCTTGTTTCGCTGTACCTGGATGTTGTAAATATTCTATGACCTGTTTTTGTTGTACTTAATGAGGGCTTGATTTGTTACTTACTCAGGGGACACGGGTTGCTGATGGTGGCTAGCAAACCAGACCAGAGTGGAGAGCCTTTGGGGTTTGTTGTGACTTTCCTCTGCAGTTCAGTGTCTTCTATACAACCTTATAATCTCATGCATCGTGTTCCTTATTAAGTGCAAACTGCTAAATCATATATTGAAATGAAGTAGTGGAAATGGTGACAGTCAGCCCTTCACCCAAGTCCTAGCAAGGTGATTTTCCATCCGGCTTTTTGGCACTGGATGCACATTAAAACTCCTCCAGGAGTATGTGCAGATGAGCCTTTCAGAACAATAAATTAAATGACACCGTTTTCTTCAGATTTTCCCCAGTGAAAGACTATAAAATTAACTACCATTTATTTTGGTCCTAATAGTCATGAATTTACATTCAAACAAACAGAAATTACCATCTGTGCTGTGTTTTTTATTTTGCATAAAAGAGGTGCCAACTAGACGCTACTGGGAATATTTTTATCCCCAAGGTCTATATTAATCCTTTCTTGCTAAAAGACACATTTCTGAAATATTTATCATAAACCTGCCATGCTGTTGTCACATTGTTCCTTTCGTGGTGTGAGCAGTTCTGGGACCCCTGCCAGCATTGTTCCTTCCATTCAAATACGAAACGTGCTCCCAAGTGTCTGGTTCTCGGCTGAATGGCACGATGCTTGTTCATCAGCCTGACTCTGGTGATTCATAACCCAAATGTGTGATGCCATGCAAAGTAGGAGTAGCCAGTGTGTGGCTTGTCAGGTTTATTGACGTTATATTTGCAAGTATAATTTTAATTGTATGTGTCCATAAGAAGGGGGGAAGGGTTGATCCTTTTAAACAGGAGCCAGATCTTTGAAACAACAAGTTTGTGTTACTTAAGTTCTATAAATGATTAGGTAAAAATTGAATGAGGCTGAGGCTTTGATCTATTGCCTTTTTTTTTCTTTTTAATTGGGAAATGTTACAGCATTAGCTTTGCCGTCTTTGTTTCTGAGACAGAATAACTGAGGAATATTTGTACGTACTGGGAGAGAGTTGCATCTCTTGAATTTTCAGTGTGCTTGAATTGTGTGTGGAACACCTCACTCAGCAATGTGTCCATTCTGGGGGTTTCAGCTATGAAATTTCTGTTTCAACTGGTAAGCTAAAAATAGTGTTTCTTCAAAGGCATTTTGGTACAGCAAAAACAAGTCAGTTTGCAGGTTTTTTTTTTGTCCTTACATGCTTTGCAATTTTAATCAGGTCTTTTTGTTTTTAATAACAAATGGCTTGAATGTATTACTCTGTGGTTACATTTAAAATGCAGTTCTATTTTTTTTCTGACAATGCTGGAGAATAGCAAGAATAATTTGATAACACTATTCCCTTATGAAAGCATTTAAAGGATAATAAGAGTTTCCATTTCAGGACTGTGGAACCAGTCTGCCTGGTTAAATTATATGTGGACTTGAAAACATCATTTATAAGTTTCTTGACCTGAACTTTGACACCTATTTGAAAGTTATGCCAAATTTGAGATAGCTTTTTGATATGTGCTAGAATCTACCTGCAATGTAGCTGATAAACTCTCTTAAGAAATAGTGACAGCTTTTGTATATAAAAATACATTATTTTAATTCATTATAATAGCCAAGTTAAAATCCTATAGATAAGGATGCTTCTAATAGTAACTAAATTTCAAATACATCAACATGAAGCTCAACACAAGTAACAGGGAAAATAATCAGAATTCTTTCAGTTCATGGGCCCATTGAAGGTTTTATGGTCAAGGTGCAGTTACTAGTTCTGAGACCTAGGATGCTTCTGGACCAGGCTGCTCTATTCCCTAACATCAAAAGCAGGACACAAAATATGCATGTTGGGGAAGAGGCAGCACTTTCAGTTTGAGCAGTAGCTACATACATGAGGCTCCAAGTCACTGAATTTCTACCAGCTCTCCTGCAGTAGATCTCCCTGCTTCATCTTCCCTTGTCAAGCTCCCGTCCTCCTGTTGTCTTGCCCTAAAGTATCTACAAGCCCCCAACTATACCCATCCCTTCCATCCCTCTAAGTTATTTATTCTCTCATTCCTCTTTTAAAAAAAGGAAGTTCCCCTCTATTTCTCAGTTTCTGCTTAGCTGCTAATATTGATAAGAGGTAATAAATATGGGTCTTTTTGTTATTGTTGAAAGTGACTGATTTAAAGTCCTTGTATAAAGAAAAAGCACAAAGAAGGCATCACTTCACTGCCTGTGGAATGGTTTGATTTCTAAATGAATGTGTACTGTCAATATTGCAAACTCAGGCGGGAATCTGAAAGTCAAGAGTTGTTTCTTTCCTCCTGTGTCATTATTGCTGGTGATAAATAAGACATCATAAGTAGGATCTTCTTCTGATGCACCACAATCCAGTTCCAAACAGCCTGCAATACGTGGCTTGAAGTTATGACAAATAAAACCTATCACAGTAATAACTATTACTATAAGCTTGTAATAGTTGTAAAGTTAGAGAATCATCAGAAGGCCTTTATCATCACTTCAGGGGATGTGGTCCCTGGAGTGGTTTTGGAGTCAGGATTTTGTTCTTGGTTTCAACCAGGTTTCTTCCAAAGTGTTTACTTAGTGGGTATTGCTTCCTAGTTAGGCTCCAGGAAAAGCTCAGGTCATACTTAGGTCACTACTAAATCTATGAGCTAGTGTTTTCCCAGAGAAACGTTGTAAATTGTATTTTTAAAGGGAAATGTTATTAGATACACAATGAATTACATTGGTCTAGCTCTTCAGTCTGAAAGATTCGCTTTCCTGGTTTGGGTTTGTTGTTTTTTTCTGAGTAGAGATAAATCAGAGTGGTTTGACTGAATCCAGTCTTTTATGAACAGTGATGTATTTTCATACCAACTGTAGCGAGGTTAAGGCATTGCGTCTGAAAATGGTGATGCTGGTTTTGGTAGGCTTGCCTGCATTTCACTTCAGTGGTTACCAGCTTTCCCCAGCAACTGTCAACTTCTTCACTTGTCTGGAAGCCCAACTCAAATCAGAGTTAGCCATTGCCCTTGGTGTTATTCATACAGCCATTTAACTCCCCGTGTGTTCACGGAAGCTGAAGATCTTCCACTGTCTGTGGCCAGCATCTGCAGGTTCAGGTGCAGCAACACTTGTTCAACAAAGCTGAAGGAGGCTTTCACTTTTGGTTTCTTTCACATTTGCTTCATTTTATAACTCAGGATAAACCAATTTCCCTGTTAGATACTGTGGATTAAATGTTGGCTTTTTTAATTGTTCTAAAATTTAGAACAATTTTATGACTTCATGTTATGTAGCCAGTCATATTTCAGCCAGTAGAATGTATTTTGATCATTGAATGACAGTATGAAAACACGTGGAGGGTTCCAGGGTTTAACTCTGGTAGATTCCTGGGAAATTAACTACAGAAATTAAACCAGATTTTTCTGACATGCTGCGTTATCTGCCTATTCAGAAAGAAAAAAGCTTTCAGAGCAAATAGTTAAACCCAGGTTTGCTTAGCCACTATTTCCCAGCTTCTTGCTAAGCAATTCAATAGGAAAAAAAAAAAAAAAGAATTATTTTTATCTTTAAATTTGTTAAAGTCGTCATTCTATTTAGAGTCAGACAAGCCTGAGGTCTAGAGTTACATGATTTTGGTCAAACTGACCCTGAATTCTTGACTGTAAACACCATAAATCTTCCCTGTAATAATTAGTTTCACATTGTAAAGGCCATGCTGTGAAGGGTAATCCCTCATGCAACAAGTTAAGTTTCTAATTTGTTTTCCATAGCACAATGAATTCCAAAAGCTTTCACCATGTTTCTAGCGAGTCATTTATCAGCTTCATAATAAAGCATAGAAGGGACATCACAGATCATCTGCAACAGGAACCAAGTTGGGTATTTCCTTATAGCAAGAGTAGGCAACAGTGCCCCAGGGCTACAGTGCTTAACATGATTATTTTCTTTTGCTTTCATCATTCACTTTGTTTTCCAAAGCTTTAAACTTAAAAATCTTTCCAAAAAACAATCAGAATCTATTAAATGAGCCCAGAGATTGAGTTTCTCTTTTAATTATCATAATAAAGAGTTTATCAGACCTCAGTTATATGCCAGTCTCATACCTCTCCATTGAAATACATCTCTGCAGTATAGAATGTATAGAATTTTGCATATCAATGCTTGATAGTGTAATAAAATATTTTGCATAATTCCTCTTCATGTAGGTTTCAGTAATTGTTTTGGCAGCAGTTCTGTGTATCTCTAGATTAGACATTTGAACTACAGCTTTGAAATCACTGCTAAACTCGGTAACATTCCTCATCCCATCTTGATTCCAGTGAGACTTTTCTTACTTTTTTCAGTATTTCAGGTTCATCTGAGTTTTGCATTTGCATTTTTTTCAGGGAGTGCAGTTTAAGAAACCCTTCTTTGTGGCTTTGGGTTTTTTAGGGGGAGGTTGGTTGTTTTTTGCGTGTTTTTGTTGGCTTGGTTTTGTTGTTGTGGTTGGTGTTTTGGGTTTTTTTTTTGGTTGGTTGGTTTTTTAGGAAGTTGATTTTGGGGATAATGTATCAGATATTTTTGACTCGGGTGAGTGTCCCTTTAAACACCATTTTTCTTCTATGGAGCAAAAGTCATTTCAGCCAAGTACCTTCAGCTTCCTTCCTCAGTAATCAGAAAGCCTAGAGATGTTGTTGTCCCTTACTATCTGCATATATCTTCTTCTTCAGAAGGTATGCATGATTTGAAAATCTACCTAAATCATTTTGAGACACACATTCCCTGTTGAAAAAGGCCCAAAGAAGATAATCCCATTGACTTAATCTGAGGTCTAGACTTCTCATTACAAAGGTCTCTTTAGAAAGTTGGTCAGGATTTTCCAGGAAAGACCATCTCCTTTCCTCCTGGCAATGGTGATAATCCCCACTGCTCACAGAATGTCATTTAGATTACTCAGAGGATTTTGGATTGCTCATGGGTGACTCTTGATGAAGATTGGCTTCAGCTATAGATTTGGGAAAATTTTCACAGGGAAGTTCAATCATTAGAACTAGTCAGCAATTTGTTGTGAATTTCTGAGAGGGGAAAGCTGTCAAGAAAGAAATCTGGCTCATCTTCAAAAAAGCTTTTACAACACAGTCTGTTTTGATCTATGGTTCAACTCAGAAGGAAAAAAAAAGATTTGAGATAGTTAAAATGGCCCTGTCAACTTTTTTTTCTCTTAAAGTAAAAGTTCTTTCATGTTCAGGCAACACTTTGTAATGAAGTGCAAGCAAACCTGTCTTGGAATTTGAAAACCAACTTTTAAAGCACTTTGATTGACCAAAACTGGAGCATTATTACATTTTTATTTGAAAATCCTCTTTTGATTTTTTTTACAGTTTTTTTTTTTTCCCCCTCTCCTCATCTTCTGTGATGGGAACAGTTTCTGAAATCATATATGTTTTCACAGAACAAAAAGACTCTTTTTCGCTCAGCTCTTGAATCTGTTGCCTTGCTGAGGATCTGCCCCACACGCCCCTCTGAGCCCCTTGAAGTGTGAACCCGATATTCTGCGGAAGCGTGGGTTAGCGAGATCACTTTCAAAGGGACCAGAGCTGGAGGGTCACATTCTGGTGTCCATGCTCACATCAGAGTAGTGCCTTGTGCTGCCTGAAAGTCACACTGACTTCACAGAAACTGTGGAAGAAAGTCTTCATCAGCATAAATAGCTCCTGAAAATGTTTGGAAATCCATCCATACAAATGGTACTTAGCATCCATTTGGACACGATGCAGAAGAAATCAGTGGTCTTGTGCTGCTTTAGTTTAAGGATCAAAAGCTGCAGGAAACTGTAGTCTTCCCACCCCCTGCTCAGCCAGGCATGTTTGTTGTTTTTTTTAAGCGTTGTTACTTTGGTAAGAGAACATATCTTGCATTTGAAAAGTTCAGCTGATGTGGAGATTTTTACATTGACTTCAGACCGTATTGTAAATAGGCGTTTATAACCCTTTGCCTTCAATTACAAACGTTTGTGTTCTGACACTTCAGGGGATGTTTTCAACAAACTTCAGAACTGCAGAGGATCTGTTTCAGTTGTGCTTTTACCGAGGACTGCTCCTTTCAGGAGTAGCTGCCTTCTGAAGAGAGTAGAGTGGGCAAAGTGGAGCTTAGCGCTGGCAGTTCTATGTCACTTTTACATGCCACTGACTCAGAAAGCTAAAATCCAGCAGGCTTGTCAGTTAAGAAAAGCTGCTGTAACTGAACTTACTCAGGAAATGTCACAATAACTTTTTGAATATTAAGCTTTTTATGCCTTGATATATTTTGGATTCTTAAAATCAGCTGTATGGTGATTTGTTAAAAACATGAACAAATCCTGAGTTTATAGTACGACTTAGTTCACCTTAAGCTATGACTGTAATATTTTTTTGGAAGTATAGCTGGAAAAATTGAATATGCTGTTGCATGACAGCTGTTTATAATCAAAGAAATATGTTTAAAAGAGTTCTAGGACCTTTATAAACTATGCATGCAAATTACTTTTGGAATTGCTTTATTACATTCAGTTGTGACTGCCATTGCTTTGGGTAGCTATTCAAATCCATTGTTATGAATTAATTGCAACCATAATAGAGCCTTTTTGATACATTTAACTTCTCTTCCATCAGCTAATCAAAGGCGCATGCATGTTATGCTGCCATAGAACACGGAATAATTAACTTTTAATGTCATGTTTATTTCTCTAGTGTGGGGGATTTTTTGTTGTTTGTTTGGGTTTTTGGTGTGTGTGTTTTTTCCTTCTAAAAATAGAATGTGAACTGTTTCAAAACTGAAGAGATTTGATTGGACATCAAATGTATTTGTGTGCTCTTTGCAGCAAGAACAGCTTGTGAAATATTTGAAATAAATTGGCAAGGAAATGAACTTCTGCTCCACGCACTTTAACTCCCTTGGGAGTGTGCTGTTCATTTGTTAATACACACAACACATCATTTGTATGGAAGATGCCAATTCCTGCTGTGTTTCTCTGTTTTTCTTTCATTTGCATGCAAACATGCAGTACTGGAGTTCTACAAATTTAACTGCTGTGATCCTTGGGAAAATCTGCTGCATTTGCATGTGGAAGCATGCAGGGTTTCGAGCAGGGGAGGCTCGTACTGAAGTGTGTGTGTACATACATCTCTATGTACTCCATGTAAATGTGTACCTTACAAACCACCCCAAACCAGGGTGAACGTAACATGCATTTCTTACATACCTGATGTGTGTGTGCTGTGGATAAACGGGGATCCATAGAAAGCTCGTTTGAAAACATTCCCAAACAGTTGACATCGCTGCTTCTGTTTTTATCCAAAGCTCTACTACATTATTTTTTTGGGCTCTTTTTCTAACAGGGCAGGAATCAGTCCTGCGTGGGACTGAACTGGATGCACCTCTTGGCTGTTTGTCAGCCAGAAATAGGAGTGCTGTACTTGTAGGTGTTAGGACCCAAACCTGAGGAATATATGGAGAAAATCAATCAGTAGCCATGTTCTATTAATAATAGATAGAAAAGGCAACCCAAAGTGAAGAGGCTCACAGAGTGATCTGCTAGTCAAAGCAGAAATGGGAATCAGCTAGTCATCAATGAACTGAGGCTGGAAAAGTGAGAAAAAAATCCAGCTACAAGGAGGTGAGGTTCTGGAGCAGCCCCCCAACAGCAATTGGAACAGCAGAAACCAAGCTGTTACTTGCATAGCTCTTGAGTCAGTCGACAGGGGAATTCTGTAACGTGGTTGCTGAAATCATGGCAATACAGGTGGCCCTTCCTTCTGGTGGGGGCTTGAGCAGATTCAGGGACCCTGTATCCCATGCAGCACTTGTGCATCCCCAAAAGGTTCACATGGAAGTAGTAATCAAGGTGAGCCCTCCTGCTGGTAACCTACAGTGGGATCAGCATGTCTGAAAGTAACAAAGGTGGGAACAGAGTCTTGAAAGGATGAATTTTTATTCTTTTAAAATGTGGGCATCCTCCTTATATAAGGCTAACTGTCCCCTCACAGAACTGCAGGTTTCACTCTGGCCGCCACAGCAGAAGCCTAAAAGTCTGCTCTCATTCTCAGAACACCTTACTCTGTCCTCACCTCCCTCAACCCACAGCTCTTCTGAAAATAGCAATTGTTGCTTTCTTTTCCCAAAAATACCAAATGCAGAGCCATATCTGATTCCTGCTGCTAATCCCATCATATTGCTATCAATCCCAGCTGATACAGACTAGTAACAAATCACTGCAGAGTAGCTCCTGGCCTATCATATCATATGAGGCAAATGGATATAAACTTAGTTGTTAAAGTCCCCCACTTTAAGCTTTGGTATCAGAGTAGTACTTTGAAGGCATCAAACGTCATATTAAAAAAACTTAATTCCAGAATTTTCCAGGACATTTAGAATCTTTCTGTACTAGATCACTTCATGGTGAGGTTTTCCCAGATAATTTTTCTTTGTCGATATTCTTTCTTTTCTCCAATTTTTGCTGTCCGGTTATGAAATTGTGACATTTCTTTGTCCTAGAAATGGTGTTTTGTCATCTATGCAACAGGTTCAGGTGATGTAGATAAACAAGTTCATTGGTTTAAGTTTTCAAAAGGAAAAAGAACAATGTAGGAAAGCAAAATACATTTTCCTTCAGCAGTGTCCCAGAGAATGCTGGTGTGCCACCCAGGCTTAAAGAGCGGCCTTGCTTATGAAAGCAAAGGCAACACAGAATCAAACAATGGTTCAATTTCATGCCTCATTTCAGACATCGTTAAACATATTTGGTTTCACCTCATCTTCATCGAGATCCCAAAAAGAGACAGGACCCCTGATTAATGTATATTGCAGCAAAAGGGAAAGAGGGGAAACTTCATAAATCTTTTTTTTTTTTCTCCCCTCAATTTCTTTGCTTGCTGTTCTGCAACTTTTTATTCTTTTCTGAGATTGTGTTTTCCTCGTGGTTATTCTCCTCATTGCTGCAGAGGACACAGTGCAGTTATTACACCCATGGCAAAAAGCAGCTCGGCCTTGCAAAACTGCCCATGGTTGTTTTTTCTACTGATTACTGTTCTCGGGAGAGTTTCTATGCTGCCTGACCAACACCTCGGGGCTGTTCCTCCTTACTTGGTTTTACAGAAAGGTGGAAGACCCCAATAGAGTGACTGTTGGATTTTGTTTACTTTATTCTCCAGTACAGAAGAAAATATTAGCACCCTGCTTTATGGTCTCCCTTTATTGTTCTTCCCCTGTATGTGTTTATAGCCAGTGGCCAAGGAGATTAAAACCTGTCTGGAGCTGTGGAACTCATGGGGAAGTATCTGCTGGCTACACTGGAGACTGAACTTTCACTCTGTAGGTATTAGATGTGAGAATGCCAGGACTCTTTTCCCCCCATCATCCTTCCCTTGGGGAGGTTCAGGTAGAGCAAGCTCCAGGATGAAGCTGCTCTGTCACCATATCAGATACAGATTGATCTATAGGGTGTGGTGTCCTGTCTCAGAGGGTGACCTGTGGCATGATGACAGCAGCTCTGTAGAGATTTGTGGACACTTGTGTAATTGTCAGTTCTATGGTAGAATAAAATTGGTAAAATGGAATAAGAGAGACAAAAAAACCCAAGCCAACACCTTTCTGGACCTTGCTTGTTGCTGTAGGATGTTGGCATTCCCTAACCCCCAGAAGTGAGCTTGCTTTCTGCTAAGCCTCCTCCATCACGGCTTCTGACATGTTTACGTCCGTGGAGCAGCCGGGGTTGGGGGCCAGTGAGAGCTCTTATCTTGGTGGGCAGGAAGCCATGCACTGGACAGGTAGAGCTTGTCAACAGCTTTTGTGACAGCCCCTCAGCTGCCAAGGGGCCTGCACAGGAAATACATCGTACCTGCAGCAGCAGTAAAAATCGTGGCACCAACTACTGTCTGGGTAAGCTGCTCAGAATCATTAAAGGGCACTGCTCCAAAGAGTAGAGGCTTTGTAGTTAGTTCTTAATCGCTGGTCATAAAACTTGGTTTGTCGTTTGGTAGTTTTATTCAGTTTGATGTTTGTTTCCCATTTCCCTTTCTGTCTCCCATCTCTGCTCATTTGATGTTTTCCTTCTTCTGATGGACATTGTCTCCCTTTCCCACACACTTTTTGTCCCATCTTTTATATCGTGGTCTGTCCCTTTCACCACCCAGCAGCCACACTCCACATGGATTAGTGTCTGCCTTAGGTCCTGCTGTGTCCAAGAGAAATCTCATTATCCATTGAAACCTTGTTCATTTGCACTGGAAATGAAACCTTGGAGGCCAGTGGTGCTGGCACATGGAAGAATGATGTACTCACCTAGAAGTTTTGACCTTCCTTAGTTAAAGGAGGTGCAGCTAATCCAGTATCACCTGTACCTGCAGGTTTTTCCAGCAAAATATTTTGATGTAGTGCTTTTGTGGCAGATGAATTTTGAAGCCTTTGAAGAAATTTTCACTATCGGCTAGAGGCACAACAGCAAGCTGTTGAACTTAACAATCCAGACGAGCGAGAGAGATGAGGACTCCTCTCAGGGATATTCTATCTAATATCAAAACCATAAGCTAACCTTGATGATTTACATAAACGCTACAATATGTGATTTAAATGAAAGTTAGCATTTCGTATTTTGAGTGCAACCTCTTGCCTCTATCATGTGGAGATTTGAAGCAAGTCTTGCAAAAATTCCTCGGCTCAGCAAGCTTGCTCTTAAGCTAACAGCTAATAGAGTGCAGAGATCAAAAGGGTTTGTTCCGTTTTTTTTGGAACCTGTGCATTGAGATAAGATCTACATGAGACCAAGCTGAATATTTTTCATGTTACATCTGTGGTTTACCAGCAGTGACAGTATCACATAATTAGTGATGTAACGTTTGAAATATTTAGTCAAGTCGCATGTGGATCTAATCTTTATGCCTAGTGGAGCTGTTCATATTTGTAAAGACTTCTTCTCTGTAGTGTCTTTATAGGTCATAGTTGATCAAAATGATGACTGTTATAAAATTTCATGCCTAAGGGTAAAACTTACTGGACATAAGTGAATTAAGATCTCTTGAATTCTGTTTGATTTTGCAGCAATGAAAAAGCTAAAATTTGTCACCTGCTAAATCAGATACCTAATTTTAGTAGTCCATTTCTTAATCTCTTAAGATTTAAATGGCAATATGTCATCTTTTACTGGTAATAATAGGTACAAGATATAATAACTCTCATTATGGTATAATACTCTATGATAATTAGCAAAATCTGAAGGGTCACGAATAGTGGAGTTGGAAATTAATTACATTTGTAATTGTTTTTCCTTATGTTAGTCTTGTGCCGTGGATACCCTGTGGCACATTCTGAATTGCTTGGCTTTGCTTTAAGAACAGAAATTTTGCACACACCTTTCTGGGTCACTTCTGGGTTTCACTGCACGGCCAGAATGGGCCATGACTCTCCGGAGGGAGATACTCCTCTGTATTGTGGTGCAGGAGGGAGGCACCTTCTGTGTGCTGTGGACAGCTTCAGTGCTCCCTGAGGCTCCGTGGGAATAACAACAGCAGTATTTCTCTACGTATGTTCTTCTACAAAAGGTTTCCTTCCTAAACAGACAGAAAATCTCTGTCCTAAACTGTCTCTGGAGCTCCAGCTAGTGATAGCAGGCATCATGAGAGTGCCCTCACCTCTGGCACTGCACAGGTGCCCAGACTCTAAATTCAGTGTCTACAACAAACTGGGGGTTGAGCTTTTTATTTGTTCAGATTTCTTTAGATCTTTTCTTTGCACTTCCATATTTCGTGGTTGCATGCCTTGCAGATTTTCTCTTTGGCAATATCCAGTATTTTCATTGGTTCCAGTTCAGATGAGATTTTGTTGGTTTTCATACGTGTTTTGCAACTTGTTACCATTAAGATATAGTGGTGGGCAACTTTCGGTTGTCTGTCTGAATAAGTGGAAGTGATGCTTTTTTTGGTTGTGGTTTTTTTTGGTGGGTTTATTTTTTTTTAAAGAGCTTTCTTGATGGAGTTAACGGACATTTGCCAAGCATCAACTGCTTGCCTAGTGCTGTACACTCATCTTGTTGTGCTTTCTCCTGTGGCAGCCTCAGGGACAGAAGCCTTTTTTTTTTATTTACTGTTTGGTTAATATTTTTATCTTGGCAAAATCAAAGAAGGAAGCACACCAAGTTCTCCTTCAGCTTCTCATTTCAATAAACATTTAAAATATTGGAAAAGTAGCATCAGGAGGGTTGGCTGTTTGAAGGTGGCCGTGCCATGAAACACAAACTCTCGAGGCTGGATTTCTGCTCTTTCTTGAGAGAAGGCCATGCTGTCTGTCTCTTACCATAGTTATGGGAAATACATGTTTGACTCTCATTTCTTTTTTTAAGTGTCTGTAGAAAGCGCTGGCAGGTTCCTTGGCCTTATTTTGCTGTATTCCCCCCCAGCAGTGTGGTACACCGTGTACAATCGATTCCCAGTCACTCTGGGTGTAACTAAACAAATGTTAAGATTGGGTTCATAGTCTGAATTGTCAGATACAGGCAGTAACAAAAGATGACTAAAGATGTAGCTGTTCAAAGACCAGGATTTCTCTAATGACCACCTGTGGGCAACTGAGCATTGTCAAGGTGGCTGTAACGTTCACTATTATAGCACTTTCTTTTCTAATGAATATTATGAATTGTGACATTCAGTGGGACTGCTTGTGATAATAAACACCAGACTCTGTCTAATAGATGTTTGCATGCCCTGGCCCTTACAGTTTCTTGCATCGGCTAATGAGAGTGTTTTATATGTGCAAGTGTCAGAGAAATTTAACCATACTCTGTGACTAATACTTAATAATAAGTCTAGATACAATCAGTAAAGTATCAGCAGAATTGCGTGCAAGCAAGTTTGGGTTAAATAACCCTTTTATTTTTAATTTAGTATCGTTACATGGATAAGGTCCAGAGCATACAAACTCCAAGTTTTGATCCACTGAGATGTACATGATAAAAATTAAAGGATTTTTTTGTAATTCAGGAGTTCAGAAAGACTTTTTCATAAGGGCACTTAAAACTATGGAATGATCTCCCCAGAGCAGTCTTGGAAATCGCAGTGCTTAGAGGCTTTTAAAAAGGAAGGCTGTAAAATGTTCAAAGATAATATGCATTGAACATTGTCCGAGAGAGAGACAAAAGCGTTTGATTGATTTCCTCCCTATTATTTTTTTTCCAGCAAGTTGCTGCCAGTTTCTGGCTGTGCCTGTGTAAAGGTACCTGGACTCACTAAACCCCTCACTGCCTGAGAGATTTCAGCTAGTACCAAATGCTATCACAGCAGCCAGTTCTCATCTGTTTGGGGAGGAAAAAAAGGGTAAAAGAGAAGAAAAGGCATAATTAGACACCACGAATCCTCCTGCAACCTGCAATTCCAGGCTAACATGCTAAGAGAGGGAAAGAGCAGATAAAGTCTTGGGGTGATAGGGCTGCAACAAGCGCCGGTGGATCTGTTTGTACCGTGATGTAGAGCATTTCCATACTCTTTAATTAAGCAGGGGAGCAGCCTGTCAGTTCTTACTGTGGTTTCCAGCTCTGTTCTTAATTATCTGGGGCTTTATGATCTTTCCCCTGTGTAAGTAACCTAACAATCAAATGCCCTATTTTGAGGAGCAGCGTGGAGCTGGAAGCAGTGGCCGAGCTGCACCCTGGCTCAGCCCCGCGGGCAAGGCGGCAGCGGCAGCGCTCGGCCGGGGCTGCCCCTGCCTTCCCTGCCCGGGCTGCCCCCCGCTCCCCGCCGGTGCCAAAGATGGAGTGTTACTAGGCTTGTCACATTCTCTAGCATGCTGAGTTACATGCGAAGAGCAGATATTTCTAAAGTACTGCATTCATGGTTCATTTGGATGAGCAGGCATTTCTAATTTGGCACCAGCCTAATGAAAAGATGCATTCCAGTCCAGATTCCAGCAGCTGCAGACTTCATTGACTTCAAAGATAATGCCTTTAGTTTTGGCTGTGGAACTTGAGGGATACTTCAGCTAACGGCTTCTAAATCTACTGGTTGTTATAGTTAGAAGAAAACCAGTGACATAAAATAGCTACACTTTAAATTCACTCTTACGTTAGTTTTTAATTTACTGCTAAATTATAGATATACGCTAGAAAATTAAGTAATAATTTATGGTGTGTTTTATTTGCAAAAAAACCCCAACCCCAACAACTCCAAAGCATGTCTGACAGAAGAGGTAATGCAGAGGACTCTGACTTAGTATGTAAATGCTAAGCAGTTTTGTTAGCAGTGGGAGTGGAGCCGTGTGCTTTCATTTCTGCATTTCTTTGGATTCCAAAGGGTACCAGCTGAGGTGGAAATTAGATTTTATTCTATATTGGGAGGTAACTAGAGTGAATGGTGGGAGTCACCTTATATGTTTGAGAATAAAGGTAAAATTTAGACATTCAATTAGATTCAAAGTTAGAAAAAAAATATTTCTCTCTGACATTCTTTCTCTTTCAGTTTTCTTTATAAATAATTTACATTATGTACATCCAAACTGACTGAAGAAGCCTGTTCCTGAGATAAATGTTCTTTCCCTAATTTAAATATAGAGCAGAGGAGTCCCTGCTTCTGACCATTTGATAGAAGCATTTACCTGCTGCTTATTTTGCTTGCAATCTTCTTCTGGACCTTTTGGTTCCTTGACCAGATGAAGTTGAGGGATAGTTTATATCTGAAATTTTATCACCTGACACCTCATTTTTAGAGCTAGGAGCACGGCAATAGGACAGAATGGCTTTGCCTTGCTAGTTTCACTCTACCAGCAAGGCCAGTAACCCTCAAAAGAAGGATGTGCCAGCTTGTTAGGAAAAAAGGCAGGGGGTTTGAAAAAGGAGGAAGAGTGGGATCGACAGAACACTATTATCTTTCAAACCCAATTATTACCAAGCTGGCTTTCCTGCATATTTAACTTGAACTTTGGAAGTCCCACATTTGAAGACCATTGTGTTCCTTTCAATGTCTTTGCACTTTTCTACCAGCAATTGAAGTTCTCAAGCTTTTTAATAATACTGTCTGAGAACAGTATAAAAAGTTTTATCCATTATTGACTAAAAATAAGCTGACTGATGAAGGTTATTTTTTTCCTGACATGTTTAAGACTCATATATGGTTGGCTCTTAAATCAGGTTATCTGGGCTTTTCTAATACCAATCTACGCACATGGGAATTTGCCTATAAACACCCAGGCTTGAGATCCTGATCTGAAAAAAATCTGATATTGAGATTTATTTATTTTTTCACCCCTTTCTTTTTAGGGTGATAGGTGTTATCTCTTTCAATTGTATTCCATTAGTATAATTAGCATGCTTTATTCCTTGACAAGCCAGGCTTCTGTGATGGATGAGCTTTCACAAGTCCAATGGACATATCAAATATAGAAAAATATATTTTGTGTGGGGTTTCTGAGGTTTTTGGTTTTAATCCTGGCTTCACTGAAGATACTAAAGTAGAGAGCCTCATTTCTCTGTTGTTTTTTTTTTTTTTT
>VWZY01011409.1:736354-839319 GCA_013399075.1 Chloroceryle aenea | reverse complement strand
TTTTTTTCTTCAGTTTTAGTAAAGCATCCTTCAACTTGGGCACTGCTGTGCCACAGCAGCCTATGAAAATTCAAGTCAAAATTGTGTAACACTGACTTTATTTCTGAATAATGCCAGAGAAGAATCTTGGCAGTTTATTCAGATATTATCTCTTGGAATTTACTCAAAGCCTAAGTTATTCAAAGCCTAGTTCTGATTTATAATTACGAGGTGGATAATCTAAATTCATCTCTGTTTTTATAGGCATCCATTCAGAGTAAGCGCTGTGGACTGGGAAAAAAAAAAAACAAACCAGCATCTTATAAATGTAAAACCCAGACCCAGATCCCAGAAGTGGAGAGCTATAAATGTACTTTTGAAAATCCAGAAACAGCAGTTCTACTCAAAACCATGTTAAGCATCTCTGGTGGTGAATAGATTTCATTAAAGCGCAAAAGATCGCGCTTAGTTTTTCATTTTAAAAAAGCCTTGTAAACCATTAAGCTGCACCCTTGTTGGATTCAGTGACAATAATGACTGAATGAAAGATCAGGTGTATAAGGTGCTTTATACTAAGTATGGATTTAACAGCATTTTGAAATCAGTGGCATGTTAATGGCACTTTGCACTGCAGACATCTATTTTAAATTAATACTTAGCTGGAGTAAGTAAATACAGGCTTGCATTTTGTGGAAATCCCCCCCATTTAGTCCTTTATCTTCTGTTTGCTCAGCTTTTAGAAAGCATGTATTAAGTCACAATGCTAACTAGAAAAAATTAGTTCTATACTTGTTATTTGACACATTCTTTATGTGATTCCTCCTGAAATAGTGCTTAAAAAATCAAATTATGCCAGATATCTTCTTGTGTAAGCTTAGTTAACCTTTTAGAAACACCATCACTGTTTTGGGGTTTCATAACAAAATACTGCACATGTGGCTTTTATAACATTTTACACTCGTTTTTTAGTATTAGGCTAATGCTAGGTTAAAAAGTTAAGCAGTGATATTCTGGTTCCCCAGGGGAGCATTCACTGTTTTTTATCTCGTCTCTCTTACTGAATTCTTTTGTGATCTCAACTCTTTAAATATAAACCACTCATTTTCTGGAGGTGGAATGTGAGATCTAAAGATCTGAATTTGAGAAAGGTTGACATTAATAGTTACAGCTGAAATCAATGGAAGCTGTACTTGACTCTCAACTGTCACGTGATGCTAACTGCAATTACTTCTTCATTTTCATCATATATGCTGTAAGGTGATACTCAAAAAGGTGCTGCAAAGACATGCAAAACGCTCACCATGGATGTTCAGTGGGTCCTGGTGCTGACTCCAGGAGAATGATCTTGAGTATCTGCAGTGGTTCGTGGGTCTATCAGAGCATGGAAACTGAGAGATCCCTTCCTTTGGAAAAATCCAGCTTTTACACATGTAGAGTTAGCTGTTGGTTTTGGCCATAATCATATGGCCTTTCCAGTTTTGATCTGCAAAGTGAGAGTGTTGTCATACCAGTCAGCTGCCAGGAGTGTTTTGAAGCTAAATGCATTGATATTTCTAAAAATATTTATATTCACTTATGGAAAGGACCTTGAAGCAATTAATCATTCTGTATTCATCATAAGAGTTGGGGAGTGTGAGGCAGATAAAGAAGGCTCACAATTCTGAGCAGGAGAAAACAAAATGCTTATAGAGTGAGTGGTTCCATCTGTGAACCCAGCTTTCCAGGGCCTTCCCAAAAGCTGAGAGTGAATGTGTAGTTCAAACCTGGACAATAAGGCTGAAGAACAGAGGACTGTCCTACGTGCTTTTCAGCTTCTGAGCATGTGTTTCAGCACTAAGAGATTATTTATAATAACCCTCCATGCACAGACTTTTCACTGTGTACCTGTAGTAAAGCTTCTCAGTTAAAAAAAAAAGGTTAATTTCCATTTCAGATAACATTATTGTAACAACGCTGGTGTAGAGCTGTGGGTTGTTTGGTTTGGGTTTTGTGTGTGTGTGTGTTGGGTTGTTGGGTTGGGTTGGCTTTTTTTCTGTTAACTATTTATTCCCTTCTGAGATTCTCTGTAATTTAAGCATATTTAGGGCAGATCTTGGGCACCTGCCCATTCTCAGCTGTAAGCACACACTTTTGCACCTAGTTAGAAATGTCTGCAGGAAGGTGCATTCGTTTCAGCTAATACAAACCAGTGATCCAGTGAGATGAAACACTAGAGCTACCATACCAGTTTTATTACATCAGGCATTACAGATGAATATAAAAGATACAATTTCATAGTTCACACCTTCACATGGTTAAGGAAAAAGTTGCTAAAACTGATTGGTAGAGTCAAGCACCATTTGGGGGAGTTTCAGGGGTTCACTGAAGAGCATCTGCTTTACCTCTGATATTCCAGCAAGGGGTCTTTCATCACCATAGGCTTCCAGTAACGCCTGGCTGGGCTTGGGTTTGTGATTTGGTCTGCTGGGTGCTGTAGGACTGTCAAAATCCCCTTTCACTTCTTGCACTTTAGATTTGGTCTCCGGACGGAAAAGCCAAAAGGTCACTAACACCACACTCCAGCCAGGCCTGACATGGTAGCATTAAGTCAAATAATTAGAGCTATGTGTGAAAAAATTTCAGCATTAATTCCACTCTTTGACAGGCTTGTGCCTTGCTGAAAATGTGATTTTTAGCATGTGCTGTGATTGATTACCCAGTAGTGAGTCTTTCTACCAAGATGAATTCTGTATTTTATTACCTGAAGCAAAGCAGAATGTTGATCCAAAAGTTAATTCAGCAGTTGGCCATATTGGTTCCATCTCAGGAAAACCAAATCCCAGTTACTTACAGTTGCCCCTAATACCTCATAAAAAGCTGGCTTTTTTGTGCCAGGTCAGTTTACAAGAATAAATGCCCTCCTTAAAGATTTCTTTGTTCAGAAAACAGAATCTCCCAAAGTGTTTACTTAATCTCTAAAAGAATTGTGTCTGAGTGACTACATAATTGTATTTGTTCGGCGCACGTTTAACAATGAACACTGAATTTCAAACGATTTTGTTGTTGTTGTTGTTGAACTGAAATAATGAAAGCAAGAGAATAAGCAGTGGTACCTATGCCAGAAAGTGCCTTGTGTTAATTGTGATACCAGAGATAACGTGGTTGGGGTAACCAAGCTGAGCTTCAGCTTTTGCAAGCACTTGTCTCCACATGGAATTATTTAGGAACAGCACTTCTTGAATAACTCCATGTGCTGACACTCTTGTTTCTGTTTAGCTTAACACACTTTGATGGGCTAAATTAAACAGAAATAAGGCAACCTTATTCTGGGATAAGTGTGTCTACACATGGAATTATTCAGGAATAGAGCTGTTCTTGCACAGTCATTACTAAATAATTCCATGTGTAGACAGTCCTTTAATCTATCAACTTCTTAAGTCATTTCTGAAAACATGACTTAGTTTCCTGTGTTATTAAGGGACAATCTAAATATTTTTATCAAAAGTATTGTTTTGAAAAAACACTGAAGGTCCCAGCTGGTATTGGAAGTTGTAGACTACATAAAGGTGTATCTTCTTTTTTTTTTTTCTTTTTTTTTTTAAGATAATAGGATGTAAACCAAGAAAATACAGCAAAATAGCAATTTTTAATACAGTGACTCAAACCAAGAGACTAGTCTAAACAGTTCTAGAGTATCTTTACTGAGAAAGTGGCTTGAGAGAGTTAATTCTTCCTTTAAGTTCTGGGGTTTTTTTTCTCCTATCAGTTCTGCATCTGGCTGTAGTTAACAATTCAGACAAGAAATTCTACATTTCATCACTGACAGAATCTTATTGTTAATGATACTCTTCGCCTTACGGTGAAAACTTTTTTTTTCTATAGTGAGAGTGATTTCCCCCCCCCCGAATCAAATAGTAACATGGATGTTCATTACAACTGGGAGTTTCAGGCCAGTGAAATTCTACTTAACTAAAAACTGTCTTTACTGCATTTACCTAATTCACTTGTATAAGTTCCCAGGGGAAATCTTCACAGCTCATAAGACACTGTGTTCAGCCTGGCCGTATGAAGAGGTGTGTGATTGCCTTGAAAATGGATTACATAAGAAGATGCAGAATTTAAAACACATGTTCTGAGAAACCATCAGATTATCTGTTTTTATTAGAAATGGCAGTATATTCAGAATTTCTCTACAAGGGGATTTTCTGTAAAGAATGAAAGGTGCGCTGTAATAATTGCCAAGAAGTTCAGACTATGTTTTAGTAAAAAAAAAAGGCAGATGAAACATATTCTAGGTCAGAGTTATTTTTATATTCACAAATGTAAATATACAGCATCGTAAACTCAGAGCATGACTCAGGTGACAGAGAGATGTTTAAGCAAGCACAAATGCATATGGCACATGGACACTCAGTGCAGACCTGGTGTTGTATCGACAGCGATGGTGCTGCTGGGACAAGCTATGCTTCCTGTAGCAAATTCCCTTACAGTGTAAGTAAACAAAAGATGTATGCTCTGTTTTTTGGGTTGTGTCTCTGGCATATAAATCTCTCATTTTCCATGTGCATGCAATAGTGTTGATTTTTTGCTGCGTTGTTTTCTCCCACTCACATGATTCACATTCTTAACTAAAGGCAGCCGAAGTAGCTTTCAATGTGAGCCTTTCTCTTCAACACCAACGTTAAAAAATTATCCTGCCATGAGATCATAGCTGGCTGAATTAAAACAAGGCTAATGTGGAGCTGAATTGTACCTGATTTGCCCACCAGTATCCTATTTTTTTCCTCCTTATCATAATGGAGCAGGCTGAGAAGAATTAGACTGCAGTTTTCCTGCCATAAATTCAAGGGAACTTTGACAAGATAAAGGCAGACAGACAGTATTACTGCAAAGTCAGAAGTGGGATTTCTGTAGATTCTCTAAATACCTAAATTCTCTAAACAAATAGTTTTGCAGACTACCAGTGGGCTCCTTACTGGGCTGAGGTAATTCAGCGTAGGAGAGTTGATGAATAAACAGTAAGGCTGTTACTGTGCTACTGTTCAGGCACAGTTCTATACATTACTGTATAACCACGAACTATTGAATCAGCAGGAGGAAGGGACTTCCAAAAAACCACATGCTACTTTTGATGGGACACTGAATGTGTACAACGTTGGGCCATGATACCTCTGACACCCAGCTCTTGTTCAACAGCCTTTGAGTTTATTTCCCCACATGAAGGAGCCTGCAGATCTCACAGAATGAGAATTTTGGTTAACAAAGCCAACAGGTTTACGTTAGGAGTCTCTCATTTATACCTCTGTCAAATGCACATTGATCACAACAGTCTTGGTGCAGGCTGAGGTTTGGGTGTTGCCAGGCAGGCTCACACAGTGCCACATATGCTGATAGATCTATTGATCAGGTTGCTGCCAGTCTTTGAAAACACAGAATAATTCTGTTAGGACAATGAAAGAAAATGCTCTGGTTTTAAAGAGGAAAGACAGCAGCACTACCTTACTGCCTTTAAGGGAAAGATGCTTCTCTGCCTGGGGAACAGATACAGATTTGTGTCCCTTCTTTTTATCCCATATGGTGCTTCCCCAGAGGCAGACCTCTCAGCTTTCACCCTCTCAAGGCAGAACTGTTAATTTCTGCAATTTAATGTATGTTGGGCTTTGGGCTGCATCCCTTTCTGTTTGTGCATGGTGTTCTCATGAAATGTCCATCCATGCAGCTCTTCCAGACCCAGTGGAAGGCATCTACCAAGTGCCCTTACAATAAGGAGGATTATGTGTGATTTTTATCTAGCCCATCTCTGCGAAGCCCCATGTTAAGATTTTGTTTGAGGTAATTTCAATCTTTCACATACTCGTATTAAATCAGAGATGTGCATCGCTCCGGTTTACATGAGCCCAGGTACCAATACTGCTTTAGAGCCATTCGACTTCAAAATTGCTGCAGCATCACTTTTCTGCCTCAGGTAAAACAAATTGCAGTTTGGCACTTGCTTTGCAGTTGCTCTGGTCTTTGGATTTGGTCCTGTCCTTGGGGCCCCTTTGGAGAGGCAGCGTTCAGGTCCATCTGTAGCTGCCATCCTGTTGTGGTAATAGGCTGTTTCTCAAAAACTCGACCAAAGTATCAGTGAAAAGTTTCCAGGGGATTCAAGCTTCCCGTTTAGTTTTCTCTGTAGAAGTGCTACGTTTGCTAGATTTTATTTTTATTTTTATTTTTTAAATACAAATAACCCACATATATTCCAAGTTTTTGGTTTTGTTTTATTAAGTTGGAGAACTTGTTAAAAAGAACCTAAAGTCTATATGTGTATGTGCAGCTATACATGCATTTTGTTAGCATGTCAGACTGACCCAACCTTTCTGTGTAAACAGGGTTAATGAACCTTGCAAGGCAGAGGATTAACAGAAAGAAAAAGGAGCTCAGGAGCAGTGAAAATGGCCTCAACATTAACTGGGGAAATGGGTTGCTCTCCAAGTATGTCCATTTGGCAGCACTTGTGGGCAAGCAACATGATGTTTCCTCTCTCTTTTTTTCCCTCCATTTCATTCCTTGTCCCATTCTTTTCACTCAGCCAGCTATTGGAGAAATGGACTTTATTCATCTGCACAAAAGGCACAGTTTACAGATGCCTCCTCATCCTTTAAGGTCATTCATTCCAATGCAGTGCAAAACTAAAATACACGTTGTGAGTTTGACACCTTGGGGTGGTCCATGAATGTATACGATGACTACAGCTAGAATGGGTAAAAGCAGGCTAAGGCTACTACTGCTGTTAAAGGATTTTTCTTGCATAAGTCCTGCGGGGAGCCTGTGTGACAAGTCACAGTATGAACCTATAAAAAGCCAGAATTAAGGCATGACTGTAGTCTTTAATAATTATTAATGGAAGTACATGTTTATGAATTGTGGTGCCATGGGCTTATGTATTATATAAAAATTAAAATGCATTGCAGCTTCAAAAAGAACACTATTATCACAACCCTACCCCTTTTTCTTCGTGCCCCCTATGTTTTACATTTTCTTTCCTCTAAAAGAAACCCTTTCTGATTAAGGATCATGTTGAAAACTCAGCAGTTTTTAATCCAGCTCTCTGCAGGCTGCAGTTCATGCTTCATTTAACTGATCGGTTCCACTGCTACATTACTAGACAAAATCACCAGTTGGAAGAGAGAAGCAATTATAGTAAGTCATAAAAATGGAAGACCCCACATTTTAAGAAATTAAATCCAGTTTAAAAACTCTCCACTTCTCACACAGATGATTTGGAGGGTGGTTTTGTACATGACCAAGTGAATAGCACACTTTTCAGTGTTTTGCTACTCTTTGTATAATGAATCCTGATCAAAACATGTAGTACGTGCTTAGCTGTTCAGCAGAGACTGTTAAAAAGATTATTCTGTGTTCTTTGACAGTATGGAGGCATGAGAAAAAATTTCAGCACAGTAATGCAAAGATGCTGGTGTGAGCTACAAGTGTTAGACTTGGACAGTGTGAATGTGAATCTTGAGGTTAAGCATGAATAAGGCTTCAAATCAGCAAAACTGATGCTTGTTCTTTTGTGGGCTGGCTGGAACAGAACTGCGTGAACAGATGCACTGGCAGGGACAGCAGATCAGACACCAAGAGGAGATGCTGTTGGAAAACAAACTTTATGTCCTGCTAGCAAAACCCCAAAGGTGAGGGGCTGGCTGTGGAGCCCAAAATACTCCAATGGATGACCCCAGAGGACTTGTTTAACCTGTTCATCTTCTCATGCAGAATCCTGGAGGAGTTGTGGCTAGTTTGTATTCCTGACCTCATGCTTCAGTATAGTTGCAGCATGTGCTTTGAAGGTGCAGAAAGTAGCCTCTCTGTCTGTAAAGAAGCATTGCCTGACAGACCCGTTGGGCTGCCTGTCCTTTCCGTGGATGGATATACAGAGGGATGCACATGCTTTTATTTACGGGGGGGGTAATTTTTTTTTTTTACTTTTTGCTTATTCATACTATTTTTCTATGAATAGTTGTGATGACGAATTCCTATTAGTTCAGATGTGAAACAGTGCTTGCCAGTGCAAGTTTCCTTTTCTCCATTCTCCCCTCAGTCACATTTTTCTGTGCTGTTTCAATTTCTGTTCTTCATCAGACCTCCTTTTAAGATTACTGACAAGACTTTCTGACTAGAGCACTTTATTAGAGCTGAAAGTGTAGAAATTCAGGATGGCTCTTGAAGCAGACAATTCAACTTTGGATGTTTGAAATACTGAACGTTTCTTATTAAAATAGAAATCCCCTGTATATTTACTCAGCACATAAATGTTGGTGCTTCTCTTGAATAAGAAAGGTGTTACTGTCTTGCTAGAACTTATCTTGATACCTTAGTTATGGAGGGCATTGTGCAGTGGTTTAGTTACATGAATCCAATCATCACTAATACGGCAAAATCCACACTGGCTATTTTCACAGTTAACATTTGCAGATGCTACGGTGCTGGACATGCTCTAAAAGCAGGAGCACGATAAAGGTTGGCATGTTGATCATCTAGCCCTGCCTCTGAAGGCTTTGCATGGTGTCAGATTGCTCTTTTTGGCATGTCAGCCCCATGAGAATCTATTCTGATGATGAAAAAAAGCCACTTGTTTTGAGATGCTCAGCTGGTGCCCTACAGGTGAAAAACCTTTTATACTATTAGAGGCATTTCTAGCAAATATTCCTAAGTCAGTGTGTCACCTCACGTGGGGCACTACAGCCTGCAACCAAAACACAGCATCATGACATTCCATTGCACGAGCAGATCCAAGTTCTTTACATGATCATTGTGTTGCAGCTGAGTCCTCTATAAGCCATGTGGGTTTTCTTTCCTCCAACATGCAGCTTTATTTTCCACAACCATAAATGTGTTTTTCCATAGAGTGTGGGCCAAATTCTGCTTTAAGATGTACCTGCCTAGATAAAGCAGATGCACTCCCAAGTTGCACCACTTTATAAGGCAGATCCATTTTCTTACAGTACCAAACTAAGATAAGACGACAGGCCATATGACTTAGCTGCATGTCAGTCATGAGAGATGTTTTCAGGAAGGCAGATTGTGGGTGCTTTTAAAGAAAATTCTCTTCAGTAAGCAACAGAAAATAGCCAGAATAAGGCGGAGCAGGGTATGTAGATGTATTTTTTTGCTACAGATAGTGTTTCAGGCTCAGTGACTTGGAGGTTTCTCAAAGCACAAGGAGTTTTTGGCTATTTTGTTTTTACACTGTAGGTAGGTGACAGATTGGGCAGACCCTGTGTTACCATATAGTGTTTCTTTTAATAGTAGCACTACAGTCAAGGAGAGATTACTACTAAATCCAGGAAATATCATTTGGCCATCTAACTAATCCCTATATTTTTGGAGGCAGAGGGAGAAAATGCTATGGGTTTGGTTTGGTTTTTTATTTATAAAAAGATACCTTAGGTTAATCCATTTTGAATGTCAAGAGGATAAATTTGACAGGAGTCAGAAGAGCTCCAGTGGGACTAGCACTACAAGTTACAAAACAGCTAACATCATCCAAGACTAATTTCTTTCCCCTGTTTGTCCTACTGTGGAGGGAGAGTTAAAAGGCAATTCTTGGGGAGTTGAAAGGCTCCATAATAGGGCTCCTCTCTCTAAGGGAGTAAAACTGCTTTGTGGCCTTTGTCTTCAGGCTGCTAATAAACCATCCCATGCTGTGAAGCTTTGAGTTCACTCTTAATTCAACTTCAGTTCAGCTTCGGTTTCCCTGTCTTTGTGAGTTGTTTTTTTTTCTTAAATACATGATGTATCTAACTTGCATTCCAGCTTTTTCATTCATTGCCTGAGTTTAGAAATGTACCAGCTTCATAACGCCCTGCTTGGCAATTTTTGTCGAAGCACAGAGATTGCCAGAAGCATTTCAGTAGCTGAGA
The DNA here is from genome assembly GCA_013399075.1 of Chloroceryle aenea. Classification (NCBI taxonomy): domain Eukaryota; kingdom Metazoa; phylum Chordata; class Aves; order Coraciiformes; family Cerylidae; genus Chloroceryle; species Chloroceryle aenea. The sequence goes on along the minus strand of VWZY01011409.1, from coordinate 829,456 downwards.
GTTTTGATGGTTACTGTGTATGTCTTCAGTGCACATCTCTTTCCCTCTTAGTGTGTCTTACAGATGCAAAGATACATTTATGAATGCAAACCTGTGTCAGATCATCTGGACTGTTCATGAGGACATGGTATTCTGTGCAGTTGGGGCTTGGCTGATCCATCTCCTTCCCCCCGGTCCTCAATTATGTGACTGATCATTTAATAACATGTTTGTCTGCCTGTTGTTTCTGCACCTGCTTTCCCAGATGAGACAAAAATATAGTACCTGAACTGGTAAATGCCAAGTAATTTGCACTTGACAAATGACAGACATGTAAAGAGAGATGGTTTGGGTGGATGTTCAGTGAATTTTGTGATCCATGAGGTCTGACACTGGGGAAGCCGCTGCACTGGGGCAGTTCCAGCCCTGCCAGCCCAGCAAGGTGCTGTTTGCTGCCTTTGTACCTGGAAACAGCTCAGAGAATGATGGGGAGAAGGGGGATCTCCCACCTTCTGGTGGGGAAACAACCACGTGCCTGGGATGGGCTGGGCAGCTCTGTTTGAGGGCTCAGTGGTGGAGTGTTCTGTGTTCTCTGCTGCTTAACCCTTAAGGCACCATGCTTGTAGGATGGCCAGCACTGAGTGATCTGGGAGCAGAGGACACACTGAGTCAATGTACCTTGACTTCAGAACAGCTTTCCTGACAAATATTGGTATGATCATGTCTAGAGCCAGAGGGAGCTCTTCAAATAACGTGAAAAAAAGACAAAGCAAAGGTTCCACAAAACTTGCCTTGTTTGGAGTTTTACTCTAAACACATCGTTTCAACATCCCCACAAGTCACATCCTTTTCAAGAGAGCTTAAAATAACCACAGTTTCTGTTAGAAGTTGTTTGAAATGAAGTGGTGGCTCTGGACATCCCACTGAGCATTGCTTGCATTTGTGCAGGTGCGTTTCCAGCATTAAGAACACAGGAAAGAAGCAGGTGAGAGTAGCACTGGGTAGTGTGTTACTTAAAGGACAAGTGAAGTGCCATGCAGGAGAAAGGCTGGACAAACTGTGAAGGTACCATCAACTGAACAGTGAGCTGAGGGAAAATCCTGTTGTTACAGGGTTGGGCATTCCTCACTAAAGAGACAGGCACCTGATGGGTATCTGCTACAGTCTTCTCAACATTATGTCTGTAAGAAATCAAAACAGCATGAAAGTTAAGCATACAGTTGGTAGTCAGAAGTTCTATGTCTTTATAAATATATAAAAAGCAGATTATTTCTTGCTATTTATCTAAAGGTAAGTCTTAACTAGGTATTGGAGAACTTAGTCACACGTATTTCACGTTGTTTCTGACTGAGTACTGCTTTTGAATCAGTAGCTACTCAGACATGGAACTAGCACACATATTTACCCCAAAGGATGAACTCTGTGCTGTGTCATAAATATATTAGGAATTGTTGTCATTAGGATTTTTTTTGTTCTTGTTGTTCTTAGTCTGCAACTTAATTCTTATCCAAAATGTGGCAAATCAAAATTGTACTTCAGTTCCATTTCAAGAGGTGAGATTCAGGTAATATTTGTTGTGCTGCTAAGTACTACAAGAACTGGAGTCCCAAATAGGAGGGGATAGCAGAGAATTCAGGAGGTGGGAAAAGGAAATAAACCATAAAGGTAGATCAAGGGGAAGGAAAAATGGAAAGGGGAAAAAAGGGCAGACAACATAACCAAAGGAAGGTTAGATTGAGAGTCCTTTATGCTTAGAAAGAATTGAGATGCAGAAAGGGTAATAACATCCAAAAACTGACAGGGGGAGTCATTATATGAAAGCAGCACATTGCCTGAAACTAAATAATGACCTTTTATGTCAATTTGAGAGATTTTTTTGAGAATGAATGTGTAAAAAATGTAATTCTGTGCAATCCCAGATATTTTTCCTTTATTCCTTTCTTTCTGAGTTTTGAAAAACATGAGCTTGTTTATTAACGAGCTGTATTTCTAAGTGATTTTTTTTTTCCTTTAAACCCCAATAAATAAAACCAAAGTGTAGTTGAAGGGAGAGGAAGTATATGTTTTAAAAAGTTACTATCTGCCACTTTCCTATCATCACTCATTGCTTTTAGGACTGAAAAATCAAATTGAGCTTCACCAGCTACTCTAATGCAGCTGAGGATACGTTGAGAGGGCAAAGGCTTGCACACGTAAATGTGATTTTATACCCTGGGTTCATGCCAAAAGAAAGTACAATTATTCTCTCCTCAAAAGTCTCAGTGGGAACCCTGGCCATTGTCAGATGGGTGCTTTGTGCACATCTGCTGCATTGCCCAATGCTTGACTTGACTGCTCACCCTTTCATTGAGGATAAACAAGGAAATAGAAACTCCTGCTTGTGTAACTAAAAGGATATGAAAAGGAACGTCCTCAGTCGAAGCATTCTAGCAAAGAGTGCCCTGGCTTGGGACAAATACAGAGGAAGAAAAATATACTTGTATTTTACCAAGTCAGACTGCTACTTCTTGCCTACAGCAGTGGTGCTATGGATAAATAATTATTCTGAAGACTTCTAAAAGTGTGTATATCCAAGCTCTGATGTATACAAGCAGATCTCTAAACAAACATGTCAAGTATGATTAGTGTTATGTGCAAACAGACTGTCATACATGTAGTCCTTTCTGCCCCTGCCTCCTATTTAAGTTGCACTCACTAAGAGACTGTCAAGTACCAGAAAAGCTATTTTCCAATTATTCATGCAAAGTGAGGAATAACCAACACATTTAAAAACACTTAGAATTTGTTGCTATGAAGATAACCTTGTATTTTTTTTTCTCCCAGAAACTGGGATTCCAGTAGATGCAAGTGTTGTTACTTAGCTATCTCTCTCTCTGTTGTGTGGCTCTATTCCTGAAGTATGCAGGAGAGGAGTTAGAGGGGAGGGCTGACTGAGTAGGCAGTGACAGCACCTCAAATAAGCCTCATCTGGGACTTTGTAAGATGAAGGGTGAGAAGATACCCTCCCAATAGCTCATGTAGGGAAAGCGCAGATAGAACACAGGCTGTCAGCAGGCTCCCTTTTCATTTTTCAGTATTGCTATGTGCTTTCCCTCTCCTTCAGGAGAGCTCCTACCACCCTCCAGTACAGTCATTCCTTACCTAGAGTGTCTGTTTTTACGTTACTTCAAGAGATCCCCATTTCTTGGCAGCCAGTGCCCTGTAATCATGCCCCAAAGAGGAGAAACCCAGAAGCATTCGGTCACTCTGAGGTGTGGGCTCTGACCCTTTCCTGTGGGTATACTGATGCTAATGAGTGACTTGGCATCGTGCACAAAACACATATGCTTCGTGAATAAAGCATCTGTGCTCTTTTCCCTTAAGAATAAACTGTTCCATGCTTTTCATACACTGCAACTTAAATTATTTCAAAATGCAGGAAGCCACCTTCCTCCTGCTGCTGCATCTTTCAGCTTCCTTCTGCAGTGAGACTCATTTCAGTGCATTCTCTGCTTCAGCCCCTGTCCCCACTTATCCCCCACTGCTACGTACAGGGAGAGCTATTTGAGAGTCCATTTACACACAACACTGATGCCTCCTTACAAGTAGCAGGCCTATCTACTTTTCTGAACTCAAGACTTCGTACTTTAAGAAGGACTGTGTTTTATAGTGTCCCTGTGGAAAACAGCAAGGAATGTAGAGTTCTAGCAGGCTACCCTTTGTACATGTCGGTCTCTTCTCCCAGTTAATAAGTGATAAGAGGAGACAACCTCAAGTTGCACCAAGGGAGGGTTTGGTTGGATATTAAGAAAAAATTCTTCTTTGAAAGAGTTGTGAAGTCCTGGCCCAGGCTGCCCAGGGCAGGTGTGGAATCCCCATCCCTGGAGGGGTTTCAAAGCTGTGGAGATGTGGTGCTGAGGGACATGTTTTAGTGGTGATCTGGCACTGCTCAGTTTTCTTAAAGGTCTTTTCCATCCTAAATGTTTCTGTATTTCTATATGCAGGGATTAACCTTTCAGGCACTGGCAAAATACTTTCAAAACAAATAGGTGCAGCAAGCTTTCTATAAGCAGCAGCCAGTCATGCTCATGGAAAACTAAAATCAGGATTTACACTTCAGAGAATTTACTAGCAGTCTTCTGTGGCTTTTTAGAAGGTGACTCTACTGGGAAAGATTCAAGTGTCAACACCTAGTGCCATTTAAGGTGACCTAACTTATCTTGCCTGATCTACCTCTCCAGCAGAGCAGGGGTCTGATGTCATATCTGCCAACCCCATGCAGGTGTCTTGGATGCTATAGAAGTGTCTAAAATAGCACTACATGCCTCTCTGCTTGCATCGAAATCCCATGCTGGTTAAGCTCCTGCTCTGATGTGTAGGAAAAGGCACTGTGCTACTTCATATCTCATTATTGGTGAAGCATTAAGTGAAATTTTGACAGCTTACAAGCTTTATAAATGTCAGAGGCAGTTTTCAACAGAGGCAGAGCTATATGTCGGCATTTCAACTTAAAAGTATCACCTTAAATCATTCCTTTGGTCAACGGGTTCCCTCTCTAAGGTTTTAATCCTCTTAGCCTTCCTTGCTTCAGCAGCAGGCACTATGGGAATCAGTGAGTGTTCTCCAGTGTTCAGAATATGCACTGGCAAATGCAGTTAGGGTTTATAAAATACTTGTAATGCTGATTTGGTAGTAACAAAAATGATCCTTGCTGTGAGAGCCTGCGGTCTGTACGGCGGCTTGAGACATCACCCCAGCCATGGCTCACCTTGAGCATCCAGAGTGTGGCTGGAACTTGGAAACCACTGTTTGCTCTAAGTTTGCACAAGGCAACAACTAAATAGTTGCCACTTTATCTCACTGTGCCCAACTGGATCTGAATTGATCCCAAAACTATTGGTATTTTTTCTTTAATCTTCCTTCTAAGTCTGCTCACTTGGCAATAGCTCCAGGGACTTGTCTCCACTGGCTTGTTTCTCACACTTTAGAGAAGTCCGATGAGAATGAGAGAAAAGCAGCTGATTACCTCAGAAGGTGTTTGTTCGTGGCACAATGTGTCCAGCGTGTTTGAGTCCAGGGTGTGTCACGATGGATTCACTGTCATGTGGTTTTGAACTTCCCTAGCAGCAACATATGTTAATGTCTGTGAACTTTCAAAGGATTTCTTCTCAGCTGTTGGGGAGGAATGAAAACAAACCTAAAGACCTCATTGCCATCATGGGAGCTGGGGGATATGAGGTCTTTTGAATGAGGTTTTACTTTAAATATTGCTGGATTTAGTGGCTGGCTGAGGCAAATATTTCCATACAAGCATACTGGTAAAAAACCCAGGATCCTCACTCCAGACTCCGAGGGAGCGGGACTGTTATTTTTTTTTAACTTTTCTTCTTCTTTTATTCCTTTTATTTATTTAATTATTTATTAATTAGTTTTGTGTGGATAATAGGTAGTAGGTAAGAAAAACGTTTCTGAAGTTTGAGAATGAGGTCTCAAAAAAAAGAAAAATAGTGTACTAAGTTCTTGATAGGGTTGTGTAGTGTACATGTAAGGTTATAAAGAAGCTGGTGAAAAAGCTTCAGAGCTCCAGGTGCCCTTATTCACTGTCTCAACTACGTGAGGCATCTGGTAGGTTTGTTTTGCTATAAACATTGGTCTGGGTTAGTTACAGGAGGCAACTGATCCTTCTTCCTGAAGACTGGATTAATTTTCCATTTTGTTTGACACATTTGGGCTAATCAACCCAAATGACATCATGGACATCAAGTTGCACTGGCATATATCCTAAAAATGATCCTGTTGGGAACTCCTAGCTAAATTTCCAGCAGTGGAAAATGCACTCTCAGCAAAAGGAAAACTTTGTGAGATCATGATAAGGTTAAGGAGCTTTTTGTCAGAAAACTTGAAATATTCTCTGTGGGATGGGTCTCCCATCCTACCTGAGAGGCTTTGAGATTGGCCAGTTTTTGTATTGGGTAGAGAAGTTTCACTTGTACTTTTAGAAGACCAGAATACTGTAGCATCTAAGAAGAGTATTGAGCTGAAATGAAATTTATATCAAAAGAAAGAACTTGGCACTACAGAATCTATAATTTAAGCTTTAATCCATTTAAATTAAATTTTAGACTCTTGGCTACTGGTGTGTATATATATATTTTGTACATTTATTTAAAATCTTCCTAAACCTTTTCAAATTGCTTTATGTAACATTTAATCACTAAAATAAGATTCCTTGAATAATGATACAGTTGCCGATATTTAAATCTAATCTCTTATTGCCCCAAAACTTTTCAGAAGTCCAAGTTTGAATTCTCAAGAAGTGTTTGTTTGATCTCGGAGAAGATATCCTAGTGATTAATGTTAACGATAAGGTGTTGATTGGTGCTTGGGAGAACCTATTCATAGAAACAATAGACTATTATTCTCTACTTTAACTGCCATATAACAATATTTAAGCTTTACTTCGTAGAAACAATAGTCTTATTTATACATCCCAGTCTGCCTCTAAACTAGCGTTATAGTTTCTGGCTTCCTATTAGGTTGAAAGGGCCCGTTAACATTTTCAGTGCTGGAACTGTTCAGTTCCATACCGCAGTACAGAACAAGCAAGTGGAATTTTTCATCCTGACTGTCATCTGTTGCTAAGGGGAAGAGCACCAGGTGCACCAGTCTTCTTACCAACATGACAATCATCCGGGAAGATAAAATGTATTAGACCTCAAACTAACTAGATCATCTCTTCTTCTCAGAGGTGAATATTTTGTGTCAGAAGCCTACCATCCAGAAGTCTGCTGTAATAACTTTATATTGTGGTTATGCTCATTTAAGTTGAGCTGTGCACTGAAGAGCTTACCGGTTATGGGAATACATAGACACTGGAAGCATGAACTAAGCAGATCATAGACTGGTGTTACTGTGTTAATGCTTTTTTGAGTTCAGAATAAAACATGGAGCCTGAAACTTTCCTTCCTCAGACAGCACATCAGTGCTTATAGCTTAGCAAGCAGTGGAAGGGTCATCTCTACCTACAAAGGTGGGGAGAAAGACAAAATTACTGCAGGGATGATGCAAAACCTACACCTGTAACTCTGCTACCTCAGGTCCTGGCATTTAGTTCCAGAAAAAGAGATCTTTTCTACTTGAACTAAAGTGTGGTTCATTTGATTATGCATAATAAATCATCAATAATCTTTCTAAGCCAAAGCCAGAACTCTTATGTAAACAAAAGCAGTATTACATTATTATAGATTATAGTGTTGTTTCGTTAGTAAGGAATTTTTGCCCACTCAAATCACTTGACATTACATTAAAATCTTGTCTTTGCACAGAGGTACACCATTGGAGGGGGAGGTAAGATGATTCTTCATGCAGTGTAAAAAGTACACGTAAAAATTAAATGGTCTAAGTGATTTAGACTAAAGTAATAATTTGAATTATGTTACCTCAGTGTTTTTCATCCGATACCAGTCACTTTAGAATGACAATACTGTGGTAGAGCAACCACGATAGTTACCTTTTTCCTTGCATACATATACCAAGCTCTGGGGAGGTCGAGCTACATTCAGCTCATTTTTAAAGTAAACCTTGGTTCTAAATAGTCTCTCTCTGCAGATGAGCTTCATTAATGAACAAAGAGAAGGAAGGAAATTGTCCTTATGGTATGGAAGAAGCCTTCAGTTTGGAGAAGATGCATGAGATTCTGGTAGCTATCAAGGCCTGTGATTTTGGTTGTTAGTGAGGCTTATGGAGGACAGTGAGCACAAGAAATGTGATAATTAGAGTCTAGTGTAAGTACTAATTTGTTTGTGAAGAATAAGGGAAGGCTTTCAGTACAGCATGAAAGATTGAGAGTCAGACCTAGGATCAGAGTGACAGGCTGTAGCTGTGGAGGTAGAGAAAGACCATACTGAAAGTAGATGGGGAAATGAGGGATAGAAATTACTGTGACAATGGGAAGAGAAAGTTGCAAATCCCGGCAAATTGTCTGGATTTTCTTCTTGGAAGAAACCGATAGGGTTTTTGAGGAAAAATCCCTAGTAAGAATAGAGACAAAGTGAAAAAACCCAAAGACAACAGGCTTGTGTTTGCTCAAGTGTAGACTGACTTTTGAGCGGCTTTGTATCATGATTTGTGGGTGTAGGGTAAGAGGGAGGGCTACCAAGAAAGACCATTGTTACAGTGGAATCTAACTCAAAAGAAGAGGATTGTTTGCTATCTGCCAAAAAATGGCAGCTAGGCAAAAAAGAAAAAAAAATGTAAATAAGGGCAGATCTTTATGTATGTATATATTTGAATTTATTAGTTGCCAACGTTGTCAAATAGAAGTGGAATTTGATATTTATATTCCTAGCTATATGTATTTCACTCCTACTGGAATTCCTCTGAAAGATGGTTTGTATGAATATTGGTCTGGTTTAATAATTGTTTTCAGAAAGCAGAGCAGAGAGTAAGTGAAGATGAGATATTTCTTCTAGCAGAATGAGCAAGTGTCCTAAGTCTCCCTAGTCAATGTTATGTTAATGATGACTGGAGGTACCAGTCTGTCAGTACCTATAAAAACTGTCACAGTATTTGAAAGTACATTTTGGAAATAACATTGATTTAAGTAAGGAGAGGGTTGTCATAAGAAAGATGGGGACAGAGTTTTTAGCAGGGCTTGTTTTGACAGGACAAGGGGTGATGTTTTTAAACTAAAAGAGGGGAAATTTAGAGTGGAGAGAAGGAAGAAATACTTTGCAGGGAGGGTGAGGAGAGCCTGGCCCAGGCTGCCCAGAGAGGTGGTCGCTGCCTCACCCTTGGAACCGTTGCAGGTGAGGTCAAACAGGGCTCTGATCAAGCTGGTCTGCTTGCAGACGTCCCTGCTCACTACAGAGGGGTTGGACTGGATGAGCTTGAAAGGTCCCTTCCAACCCAAATCAGTCTGTTATTCTATTTACATTTAGGAAAGAAATAAAAATCCTGTCCTACTATCACAGCTTTACAGAAAGCAATTTACAGTTGCTGCTGTTTGTTTCCATGTGCAGCTGGATCACCTTGGATTTGATCATTTGATCAATACAAACTGTTAAATCCATACGTCTGAAGTCTCGGTCATGCTTTAAAGTCATGATTCAAAAGCTTCCCTTCATGGCTTTACTTGGGGCATCTCCCTTCTTCCCCTGCAGAATTCAGCCTTTGGAGCTGAGGAGATTAGGATCCCTTCTTGCAGATCTCCATTTGAGCAAAGACATCTCATACTAGCTCTCAGGGGAGCTTTCACAAGCTCCTCTGGAAGGCACTGTGGGACATGTTTAAAGTTGCATCATGAGTTCCACCTAATACCATCTTAAATATTTTCTGAATCATTTTATGAGTTCTTCCTCTAGGAGTACATTTTATTGTATCCTTACTCCTACTTCTTTCTCGCTATATACTTTCTTCTATTTAAAAAAAAGTAATTAATTAGTTGATGGTTTCAGAGGCAGTAATTCTGCATCTGAAGAGTCTCTTGGCTTTTAACACGTGCTTCCTCTTGGTCATTTCTGCTCTATATGATCCATCCCCATCTTTTTCTTAGAGCATATTTCAAAGGTGTTGGAGTGATGTGCTCATTTCCTGTCTTTTTAAGTTCAGGCACATTCTTTTTTTATCTTGGGAACTTCATTTAGTAACCCAGGGTCTCTTAAGATCAGACAATGAAAGGCTCCACCACATTCTCTTGCTAAAGAGGTGGTGTGAGGATGACATCATTCATCTGTGCTAGACACTGACTCATAGGCATTTGACCCGAGGGTGGAACCCAGGAACAGGGGTTAACATGAAGTCATCTGCCGTTGCACAATGCGTTTCACAGTTGTTTCTCTCTCTCCTTTTTTTAAACCATCTAAATAATTGCAGAGTGCACAACATAACAAAGTGCAGCACTAAGGGCAAACATTGCTTTTGGGGCTCTTCCAGGACACTCCGTAGGCCACAACGGAAAGGAGCAGGAAAAAATTTTGTGACTGAGTATTGGATTTTACATTTGGATGTAGAAATAGCTTTTGTCCAGTAGGCAGAAAATGGAAAACAAATTTGTCTTAAACTGTATAGCACACAACCTGTTGCATTAATTTTCACTAGACCTGTTTTTAGATTTCTAGGGCAGTATCATATTTTCGATATGATACCTCTGAGGCATTGTTAACTTATTAGTATATAAGGCAAGTTTTGATTTGTTCTTTGTTTTTTTTTCCCCTGACAATTTTTGGCTACATTTTCAGCTTGTCCACAACTGTTTTTTTAAAATTCTTTGCCTCATATTCTGGCACAGGTTCTGGTCTCCTTCGTGTGAAATACAGCCGGAGCCCTGCATTTTAGGGCTGAAAATCACCAGTGAGATAACTTGCTGTCTGTAATATTCAGAGAATAGAAAGAGAATTATCTGTTGGGCTCTCCAGTTTCTTACACTGTTTGCAAGTTGGCAGGACTGGGCGTGCATTACTACAGGAGCCTGGTGACCTGCCTGCAGGTAATGCCATCAAGAGGATGATTGCTCCGGAATACAGCCGGAGCAGATCCCCTTTCAATCAGCTAGAACTGGGTTGACACAGACTCTTTTTATACTTTCATAATGTGAGAATCAAGCTTTTCCGTGCTCCAAAACTGTGGAGAGTGTTAAACACACAGATTATTTTTGCCTGCTGGTGAGTGCTGTGTAAGTATTACAATCAAAAGAGAAACAGTTGGAACAAAACGCTAACTGCCAGTATTGGATTCTGGAAATCTTTGGAGTCTTTTAAGTGACTTTACATTTGAGTATAACATGGTTTGATATAACACTTTCAATACTTTTCTAGATGGTATATAACTACTTACCTAGTGCTTCCCATTTCAAGTCTCTGATATGTAGCTTATAAATAAGCAAGACATGTGGGAGTGTATGTTTGGAAATTTGAGGATTCTGTTATAAAACATTTTTAAGAATGAATGAATAATTAAAATTAAGATTGGTACTGAGCAAGAGCAATAACATATGTCTCATTCTGAAAAATACTCTTTTCCTGAAAATCATTTAATGGTTTACAACATACAAGGCTAGAATTTCCTCCTCTGAATTTTAAGGGGCTTGTGGATCACCACTGTGTCTTATGTTAAGTATTTCATTTCATAGCTTGTAGGGGTAGATATATTTTAATAAACTTCTGGAGAAAATGAACAATACAGGGCTTGTTTTTAAGACTGTTTTCCCTGTGTAGATGCAGTGTAGCTTGCTTCTCTCCACTCAGCTGATTCAGCAAAAAGGTTCAACATGTACTTTCTCTTGTATACACTGGTGGACGTTAAGAGGTTTCTTAATTGAGGGCCTTTGTCCTTGATGGTTGATTTCTTATTGCGTGATGGAGAGAAAATCTGGTTCTTGAAAAAGATATGAGTAGGTGGAACATGCTTCTGCTGCCTAATGTCTTACTGAAGGGTGTTGTGAAGCCTTGGAGTTTGTTAGCCAGATACCCACTTCAGCAGTATGTGAGCAGGTTTCTATATAATTAACAGAAGTGATATCAGGAGCAGGACAGTGTAAATCTCTTTGGCTCTTAGAGAGGATATATACTTGGAAAAAATATTTTGAGTAGTGAACTTCATCATAAAATAAAGAGAAAGTAGACCCTTTTTTCCATTGTTGAGTTCCAATGCAAATTCCATGCAAATCACTGACCTTGGGAACACCACTGGGGCAATCTTTATGCAGGCACAAACAATTTCTCCAATGTAGTAATGCAAAAGTGTCTTGCTTTTGACGTCAGACATGCAAGAGGTTTTTTTCAGATTACATGTTTCTGGATCAAATGCATTTATGAAAGTCATTGCACAAAAATCTACTTTACAGTTAGTTATTTCTTCACAAATCTCTCCCTAGGAGATTATCTCTTGTTATTCCAAGGTGGTTGGTTATTTTCTGAATTAACTTTTGTCTGGGCACTGGAGGATGCAACTTCCATATGATTTGGTTGAGGTGGCTTGAGACAGATCTTGGAAAGTAACTAAAGTTTGTGGTCAGTGGCCCCATGAAATGAGAAATATCTATACCCATAGGCATGCAGGTAGTTTCAAAACATTCTTTGCCCTTCACCACCTTAGATTATGTATTTAGCATCCTGCTTTATTAATATTTGCATATAAAAATATGAATTTATAAATGAATGTAATCAAATAGTAATTGAAAATCTGCAATTTTAAAGTGTATGTGTGCTGTGATTGTTTTTATTCTTTTTATGCTCTTGAGCTCATAAACCACTAACGTTATGATTTAAGTATATTCATAGAGTAAGATATAAGTATATTAATATTCATATTTTTGTTGATTGAATTGCTCATCTCTGCTGATGAAGTGAAAAGTAGAAACATTTGCTTTTGGAATTATAGGGAATTACAGTCATACCTACAAGGTCTTCCCTCAAGGAAATACAGTGACAAGCAGACTTATTTATGGCAGACAGTAAATTTGCTGAGTTTCACTAAGTTAAAAAAGAAAAAAGAGGAAGGAGAGGAGGATATATACTAAATATATGTATTTCAAACCCATCAGCTGGAAACCTTATAATCTGCAAAGCACTTTTTTTTTAACCCTCCAATGGGACATTATACCACAGAACAAGGACAGAAGTTTTCTTTGCATTTCTTTGCTGCTTTATGCAGAAAACACCAACTGTTCTGGGTTGGATTTGGAGGGTTTTGTTTAGATTTCATCTTGGGATTCTGTATTATTAAAATACACGTTTATAAAGGAGAGCCTGTGAGAGTCTGCAATGCGGTGCTGCTCCTAGAGCTGCTGCAATTTTATTTTTAATGCATTTCATTATATGTTGTGCAAAATTTCAGCACATGATGTACACATTCCTAAACATTATGTATATCCTCTGAAATAATGGCACCTCGTAAAAAGGGATCATTTTCATACTAACGATACACTTAAGCTGTTCAGAAAATAACTGGACTCGCAACTTATTTCCTGAGGCAGGATTTGGGGATATATTTAATTTAAATGGGGGAGCCTTAGTGAGTTATGAATTGTGAAATGACCGCTCTGTTTACTGCTTAAGAGGTGCAAAATTGTTAATTGATACGTGGAGTCTCCCGTACCAAGTAAATTCTCATGTGGTGCATGTCAGTTAGTCTCAACAGTTGAATCCAAAAAGCACGTGTTTAAAAACTTTAAAGATCATCTGCTGTCTGAAAATGTTGCTCAGCCTTTTAAAATGAAAGTAAGGCAAGTTTTTCCATTTCAATGGCTCAAATTCACTCAGCTTTGAAAATTAGTGTCTTATCTGGCTTAAGGTAAAATGTGACTATGAAATCGATTCTTAACATTCCTTAGACTTCTCATTCTCTTTACCTCCTTGTCTTTGGAATATTCCTATTATTCCTCCTTGGAATAATGGAATTAGAAGATGGGGAAGAATTCCTACCAAAAGTTAAAAGCTCATGAAAAGCTGGAGGTACATCCTGGTGTATTGCCTCACAACCGTGTGTCATGTGTTGCCTGCTTTTCTTTTTTCTTCCAGGAGTGTTTGTACTGGTAAGGTGTCCTTACACTGCACATAGTTTACTTCTAGGAAACAGCAGTCTCACAGCAAACACCACTGGAGGCTTCTGCTCTCACTGACCAGCTCTGTTACCACACACACAGGTTGCAGAGCCTTTCATTTCTATTGTCTGTCTGGGACAGAAAATGAAATCTCAGCTTCTGCTCAGACCGTCCAGTTCTTAGGCTTTTATTTAAATTCTTCACAATCTGTTGCTTCCCCCCACCCTGAGGACATAATTCTGAAACTAATGGTCACTGGGAATATTTTAGCGTTTGTTCATAGAAAACCTTTCACTACAGATAGCTTGGTAGAAGGTCAGAAAATGAGCAAAAATGGCAGGTTTCCTCTGTCATGTCACTACCAAAACCAAGGCTTATAAAAATGCTGTAACTGCCATCACGCTTGGGTAAAGGATAAAAATTCATATTTCTTCTTCTCAGAGTTTTCCCTCAACTTTGAAATACTGATTTTGCAGTTACTGGAGGTAAAAGAGCTTGGTGTGAGTGCAATTTATTTGTTTGACCTTTTCCATTCATTTTGAAGCTTCTTTTTTTCATAACTGCCATGTAACGTATGGGATTCTGGAAGACAAAGTTGTGAGTTGACCTGTTTCTCTGAGGTAGTATTTCTTGAAGAACTTCTTTCTGTGAAACAATAATGGTCAAGACAGGAGACTCGCATTTGTTGCACCCTTGAGAAAATGAAATTTAAAATAAATGACCATGAAATAATGTTAAATCAAGGAAATTTGCAGTGACAGTTAAACCATTAGCCGGATGTGCTCTAGTGATTGTTTTAAATATCAGGGCATTTTCTCCATACCTTGCCTGCGCTGCTGTCCATGTGTTTAAGGGTTTCAAGATAGAGTGAGAAGCCTGTTCTCCTGTGCACTGCAGGATTCCTGGCTGCTTTTAATGACACTTTTAAATGAGTGCCTCTGCTTCCATTTTTCTGTGTTCCTTCCCATCTTCCCTTTCTGGGGTGAAACCTGACTTGGTGTGTATTGCAGTCTAATAATGACTTGCTTTAGGAGCTGTCTGGCCTTGTGCCACCAGCAATCAAAGTGTCATTACTTGGTCGTAATATGTAAGTTCTGTATCTCATTGCAGCGATAAGGATATTTCAGAGGGTGAGGAACATACAGTGACAGAGAAGATGTGTCCTGGAATAGAAGTAGCAATATTGCATCTAGAATTGAGCATGAATAGAATATGTTCCTCTCGTTTGACAAAAATAGCCCATAATAGTTCAGCTTGATAAATGGTTAATTTACCAAGCGTAGTTGACACAGGTAAAGGTAAGAAGGGAGGCTTTTGTTTCCCAAAGTTCTGTGTGCCCTTTTGGCCCAGAACTTTGAGCAGAGCAGGCAGTGAGAGACTGGCCCAGGCCCAGGGAATGAGGTCCCGTACTGGCAAGTCACTGTCTTCTTCACCCTGAGGGTTACAGCCAGAAGATAAAAGGGAACACCAAACCATCATGCAGAGTCACTCTAAAGCTGATAGCATGTGAAAAACTCCAGAGAAAACTTAGGCACCTGGATTGTTTAAGTGGTTTTATAAATCCTATCCAGTGTTTAATTCCGCTCCTATAAGCATGCAGTTAGTCTCATTTTTAATCTGGCTGACAGACTAGTCATTTATTTCACAAACCATCACATACCATGTCTCTTTCACGCTTTTAAGAAGAAATATATGGGTAAGTAAATCTCTGTAACTCATGCAAACATTGGTTTTGTCTTCTGCTTCAGTACAAAGGCTTTGCACAGCAGTAGAGGAGGATACAGGGCCAGGAGCATAGAATAAGATTTCTCAGAAACTCACATTGACTAACATCATGAGTGTTGAGTTAATGGAATCTTGTCGTCACCTGTAAAATTTCTGTCAGCAAACATCTGGGTTAGATTGGACTTCCCAATAAACTGTGTTAAAATTGACAGGGCACAAAAGGGTTTGTGTGTGAAACTCTGAGACGAGAGCTCTGAGAATCGTGGTGTTCTCCAGACTTGTCATCTCAAAAGAATTAAAATATCCTCAAGAGGGAGATGAGTTCTTTCTGTAGAACTGGACTTGACTTGGCAGTTCTGCATGTGTGTTGTGGGTTTTGGTGGTGGTGGTTTTTTGTTTGTTTGTTTTGGGTTGGTTGTTTGTTTTAAATCTAAATAAAATCAAATCACTGCAAAAATGTCAGAGCTTTGAGTTTGGCACCACATAAAGGAAAGGAACTTTGTCTTCAGTTTCCATGATCATTTATATCATGCTGAATCTGTGCAGAGAGTTCTGTCACTGTGAACGGAGGCCTAGATTAAAAAGCAGTTAATCTGCTTGGTCTTTTTCTGTGCTGTAAACTTGTTGGTAGCGTACAAGCTGTGATTCAGTTGTTGGTCCTGGGCTCTCACTTTGGTAGCACGATAGTATTGCAGTTAAGAGATATCAGGACACAGACCTACAAATGACAAGGCGTTATTTTTCACAAGGAACATTTGCCCTGTTCTAGTGTATTTTGTTGTATTTTTATGGCCATAACTAATTGTCAGGAAAGATAGGAAACTCCCTTGAAATGTAAGAAAAAGTGTTTTCACTTGTGAGGACTCTCAAACACTGGCAGAGGCTGCCCAGGCTGCTCGTGGAGTCTCCTTCCTTGGAGATGCTCAGAACCTGACTGGGCAAAACCCTGAGCACCCTGCTCCAGTTGACCTTGGTTTCAGCAGCAGGGTTAGACTAGAAAAATCCCCAACAGTCCATCCCAACCTCAACTCTTCTGCAGTGCTGTGTAAAAGTAAACTTCAGACTGCATTACTCAAGCATTTTCTTTTAGCACCTCTATGTACTATAAAGTTAGGTGAGGATTCTCACTATTAAACCTCCCTTCCTCCTGTATTGCTGCTGTTGGGACATGGTCTTCCTAGTGATTAAGAAGCAGTTGTGTGTCTGCCTCCCTCCATTGTGGTCATGGACACTGAGGCCTGGCTTACTAGGATTGGGAACAGCACTGGGGTTTAAAGGAAGAACAGAGCCTTTGTAAAGGACTAGGATGTCACTCTGAAAGTGTTCTGAAATATCAAAAAGATGGTTGTTAATCTAATACCGTAGCCAAAATTACTTGTGAAATGAAAACATTCAAATTCCAGTGAGGTATAATTCAGTTTTTAAGCATTGGTGATGTTTTGCTTGGGAAAATGCCTTTTATCAGCAAAGAAAGGACATAGTAGAGTGTGAATGAGGTGTGAGGTCTCATGTGCTTTTCTGATAAAAATGGGTACATTTGCTAGACTTTAAAATAAGCTTCTGGTTATCTGCTGTTGCATTTGCCCCACTTCAAGTGATGACACACTTCACATTAATTTCTGAAAAGTCTGAAGTGTTGACATGGGATGTGCTCTTTGTTGATAGAGGAAGGAGGCAGAAGGTTTCTGTTTCAGGGATACGTACTCCTGATACGGTGCAAACCTGATTTCCATCCTCATTCGCCTGAAGTGAATGAGGCTGTTCTTTTAGCAGGAAGGCTGCTTTTGTCCAAGGGTACAAATCCATTTTTTCCTCTGAATATGCCTGTTCTGACAGGTGTATTACAAAGGCTCTAGATGGTAACTCAACCTCTGCTACTTCAGAACTCATAGAATTACAGAACCATTTGGGTTGGAAGGGACCTTTCAAGCTCATCCAGTCCAACACCCTGCAGTGAGCAGGGACATCTGCAACTAGAGCAGGTTGCTCAGAGCCTTATCCAACCTGACCTGGTTGTATTTTATTTTGTAAATACATCTTAGAGCAGAAAGACCAGAAACTACAGCACCAGCTTTTATGCGCCCTCCGCCTGTACATTTTTTTCATCTCCCTGACTGTCATTTGTGCCTGTGCATGGAACAGGTGTCTCTTGTGAACTCCCTAAATAAACTGAATTTTAAAGCCAGCTCCTGCTGTCCGTTTACACAGGTGCAGCCATCATTCAGGAGAATGCTATTTGCACACAAACACCCGACTGTTTGCTGTCTGTGCTGTAATCAGAGCAGTGCCAGAAGGGCACTGAAGCAAGATGGAGCACGGTTTGCTTTGCTGCTGCTGCTGCTGTCGAGTGATGTGGACTCTCAGAAAGTTCCGTCTCAGTGGGCAGAGGGTCCTTTTTGCTCCTTGAAGCATTAAAAAGTGCTCTTTCAAAGTGTGACTCAGAGGAAAGCAAAACTCTTTACTAATGGTGATATGTGAATGGAATAGAAAATGTGTCTGTGTGACTCGTCTTGGGTTAGCTCGGTAGCTTAGCAGGAACTCTGGATTTGTGTTGTTTCCCCTGTACTTATCCAGGGCAGCCCATACTAGGAACAACCTGATTGCTCAGCGTGTGACAATGCTCACAGGTTATCTTTGAGACAGCCCTGCCAATGCTGAAAAAAAACAGCTAATTGTAGCTGGGCCATGAGCAAAGAATCACCAAGGTGGGCGATTGTCCCCCCTTCACAGCCCTCTTGAGCTGATCGGAGACTCGTCCAGTCCCCAATACAGCGATGAGTGCAGCCTGCGCATTAAAACAGGCTGAGCAAGTAGGAGCAAAGCTGACGGTCCATAAATCACACTCTGGTCTGTCACAGCAGAGGAATAGCTTTTTTAATACGGCTGTAGAGAATTTTGGTTTTGTCAGATTCAATTGCTTATGGGCTGTACACGGCAGTTGGAGCTGCAGGGTCCCTGTGTCCCCTGGGATCTTTGTAGTGCTGACCTGGCTGCCGCCCGCTGTCTGTGGTGTGTACACGAGGAAACAGAGCTCGATGGGTCCAAGATATCTTGTTCATCACATACATAAATAAGAGCAGCAGTAGGATTCCCAGCATGAACTTTTTCCTTTGTGTGTATATATTTCAAGTTCTGAGTGAAGGACATCCACAGAAATGACAGACATTTCTGTGGCAAGATAGCCCACAAGCTCCTGACATCATCCAGTGCCCATTAATTAGGCTTTCTAACAAAAGATGTGCTAGCCACACCCCTCTACCTTCTACCTGCATTGGCCTGTGTCATTTTTTTCCCAAAGTGGAGCTTTTAGATATAGTTCTTCCACTGAAAATAGTGCATTAAAAAAAAAAAAAAAGACAGGGGAATAAAAAAAGAACCCAACAGGTAAAAAAAAAAACAAAACCAACAAACTTTTACAAAAGCAAATTAAGAACAGATGTAGCTGAGCAATACTTTTTAACCCAGGAGTAATAAATGTTTGGAATGGACTGCTGTGAAGGTTATTAAGACTAAAACACTGGGGTCATTCAAATAAGAGTTGAGAGCATCCAAGGGGGTTGGAATTGGAGTAGAAAAGAAGTGGATAACTGAACATTATCCACTGTGTTCTTGATGATGCGTAACACCCTGTGCACTTGTTTTATGTTGTATGACTTGAAAATATATCTGCATTGGTTAAACATATACTAAGGATTATGCCTTGGTAAGAGCAATGGAAAGTTGATTATAATAACAAATGCCAACAAGATCGTCTCTGGACTACATCACTTGGAAAAGTTGCCTCGGGAGAAGAGCTGTTTGACTTTATTCCTTCTCCAATCTCAGGAACGACATAGATGTGACAGCTTGAAATGTTTAAAAGCATTTAAATTTTATACTGGCTGTGGTTACTGAGGGGAGATATAATACACTGTGAGGAACATCAAATTTTGTGGAAAAAGTAATATTCTAAGTGTAGTTTAAGTCCATATTGAACAGATCATTGTAAAGATAGGAAGTAGGGACTTGTGATGTTCACAATTGATGCAAATAGCTAGAAAAGCACTGTGCTCTGTGCTTGTATCTGGTATTTTGGGATTATTATCAGACAACTGTCTAATCAAACAGTGGGAAAGCCACAGTGTGTGAACTCCACAGCCAGCTGACACTGAGACACCTGTGTCTGCCTTCACTTTGCCAAGGCTATGCCTATAATAACTTCACTGTAATGTTCTTTTAACTCTCGGTCCGTTCCATCAAGCAGATGGGTATTTTTTCCATATTATTTCCATAGGTAGTGCAATAGACATGCTAGGTACCCATTTTAAAACTGGAGTGTACAGTAGGCTGATGTCAGGTATATTGCGGCAGGCACTGGCTCACCGTCCTCGAGAGGAGGGTGAGGAAAAGACAGGAGAAATTTTCAGTTGTGTTAGTTGAGCAAAATATTCTTGATTCTAAAGACATCAAAACAATATATATTAATTAAATATATTTTAATTTAAACCATTGTTAAGTATCATCATTTCCCCTTCCATCAAAGCCTACATTAGTGCTCAGCTAGGTCAAGAAATCTCAGAGGAGCCCAGAATACACACAAGGTCAAATCAAGGCAATTTTGTTTGTTTATATTTAATTACAAGGTTAAATCGTCCTGTCCAGATATTGTGAGAGCATCAGGTTTTGATGCAGAACTGAGAAAATACGTGCACAAAAATGATAGGCTTTGGAGCAACATCCACAAATCTGAAGCTGGGAACAGAAGTTTGTGTTTCATCTTTTCTGGGCATGTAGCATGTTGCAAGGTGTGTTTTAATCTGGTAGGTAAATAATACAGTTTAGCATTCAGATTCATGTGTAGAGTTAATTGCCTGTGACTCTTTAAACTGAGAACGCGTAACGAAGTGAGGGACACTGTGGCTTAAGTCAGTAAATCCTCATTTTGGACATTTTCAGATTTTTTTTTTTTAAAGGGTTTAATTTAGTACTGTGAAAGAAAAAAAAATGTAGACCAAGAATTTACCTGTGGTACCAACTTATCGAAAGTAACAAAATCTAGTAATTACTTGTTGAGGGGTTTCCGTTCTGCAGCTTATCAATGGCAGTCTGAGAATTAACTAAGCCTCACAGTACTGTGAGTCAGATGTCTCTATCCCCATTCTAAAGACGGTGAGACACTGAGCATCCAGACATCTACTCTCCTCTTATTGTCCTCCTATCCGGGCCTACATACGGTAGAAGAAATGAAGCAACTATTTCTTTGAGCCTGAGCAGTGGTCACTTGAGAAAATGACATTTGCTTTCTGTACATCCACGCCGAGTACCTGACATGGATCTAAATACTCACTGAACACCAAACAGCTTTTCCAGTGCCACCGTCATTTATCAAAGCTGTAATAAGGGCAACTTGCACCAATGACTTGAATACAATGGAAAGTCTGTAAGCGTCCACCGCCTCGGTGGAGTTGTTTCTAAAGTTGTTGTAAAACAAAGGGGAGCTTTCCCTTTTATTGTCTTGCGAGGATCTCATTGACTACTACAGACCTGAACTTTAACCTTATAGGCTATTGTTCTTACCAAATTATAAAATATTTATGAGTGGCTAAAAGACACAGCCTGTTTTGTTTTCTCCTAAGATTCTCACAGCAGAGTGAAGCGATCAAATCTCGATCCTAAATCGTGAGTGTTTATGATGCGAGGCCTTCTGTAGCTAATGGTTGCACTTGTAAAAATAACAAAGGAAAAGCAATAAAGAACAAGATTTGCAAATCACATGAGGCCTTGTCAAGTAGCAAATATCTTTGGAGGCAACTTTTAGTAACGAGAGAAGTCAAAGTGCCGTGACAACTTGCTGCTTTTGCTCATGTTACGGGACAGTGCAGTGCCCGTTGATTGTCAGGCCGGTTGTCGGCCTAGCTCACCCTCAAACGGGTGCCATCCCACATGTGCCGGAGCCCTGGTGGAAAACAAAGCCTATGTGACATGACCTCTTTTTCCTGTGCACATTTTAGCCTGGAGCCATTGGTCCAGCCTGTCTTAACTGATGACAGTCTCCCAGGTGCTGTTCTGATCTTAATCTTCTGGCTGAACCACAGGCCGAACATGGTAAGCTATAAATCTCCACAGGTCACCGAGAAGTCTGCTGGTGTCATTTCTAATTGACCTCAGGGAAAAGAGACCAGCTTAGTTCATAATTTCCCAGGTTTACAGATTCACAGGCTGGCATTTCCAAAGCAGTGCTTGTGACTTTTTAGTAATAAATTACACTGGAAAGCCTACAGCTACAATAATTTATGGTCTTTCTGCTGCTCTTGTAACACATGTTAATTGGAGGAAAAAATTATTTATAGAAGGTTTTCAATGGAGTATTGGGAGAAAAAAAATAGCATTGAAAAGCCAGTGTTTTCTACTGAGTAAATTCTTTTGTGTAAACAAGTTTAGAGTTTTCTCCACAGTAGTATAAAAAAATAGATTTTGGTATGGGAGGAGGAAGCCAGCAGTTGCCTAATGAAGGCCTAATGTGTCTTAAAAGTACACACTGCAGCCTGTTTCATGGCATTTCTGCCTTTCAGTGCTGCAGGTTCAGCACTGGGACTGGGTCTTTGGTTGCACACGTCTGACCAGCTCTAGCAGTCCATGTAAGTTGTGGCAGAGCTGCCTCAGCGAAGAGATGGCTCTTTAGGTGTAACACCAGGGAAGGATATCCAAAAGAAAAGAAGGTCTTGGTCAGTTTTACTGAGCTGGTCTTTTGACAGAATAGGAAAATACTTTTACTCAAGCTGTTACCGCACTTGAAATATAATCAGGAGTCAGGAACTGCTTCAGAGCTCATCAGAAGATTCCCGGTGACCTCGCTGTCAGCCAAACAAAGAGCTGTTTAATTGCTAAATATGATTTTAGTTGTATCTCTCCGAGTTTTTTGCAAAGGGAGACTACAATTAATCTCAATTAAGGCACAGTTTATGAGCACAAGTCTTTCCTTTTTTTTTTTTTTTTTCCCCTTCTACCAACATTTTAAATACGCATGCATTTAAAATTGGTTAAATGCTATTTTGATGTGGGACAACCCAATATTGTACTACTTTAAATCTGAATAATGATTTCATACTTAGTCACAATTCCTGGAATTCCTGGAAAAATTTCAAAATTGTTAGCTCTGATTCTTATCAAACGAGATTTTCAACTAACACTGTATAATGACTGTCTTACTTTTTGCCCATTTTCCAGTGGTGATCTGGGTTCAGTTACTGCTTCAGAGCTAATCCACAGTTACATTATTTTATAATCTTTCCCAAGTCCTTTGGAAACTTTTCCAAAAGGTTTCTTGGGAAAGCTGTGCTGCATAAACACTTAAAAGTGAAAGAAAAGAATTTTCTACCCATCTTTGAAGAGTGAAAGACTAAGGATAAACATGGTACTTTTACCTAATAGGTAAGAATGAAGCAATTTGGAAAGCTGCCTTTTAACCATTCTGGTTTTCAGTATCAGCTTTATGATATCTTTAAAAAGTAATTTAGCACCTTTCAAAAATCCAGGGCTAATTTCCTGATAGACAAATGAACTTTACTATTAGGTTTGTTTTGGGAAGAATGATTCATTTATTCAGCTCACTGCTACTGACTGGTTTTAATTTGTTGTTGATTCCTTATGGATTGTCCAAGTCACAAGTTATTTCTTAAGAGTTGTGCCACTATTTAACTTGGCATTTCTGACCCAAGCTTAGCTCATGCACAAAGCTGTGGAACTAAGACACTTATTAATCAGCATTCGGTCTAGTCTCATACTTGTGGATTACATTTATATTCCAACGACGTTACTGGAATGGTCTAAGCAAGGCAAAAAAAAATAAACACCCTGAGCCAGGAAAAAATAAATTTCATCTTTCTGCTCTGTTTGGTCACCTTTTTTCTAACCAGTGAATTCTGTAACAAACTCATGTCAGAGAAATGCACAGTGAGGACAAGTGGTCGTGTCCTCTGGGTCAGGGAGGGTAGTGTGGAACCAGCACAGACGTGGGAATGCAGATCCGTGTCACGCTCTGAAGTAAACGTCTGGTTCCTTCCAAATTCCGCTCAGAGGGTTTGTCGTAACCTTAATTTCCTCTAGTAATTGCTGCAAATACCCGCTTAATGTTAATAGTCTTACAGCATGCTTTTATCTGAAAGTCTGAAGTTTATCCTACGATGTTTTATAGCCCATGTGAAGTTCTCGCTTATACCTACTGAGGCTGTTTTCCTGTTATGTTCTCTGATGTCTGGATGTTCAATATCACATAACTATGCAGGAAGTAATTATGAAGATTGTAGCCAGTCACTTGCCGTAACTGTCCCTTAATTTAAAATTTGGTAAGGCAATTTAGCAAATTAGCATAACAAAAAGAAAAATGTAGTGTGGTCACATGCAGAAATACTAGTAGAGGTTGAGAAATAATATGGATTTTAATTAGCAAAATCAACAATTAACTCCAAATATCTAACAAGGAAAAGGTTCTCAGAGTCAAGTGATTTCACTAACAGCTGTTTTCCGGCTAAGAGAGCAGATCCTTATTCCTTGATGTTGCATGATTCTCATACATGTTTATGTAGAAATGACACGCATGTCTTTACCACCACCAGCTCTGTCTCTCTCTAATAAACTGTGCTTCTGCTTCTTCTGGCTTTAGATGATTTCACAAGTATTAAGACACCAAATTAAGTTCATATTTAGTTGGATTACCAAAAATAGTCGGTCTCTTTAGGTACCCAGCTGACTTAGAACAAGGTCATTCTAGAGAGACAAGAAACTGTTAGAGTCAGTCCAGCAGAGCCTGTGAAGATGCTGAGGGGCCTGGAGCATCTCTGTGCTGAGGAGAGGCTGAGAGCCCTGGGGCTGTTCAGCTGGAGAAGAGAAGACTGAGAGGGGATCTGATTAATGCTGATCAATAGCTAAAGGGCAGGGGTCAAGAGGATGGGGCCAGTCTCTTGTCAGTGGTTCCCAATGATAGGACAAGGGGCAACAGGCACAAACTGGAACCCAGGAGGTTCCATCTGAACAGAAGGAAAAACAACTTTGCTGTGAGGGTGTCAGAGCCTGGCTCAGGCTGCCCAGAGAGGCTGTGGAGTCTCCTTCTCTGCAGAGATCCCAACCCCCCCTGGACACTGCAATCCTGGGCCCCCTGCTCTGGGTTACCTGGATGAGAGGTCCCAGAGGTCCCTTCCAAACCCTGCCATTCTGTGATTCTGTAGGAAGCTTTCTCCTCTGTCCCCACAAGCTGGAATCTACCTCCTGGAGACCAACATGCCACCAATCCCAGGAGCCTCGTCTGGCAGTGCAGCTTAAAGTGACTTGCTGTGGCTAAATCACAGTTAGAAAGAAAAAGACGTTTTCCCATGGAAAACATAGATGAGCACTGGGTTAAATCACTGGTGCTGTCAAGGACCTGAGTTTCTGTGTTATCTTGCTGACAAGATCATTCTCCTACAGTTAAAAAGAGATAGGACTGCTGGCAGTCTCCTCACTGTGTCTTGTTTTTCACCCAAACCCACGTTAGCTGTGTTGGTTGAATTCAGGCTGCAGTCCTTGAAGCTCTGCATCATCCCTGTCACTGTGCTTAGCTGTGCAGATGAAGACACCCGTGTTGGCATATAGGCACGTGCCTACACAGCCAGCTGGAGGTTTGACCTCTCCTCTCGCAAGATTTAAGGGCTGAGAAGAAATTCCCTCTAAGGAGTAAACGTAATGACATTTTTGATCCCTTGAGAAATGCTGTTGTAACCCTGCCTGGATTCTCACACTGTTTTGGCTTTATTTTTAGCTCTGGCATTCTTGAAGATTAATAAGCATAATGTTGTTGAAATTACCCTGCCAGTGTAATGTTACCTGACCAGAGTGTTACGTAGTTGAGTAATGAAGTTGAAATGATGGCTTAGGGAGAAGCACATGCTACAAATTGCACAACATTTTAGAAAAAGGCCTATTTCAGTTTTGTTCTGCCAGTGGGCTTTCGATTTGGTGCTGTTTCAAAACACTTGCCAGTGAGTGTACGACAGGTAAGTGCCTGACAAAAATGGCACAGAGTGTTTCAGAGCAGTGGGACAGGACAGGGAGGTACAATGGAGAGGTGAATTGCAAATGCGCATCTCTCCATTAACAGACGTATTTCTGTGGCACAAGCCTGGTACGTATGGAAAAGCAAAAAGGTCTTTAGGTTTGAAGCTAAAAGCTGAAGCAGAAGCAGAAAAATAGTGTTTCTCTCAAGTTCAGAACACTGCCTTCAAATTTTTATACATATATCAACCTGCAGTAAGCTACTGGAGTTACTCCAGACTTAAAATATTGAAGCATTTTAATGGAAGACTTTTAACTCTAATGTCTATTGCAGAAACCAGTGAACATCATTAATAGGGCTCTTTGTTGTTTGTTTATATCTAGTAATGCTTGCAAGGAAAAAGAAAAAACAGCTTTGCATGCACATTGTCTAATTTGGAAAAAGTTTATTCCTATCTGCTGTTTGTTTTTTTATTATATAAAGATGGTCTCAATTTCCCACTACCTTTATTCTTAATAAATAAGTCACTTGAGATTTTTTTTGTTGTTTCTGTATTGCATAGGTACACCTAAAAAATAATAATAAAAAAACCCCTAGTTTTGTAAACCTGAACTTGCCAATTATTGCTGAGAAACTTAACACAAGAGACTTGTTTGTAAATGTTATGAATGGTCCTCAATGAAAACTTTGTTTGATTTCACTTATGTTTAGTATAATTTGTTCTGCTCTAGGGCATCCTGCGAATAGGAGATTGTACGCAAATGAATACTGAGTGAAGGAAAGATCATTAAGAGAGGAACTGGGGGGGAACCACACATGCTGGACACAATTATGTGTGTGTGTGCTATATTATGCTATCTTGGACACATCAGCACTGACTGCTTTGTTCTGTAGAATGACCTTTGATCAAGAGAGACTGCATGTGTCTTTGGTCATTCCCACATCCTAGGCTACTGTAGATGAAGGGAATTTCTGTGGTGTCTTGACTATAATCTCACTGGGAGCTGCCTCATTGTGTGCAAACACTCTGGTAGATGTCTGCCTTGTTGGGAGTTCACAATTGGAGGAAAGGATGGTGGCATTACCTCAAGCATACTAGGCATTGTGCCAGTGTAACTGAGCAGATGGTGACCCACAGGTCATGGGACTATATTTCTGAGATAGATGGGAAAGGAAATTCTACAGTTTGCAGACCAGATGGAGTGTTCTCACAGAGCTGGCTGTGAGGAGTGTAACTACACGTGTGTGTGTGCATGTCTGTGTGTAAGAGAATGTTGAATCAGAGTAAAATAACAAGTGGATATTAGTAAATGTAGGAAGAAAAAGTTATCAATGACTTTTACACAAGAGGACATCAAGGAATAAAGGTATTTTACATGCCTGTTAAATGCAGCATTCAGAAGTTGCCTGGTAGTTGCTGTACTTAACTCTTGTTTTCATTACATAGCATTTGAATTCCTTCTATATAAAATACCTGCAATTAAAAAGCTCCATTGTTCTTATTTCCAAAAGATAAATGATTTACTTTCTCTCTAGTATTCACTTTATCCAGATTTTTCTTTCAAAGTGGAGTTTATTTTCAGATAAATTACTTTTTTTTTTTCCTTTTTTTCTATAAAGAGAGTACCAGGTGCAAAGTTTCTTTACCCAAAATTGCTGCCTTTCTC
This sequence comes from Chloroceryle aenea, assembly GCA_013399075.1. Taxonomy (NCBI): domain Eukaryota; kingdom Metazoa; phylum Chordata; class Aves; order Coraciiformes; family Cerylidae; genus Chloroceryle; species Chloroceryle aenea. Next base: position 802,560 of record VWZY01011409.1, on the reverse strand, counting down.
CCATTATTATTTCTTGAAGGCTTTTTGGGGCTCTTAGTTGTGTCACTTGAAGGATACTTGCAAAGCAAAACAGATATTTCTCAAAGCAGTAAAGAGAGCTCTGGCTTCCAGATGTCAGCATTTGTGGAGGTTTAATTTACTGGTTAGTTGGGCATTGAAAAAAATGCTGCTGTATTGATCTGAAAATACAGAAAGTATTTGATTTCTGGGAGTAAAGTGTATACTTCACTAGAAGGACTAGTAAGTGCCTGACAGACAAAGCTCTGCACCCTTTAAACTCAACACAGTAGTTAAAAGCTTGATGGGCAGTTGTAGAGGTGGAGTCATTTCCAGTTTTGTTTATATTGAGCCAAGGTGGGAAAAGGAAGAGGGAAATTTGGTTTCACTCTCCTGGAGTGCTTTAAATACTCAGCAAGTGGTAGGAGTCGATATTACCTTTTCAAAGGCAAGGTTTGGGCAAAGTTTCATCCACTAGTTGAGTCCTTAACACCAGACACCTTTGGAGATATCTACCTGAGAATCTGTAGAAGCCTACCCATGGGACAATATCAGGATCTACTGGCACATTCCATGACTTTTAGGCATGTAGGTGATGATTATGGGCAGAAACTTTGGCATCTAGGTAGTTATATTCCTCTGAGGTAAGAAAACACATCATTGTTTGAGATCAAGGTGCTCAAAGAGGTGTTAGGTACCTGTCTCTTTGTGCCTGTGTCCCTCATCCCAAAGCCCCAAGTAGTGAAGCACACTGCCTAACTTTTAAGCAGGAGTGGTAAACTTAAATAGGACGTCTCATGTGCTTCTGAGTTAGTCATATGTTAAAATTCTTGGTTGAACTGGGGCCCAGATTTCTATTTTTATGGAAAACTCACATATGCAAAGAGTAATGGCATAATTAATTGCTTTTCATGAAGTGTTGGGTTTAATAATTTTACACACGGCTTTTTGTGCAAGGTGCTTTTCATCTTCAAGGCCTTTTACAAATATTAATGTGGGGATTCAAATTGGGTGTATGCTTGTGGGAATTGTTCAGTCTTCTATCTGACTTTGCAATTCTGTACCCTCATGCTCTTGGCAGGAGGCTCTTGCCATGCAGCTGGGTTGACTGGCTCTGTCTCCACTTAGCACCTTGGCAAATTATATCCCAGGTTGAATTCTGGAGGCTGTAAGTAGTTTCAAAGCCTCTTCCAGATCCAGATTTTCAAACTAATGACTTCATTCACCACTGAGTGAAGCAGAGGTGGTGATGCAGGCTGTATTGGGCAGGCTTGGCTCTTATCCCTTCCTTCTCTTCACCACAAGCTACTCAGAAATGGGAGAAGGACCAGAAATGCACATGGGCCAAAATTAAGTTTAAGATACAGCCATAATGCTTGTTGGCTGCAGAACCACTTGATGTATGTGCTCAGGTCTCAGTGCTGCCTGTATATAAACATCACAGTGTTTATGTCAAAGGGAGGATCTCAGCATCTGAGGATGAAGGGCTAATTCCAAACTCATTTGCAAGGCACAAGAAGTGTTTGGGCTACCATGACCCTAGAGCTCACTTGTGATGCTGCCACAGAGTATTTTACCATATAGAAGGCCTGGTTTGCAGAGATTCCTGAGTTTTCTCAGGAGGAAGCCCAACTGTGTTGCAGGTTGGTTGGCTTGCCTGTGTGGGGTGAGGTTTCTCATTCTTCTGTATATACAATGAGGTCCAAGCCTTGCTATTGGTGTGACCTTGGGTTTCTTTCACTTAACCTTCAGCAGCAGCAGCTAGGTGGGAGAGTCTAGCATTGGATTTTATGTTATTTTTATTTCCAGGAATAAAAATTCCTTAAAAGTTTTTTTGTTTTGTGCAATGTTTTCAGCAAAAGGGCTCCTCCTACTGTTTCACTTACCTTTTTTTCAAGAGCAAATGCTCAAGGTATTTACTTCTGTCCTTTTCAGACTGAAAATTCACCTTACTTCATATTGCAGAAGATAAATCACTGTCTTTTCCCATTTTTCCTGTTCCTGACAGGGAAGAGATATGTTGTGTTTTACAGAAAAGGAGCCTTTTTTATGTGGGTGGCTCTATAAAATCCTCAGGTGGATTGCTGTCTGTGACACTGGCCTCCTTGCCGAGTGGTGTATTTATTGATGGTTCCCTTGGAAGATACAGAGCTCAGCTGGAATTTGAGGAAAACACTCCTTTCTGCCCTGTAGTCTTTGTAGGGGACAACACTGCCCAGTTCTGCTTTTTCTCTTCACCTTTCCTGGAGGTAAATAATATGTTTAACTGCTGCTGTGGTCAAGTGAACACATTTAAAATGCATGAAATGAATCAAAATATTATATGAGGGAAGGGAATAATTAGAGTGCTGCAGTTCTAAACAGGCCGGTCCTGTAAAAGATGAACTCCAGATTGTAGGAGGTCTTGGATTTAATGGCTCCTTGCTAATGTGTGTGCCACTGCGCTGTGCTTAAGCGATATACGTGGGAACTCCTCAGAGATCCTCTTCACATAACTAATAAGCCACTAGAAATTCTTTAAAGGATCACACCCTTTAAATAAAAGTATTGCCTCATTAGGAATATCAGAAAATAGAGTCTGAACAGAGATGAAAATGGAGCTTGTGACTTAACAGTTGAAATGCAAATCTAATTAGTCTGGTATTTTAAAGTATTAACAGGGAACCATAAAAAAGATGGAGTGGAATGAAGAAATTTGTTGTAAAGAAAATACTGGATAGTGACAAAAGCCCAATTTAATAACACTCCATGATGTGGAAACAATGAAAAGGGCATTAATTGCTTTACTAGTACTTATTTTGCACCATCGCCCAAAGTAATTGGTTTATTGACCTCTCTTTAATCCTGAATAGTTCTAAAAAATTAATTTCAGTGGTGAAACTGAAGTTCTGTGAAGGAACATAGACCTATTTGTTCTGCCCTAGCTTACCTTGAGTATAAGTGATACATTGCTTCAAACTTACCTGCCTACATGTGGAGGTTGAGATAGCTGTACATTCTCTGTCCCGGGTCCGTGTGTGCAGGCAGTAGCTTTCCATCACTGCCAGATTTTTATTTTTCTTAAAGTGGCTATGATAAGATGTATTTGGTATGTTCATCTACACTCAGTTTAATTTCAAGTATCTCTAAGTACGTACGCTTAATAATTCATTCCTGGAAGGAAGTTCCTCATTTATATTTTTTATAAAAGCTCCCCTGCACTTCTCCAGACTTGTTCAAGGCAGCACATGCAGCACTTTGAAAACACATGTGTTTGGTTGTAATTCGTCTTTTCAGATGTCTTCCTTTCTGTAAACAGTCTGAATCTTTCACACTTAGGCTGTATGTTATATGTATGTGTTATTTATAAAATACTTTTTCACTCCGTACTGTTTGTGGTTAACTATCTTTGGCTATCTGGAGGCAGAAAATTCAATTAAATCTCACCCAGAAATGGATGTATGGAAGTTACTGGAATAACTTCAGATTATAATTTGGGATGTGCAAAACTGATGGGTTTTTTTCTGGGAAATTTTTGGCAGATGTAAGATTTTTAGTACATTTCTGTGTTTGAGGAAGAGCCAAACTATTTCAGCTTCTTTACATTGATAAACAGTATCAGCCTTGAACCACCGAGATGTTTCATGGGATCTGATGCTCAGGAACCACTCACCCATATTTTTTCATAGCCAGATGGATATTTCTGAGTCACCAGGTTGTGTGATTGCTGTAGTATACTATTGGTTTTCTGTTGCATATCTGTATATTGACTAGCAATTTGTGGCTGATAACTTTTTTTTTACTAAGTTCACTATAAGAATCTTGTTTGTTTGTCATTTTCATAATGAACAAGCACATGGACTTTAATGGTTATATCTTTGGGGTCTAAGTCTTGATATGCATGCAAAAGACAGATTATTAATAGCAATCAAGTAATTTTGGCTTCTGTTTTCTTTGGAATACCTTAAGGACAGAAAAGTTCATGACTAACAGCTGGGCGAGGGTGAAACCTCTATGGAAATCAATGTAATGACAGTAGACAAGTGGTCAAAGAGTGGCCTGTTACTAGGTCCAAGTAGGAAGGCAGTTGATAGAGTGCAGCAGGTAGGCAAGGTTATAGTCTGATCTACGATGTCGGTAAAATTCAGTATACTGACACTTCCCACTACTGAAAAAACAGCTCTTCAAGCATTGTTTTTTCTGGAATATCTTGCACTCAAAGTAGGAGATTTTATTCAGGCTTGATATGTTTCCTCAAAGAAATGAACTATATCACCAAGTCTATTCATGTGTTCGACTATCTTCCTGAGTTGTTTTCCCTTGACTTGAAGCTCCCCATTGTCCTTCTCTGCTTCTGCCTTTCTCACCCTGTTTCTCTTCCTTTTGTTCCTTCTGGCTGGGCACTGGGCTGCCACCCCACTCACGGATGGGACTGCAGCATCTCCTTCCTCTCTCCTTCCAGCTTTCTCAGTAACCGTTCTTACTGATTACCTGCACTAGGACACTCCTGCCTTCAGGTTTAGTTTTTCTGGCTTAGAGTATCCATATAAAACAGAGATATAGCTTTATCATGAGAAATGTGACCAGTGCTCACTCCTGTCAAGGTTTATAACATTCAGCTGTTAGAAGATTTGCTTACATTTAATGTGCAATCCATAAGCGTTCAAAAAGGTTCAGCTTAAAAGCTGAGGTTGACTAGACTGCAAAATCTCAACTGCTGCTAGGTTTGGAGAACCTTGTCATCTATGTTTTACTTCATTTACTTTAGAGAGGAATATCAGAAGGTGCTTAGTGCTTCAGGTTTCTTGGGGTGTATTTGCTGACCAGGATCCTGTCTGCATTACTTGAATGTGCATATGAGATATTTTGTTATAAATCTGCAGTGCATAAAGTGTATATTTTTGTAATGGGAGAGAATTGAGTCTACTTACTCGAGAAGTTACAACAGAAAAAAAATTTCTTGTATTATTTGATGTGTAGGAGAAACTGCCTCTGTATATTTGCTTGGGGGTTTATTACTTAGTTTACCTATTACATTGGCTGTTAACATTAAATTGAAACAGTGGTCAGTATTTCTCACTCCTTGGGGGGGGACGGGGAACAGGAGAAGGTTAAAATTATTTCAGACCTAGTGTAGCCTTTTTTGGATGTGTGATCTTTAGTCTTCCTGCCAGTAGCTGTTAGATTCCATATGTCTTCTCTCTGGCTTCTGTCATGCTTAGAAAAGAAATAATCGATTTTGTTTTCTATTCAACCTGACCACTTGGGTAAACTATTTAGCTATGATCTTCATGTATCCTTTCCTCAAGGGTTGAGAGGACTTCATGCAGAAAGGCTGTTCTTCATGTAAGTAAATTGGTATCATGTTTCAGGGTAGCTCAGCACTAAATTTTCCTAGTGAGTATTCCCTCAGAAACATTCACACACTGCATTTTACTGTCTGCATGAGGTAAGCTATTCTGGAACAGCATTACAAATTAAAAAAGGTTTCAAGTTGGGTTTTTTATTTGGGCAGGAGTGTAAGGAATAGCGTTAGATGCAGAATTTCCAACCTGGACGTAAAGGATGCAGTGAATTAAGGGCTTTTTTTAGTATGCCTAGCTCTTCAGATGGGCAGCACAGCATCAGAACATGACTGGTGTTCCTATGGTCTGACATATTCCTCCCCAGATCCCTGATGAAAGCAGCTCGTGGTACCCCATTAATGTACTAAGTAAGTTTAACTCAGCTGGTTGTTGGAGTCAGCCTATTCTGTGCAGAAATTTTGAGAGCATATAAAGCTTTCATTCATAAGGAGGGAATCTGATGTTTACTTTTTTTGGCAGAATTCACCACTCACTCCCCAGTCAATCTAAAATAAAAGCAGACGTGTACTGATATTGAAGTGCCTGCTGTACCCGCTGTGACTGGGTGCCTGGGGAACTGGTTGTATCATGAGTGAAGGCACTTGGACTCAATTTGGACTGAGTTGCTCAGAAGTAAAAGTCACTCCCGTGCAATGCTGACAAAGGATCTATGGGATGTTAATCCAGTTTTCAAGGTGGCAGGTGCTCTTACCTAACTAGCTCATGGATGCATACACATCCCTGCACAACCCCTTAAGAGAGAAGCTGAGGCCAAAATACACATAGAAACTGGCCTCATTTTCCATTAAAATGTTTTCCTGAGAAACAATAAGAGGACAAAAAAAAAAAGAGAATTAAGTAAACAGTAGAATTCCTGTTCTCATTTTATGCAGAAGAAATAGGGCTGGTGCTTTTTTCTTAGTGCTTTGAATCAACACCTGTTCCAAAAACCTTCATCCCTGAGGAATGGAAGTACACCCAGTAGACTTTGAAGCAGAGATACACCTAACTATAAATAAATCAAAAATAAATGGGACCAGTTCATTGGGATGTTTAAAAAGTCTACTTGAACTTTTCCAGCTCTCGTTAGTAAAGTAATCCCCAGAATTTTGAAGTGTTTGCAATCCAGACACATGTTCTACTGCTAATTTTTGCAAGTACCATTTTGGGCTTACTGGTATAAATTCAGATGATAATCTTTAGTTCAAAGACTGTTTACTATTTACAAATTTGAGGTAACAAAAATATCTTCCCATTCACATTTCATTGTCCAAAGAGCAGTTTCCCTCTGTTGCATTCTTCAGCATTTTGTCTTCTCTGGTTGCTCAGGAAACTGGCATCTCCTGAGTCTACTGATTTCTGCTCCCTGCCTTGCCTGGATGCTGATAGCCTTGTGTTGTCCTGGCTCTGAAAACACTCCGCAGCATTTCAGACCAAAATAACGTCATACTTTTGTATTAGTGAGTACATCACAGCATGTCACCACCTCACACTGAACCATTGGCTTCATAACATCTTTCAAAGAGATTCAGAGACCCAACAAAGAGCAGAATTTTCTCTCCATTAATGAGTTCAGTGGTAGCTAAGCTTGAAGAGTTTTAGATGATTTTGTAAATAGTAAGGCTTTAAAAGGAAACTGTCTACAAAGCTGTTCTAGATTCCATCCAACAAAGAGACTGTATCGTTCATTTCAAAACGTTAATGTTTTTTGTCTCTTCGCCTTCATTTTGGTCAAGCAATCCCATATAAGTCATCTCAGTGCAGCCATTATTTATAGCTAATAATCTCCTTTAGCTGCCAAACCGAAACTAGATCTCCTTCACTCTTGAGCTGAAAGCGCTTTTCTTTCTACAATGTGCTGGAAATGTGCCAATTTACCAGTTCCATTAACTTAATGAGGTCTGACAGCCTGCAGCAAATTTTCTCATAATCTCTCCTGGATTTAAATTTGGTGCTGCACAAACAACTGAGTACGGCCAAGTAGTTGCTTTTTAACTCTATGTATTCTAAGCAAAATTCTTTACACATCTTAAATACAAAAGCAGGTTTGAGTCTTTTTTTTGTGGGCAGTTTTTTAATTGTGCAGCAATTATTAAAAAGTGAATTGGTAAATTTAAATTTAACAATCATCTGAGTGCTGTATTTGTGTGACCTGTTAAACATCAGTATTAAAACTTTAAGTGATTTAAGTGCAAGTGATTTCAAGTGTATTACTGGTGGTGGTGGGAGAAGGGGGGTATTTATTTATTTTTATAATACACCTGAATACTTATATGAGCTGTGAGGTTATGTCATGATTTTCACAGACTAATAAATAATCTCTCTTATAAGGTCAACAGTAGTTTTAATGCAAGGTTAATCCTTAGCTTCTATGTCCTAATACTTCCAATGATTACTGTTCACTAAAGGCTGTTGTACGTTACTAAACTCACAAGAAATGGAATCAGATGGCAAATTAAGCAGAACAAAAGTAGTATCTTGCTTTCTCTTGCTTGGATTCTACCTACGCTGAAGGCAAAGCTGAAAAAAACAGGTTTATTAGTCATTGCAGGCAGAGTGGGTTCTAACTTGTGTTTGGGTTTTTTGCTATAGTACATGAGATTTCCGTAAATGTGGTAAACTACTTTAAATTTAACAGCGTGGCATTGTAATAGAAAATTGCTAGTGGCAAACTACACTTTGTAAACGAGCTTGTAACAAAAGTCCCATCTGAATTTACAATTGCCAGGGGTATTTCCCTTCACTGTGGTAATGCTTCTGCTGAGAAGTTTTTACTCACGCCAGTATTTCCCAAGAAGCTCTAAATTTTGTATTGGAAGTGCTTCGGGCAGTGCAAGAAATCAGTACTGGGGGTAGGAGGTGTATCAGAAGAATCTTAGATTTGAAAGTAGGTGACAAAAACCCTCGAGTAGAAACATACCATCTCCCACCACCTCTTTATCTAGAGGGTGTCCTTGCATGGGCTTTGTGTGCTTTGTGTTTGATCAGTGTATTTGTAAATATTAGCTTCGCTGTGTAAACATCATCAGGCTGAATAGTTGCACCTCAGCACAGTCTGTGGTCTTCTGGTTAACATCAGGTTCTGCAAAATTAATGTGTTAGTTCTCTGTTTAATCTGTTTTTTCCTAAAGCAATCTTTTGGTGAGTGGTTTACAAGAGAAGGGAAAAAACCCTAAGGCCTCACCCATACAAAATCTTACAGGGCTGCTTTACTTGGCCTGAGGTATTGCCCAGTGCTCTCAGTGGGAGTGTTTATGTATTCATAGCCACACGGCACTGCAATTGCAAGACTTTTTTAGTTAAATCATAATATCTTTTGTTTCTGACTCCTAAAGAGACTTTTTCTTATAGAAAAGCATGAAGATTTCGTGGGTGCAGACTCCACGGAAAATTTGAATGGGTCTCTATCTAGGTAACAAAGCAGTCCCAACAAGTGGGAGTTAAAAAATTCAACATACGTGGCCAACATTGTGTGGAAGAAGCATTAACATCTTGCTCTTCATCCTGGGAGCCTGGTTTCAATGGAGAGAGCTGGGAAGTCACCTGCCTGTAACCCTCCAGCTCTAATCCTGTGTTTCCTCAGCCAGTTCTAAAGGCATAGTTAGAAAAGAGTTTGGGACCTGTTTTTCTGTCTTTAGTGTGGGTCAGGTCTCATGACTTTTTATGACTAGACTCATCATGTCTATTCTGTGTCATTTTATCAGTCCAAGTCCCAGCCAACCAACAATTCGTTTGTAATTTCCCATGAAGAAGTAGTTGAAAGAAAACACTGAATTTGCCCTAATGCTTTAAATGCCAGAAATGCTTCTTTTTCTTTTTCCTTTTTTTTTTTCTTTAAGTGGAAATAAATCACACAGTTTGGAGCCCCATTGATGTCTGATGCCAACATGCTGACAGCATGGTCCTTTACAAAAGTTTTTAATTTTATCTTCTTCAGTCTTCCCAGCAATTTATTTTCTTTTTCCTCTCAGCCAAGACCTTTCCTGAGTCCCTGAACATACTTGGTTAAGCTCAGTGCCAGAGTTTAAACACTATTGTGTGTTTTGTTGCTGTTGGGATGCCTCATGCTTCCTTAAGCAAGTGCATTGCACAGTCTGGGAAAAAGGAGATTTTAGGAGTGTGGGGAGAGATGGAGGGGATTTGTGTCCCGCTGAAGCATTGAACGGTCTGGCAGCAAGGCTGGATGTTTCTTGTTATATTGCAGAAAATGATCTATCAAGTTCCTCGTCTTGTATTAGCTCAGCTGAGTGCAAGTTGCTTGAAGTGATTGCAGATAAAGTGGAATATTAAAAGAATAAAAACATTCTTCAGGACACATACCCTTGGGGCAGGCAGGTACTGTTAAGTCTGCACAAGCATCAGCGTAGCAAGAGCGTGTGGCTGTAGAGTGTGTGTCACCAATACATCAGACAGTTCTGCTTTGGACTAATGGACTTAGCCTGTGCCATCCACTGATTTCTAGCACCAGCGAGGGTAGCGAGGCTGTGTTCCTGCCAATGACCCACTTTACAAAAAGAGTCAGTTTTAGGAAATGCATTGATTTCTTGCACAGAACAGCAAATTTAAAGATAAATCTGTATAATTGCAAAGCTTAGCTAAGAAAACTAAATACAAAAAGTGACTGTTGAAGTGAAATGTGAATAGAGGTGTTAGAAGAGAATGTTAGCAGCTATAGAGAATTTGATTTAAACTCTCTTTTTTAAATTTTCATACAGATTTTGCATTCTTGTTTTGTCCCTGTGCTATAAACTGTCACACAAATGTTGCCATTCATAGGCACAGAGAAAGGTAGGAGGGCTGGGGACTGAGGAAATCTGTTGCAGGGGCAGGTTTGAGAGCAGATGCAGTGGTGCACTTGGCTGTCGCTCTTTGGCTCGAGCCATGAACCAGAGCTTTCTTCCTACGAGAGCAAACCACTGCTTGTTCTTTGTGCCTCTGTGCGGAGATGCCTGAATATCTTCTAGCTGAATATTGATATATACCTGATTATAAACTGGGAAATTACCTGTTTGTGCATGTACAGTGTTTTCTTTACACTTTATTTCATTGTGCTTGTAGGAAATATTGGTCTAGAAAAATATCAGTACACCAGTATATACTTCCACACACACTCCCACCCCCCCTCCCCCAGTGTTCTCATTCCTGATTGGTATTTCAAAAATGAGGAAGGTGTTCAAATCATTTAATGGGACTCGAATTCTTGGCTTTGCCACAGACTTCCCGTGCAGCCTTGGACAAGTTGCTTAATGTACCACATTTTGATAGGAATCTGGAAAAAGGTGGCTATGTGAATCAAGAAAGTAGTTGATTATGTTTTCTCAAATGAGAGATATCCTTAATAAAGCTACCAAACAAGTCAGGCACAGCAACTTCTAATAAACCCTTAATTTGTAAGTGTTTTTTAATGGGATTAAATTCTCCTCACCAGCAGATCTGAGTATTTCAGAGAAACTGCACTTTGACTTGAGACAACCTCAGCAGATGTTCAGGCAGCAATCCAGGTATCTAAAGATAATAGAAGAAATTCCAACCCACTGACGTCAATAGCAAAGCTTTTATTGACTTCAGCAGGCCAAGATTTTACCCTGTTAGCTCTGTGCTGACCCCTGTGCAGGAACAGCTCTCCACAAGTGGAGGAAGACAAGGAATCATTTTCGAGTACATCCTGTTCTGTTCTGACCTTTCTGCCTTTTATATTCTCTTCGAGAACTGGTGTGAATGTGAAGCTGAACACTTCGCTGTAGGATGTGTGAGAAGCAGCATGAATGCTCTTCTTGACATTCTCTTGGTTGTCACTACCAGGTGATTATAGATTTGGTACTTGCTGAATACAGATTTGAGCACTGGCAACGTCAGCATCTGTGTTGTCACATTTTCCTGTTTATAGCTGCCACCGTGCTGGATACCATCATCTTTCCTCAGCTTCCAAGAACTAGTCGGTCTTCTCCAACCACATTTTTTTAATACAAAATTGGTTACCACTAGAAATTCTTTGAAGTCTTGAGAAAAGTCTCGAGAGTGTGTTCTTGTTGAATTCAGAAAAAATAAAATAAAATGTGCTTTCAGGTCAAAAGTTCTCATGTTCAGTCCTCATTGCCAATTATCTACTTAGGTGAGAGTACATTACAGAAACGAAACAATTTTATGTTATTATATAATCCACATGTTTTTGTTTAAGGCTGTCTTAGTAACTGAGTAGCACAGATGAGTAAGACATAATGCGGCAGATTTTTTTATTCGAGTGGATTCATAGCAGGTATTTTAGCTATCTCACTTCAGTTCTCTGAATTGCCACTTCCTGAATACGATACTTGGACCTCTGTCTTTTGTGCTTTTTTAGATGTTTATCTGCTTTGTTTCTAAGTGGAAAAGCACCTTGAAGCTTACACAGTGGTCCTGTGTAAATCCTTGCCAGATAAAAAATCTTGCAAGAATCAACACATTGAAAGGCCCTGACCACATTTACAGGGTGCAGTATTTCCTCCATCTTGTCTTCCACTTTTTTTCTTCAAACCAACTGCTTTAATATTCTCCTTACCTGAAGAAAAAAAGAAGTGAACTATACCTGTACTTGAGTAGAATATAATAATAATGAAGTGAATCTATATATTTATATACACACATGGAAGAAAATAACGCCATTTTTCTGTTTAAACTGTGAAGATTATGCTACTGCTACTGCCAAATCATTTTGTGGTGTACCATTTAACATGAAAGGAAGTGAGATTTTTTTTTTTATCTAGAGGTTTGTGTTTATGAAATTCAAAATAATAAAAAACTATCTTTTGATAACTAGGTAGGGTTTTTTAGCTTTATTAAATATCCTTATTTTGTAAGAAGTCAATATGGTAAAAGACTGTCCAGATACAGTTTATACATAGTTTAATTTGTGATGCAGCTGTAATTATTTAAGAAATTACCATTACTATAATTGAAGGTGAACTTTTACAGTACTTCGCTTTAATAATTTCAGGTATTAGAATAAAAACAAGCTTTGGGACATCTCATTATACTATAAAAAGCTGTCTTTAGCCCTTTAGCACTTTATCTGAATGTGAATCTTAAGCTGTAAGTGTTGTTTAAGGCCCCTGCAGTTGCTGTTCAGTGATGCATTTACTTCTGCCCAGAATCAGAAAAACATGTCAATATAAAAAATCATTTAATATTTTATTTGGCCTTTATTTTAGGCCTTACTGCAAGCAAATAATTGTCCTAATAGCTTGGTATTAGTTTGTCCTTTGGAAGCAGCAGCTAGAAGGGTCAGTACAGGCTGTGGCATAGGATAAAACATTTCAGGACATTCCATACCACTGGAGAAAAAAGGAACTACATGAAAGAAACCAGCACAAATTCAATTTAGTCACCCAATTATAACAATGCCAATAATTTGTCGTTGCTCTGTTTTATCTGTTCTGTGTATATGTACACACAGATGATACATGGAAATACTGATCAAGAGAGAACACTGTTTAAACTTTAGAAAATAGAGAGGAAAGTATACTTAGGTATATTTAGACTTGCACTTAAGCCTAGGCAGAGGCCATCTGCTTCCAGGGCAGAGTGTACCCATTTGACAATCTGTTCTAGAGAGCAGTGTCATTTTAGACTTCTCAATAAAATTAGCAGGGGATAAACATTCAGAGCTTTGAGCAGAGATTGCCTCATACGGAGTGTCTCGGTCTCATCCAAATCTCAGGAGTTTTCAAACTGGGTCACGAAAGCCTTGTGGGAAAAGAGTTTGAGCTGACTGTTTGTTTTTCCCTGCTTCCACCCCAGACAGGAAATTCTGTGAAAATGTTCTTTATTGTGGCATTTTGTCATTGCTGCTTTAGGTCTTGGCTTGCAAACAGTAAAAAATAGTATAAAGAAAAGTTATTTAAGCCTTTTTAAATGTGAAAACTCTGAGAGGTTTCCAAAGACCAAACCATTTGTTTCTGATTTGGTCTGAGATGAAGTGAAATGATTTTTGATTCAATTAAAGACCAGACTTTTATAGGTATAAAGCAACTCTGAGACAGATGGGTAATCAGAAGGATTTGCCTAAGTCGTTTGTAGCTAGTGATACGTCTGCATATTTAGGAATTGATTTATTATGTTTAAAAAAATCCAACGTTACTGAGACATGCTAGTGGCTGAAATCTCAGTCACTTGCAAAAAGCATGTTTGCCTTGTGTATTAAGCCCTGAATCTTCTAAAGAGATGTAACTTTTCATAGGTCTCAGTCAGCTCTGAAAGGCAGTGAAAATGAGGATAAGTAACTTAGGACTGATACAACAGAGGGAAGGAACCACAGGACAGACACAGTAAAGGGGAGAAAAAAAGGTGATAGGAAAGTGTAGAAAAGAGGAGAAGAAAAGAGGCCAAGAGTTCATGTGAGGGAATGCAGCTAGAGAAGAGAGCTGGCTCACAGTGGTGTGGAGGGAAGAGAGCCTGCTGCTGGGCTCTTTTAAACGAGACTATCAGGATTGCTGAGCTAATTAAATCAGTGGAGCTCTCATTTGAACCAGCTGAGGGTTTGGATAATGACTTCTGATTCTACCTCTTCTGCAGGTAAGACAGTTAAGAGGGAGAGCTCTGTGTGTGTATGTGTCTTATTCCACAGGAGAAAAAAAAATATATATAATGATAGCAGTTCTAATGCAAGGTGTCTCTTTGCTTTCCTAAGTAACATTTGCCTTTTGTTTTGTGGTATGATGGATGATGTTAACCTTGAGGTAAGAATCTCCTGACTCAGGAGGGTATAACACAAATGGTAACAATGCTGAGTCCTCCTTAATTCTGCTCCTAGAGTGTTCCCTCAAGTGACTGTCCATCTTGCACTGCAAGCACTCTTCTGGCCATTGGTAGTTCAGTTTTCATATCCATTTAACTGTGCTGATACTACCAAGAGAAACTCATGGTTGTATTAATTCTCTTGAGTGTATTGATACGACTGGAAAACTATTTCTAGAATACAGAGAGCCCACCTGAAACAGGGCAGGGTCAGGAGACTCCCATCCACTATGGTGAGTGTAGTTGAGCTGATGTTCGACTCCTACCGAGGCAGCTTTGCTTTGCAGAAATATTTGTTGCAAAACTGAAAGTTACAAAGTAGGCTCATTTTTCTTTTTAACAAATTACTCATCTGTAAATGATGCTGTAGACATCTTCACATCTTCACACGATAAGATGAATATTAAGCAAAATATTATTTTTCATGTAACAGAACTTAAGTTGAAAGGGACAACAGGCTTGTTAACAGTTTCTGAATCAGGAGGGAGAAAGTAATTACAACCCATTCTGGTTTGCATATGTAACTTACTAGGGAATAATTCCAGGCCAAAAAAAAAAGTAAAAATGTTGTTGAGCTGTGCCTGGTCTTTGAAGCCACAGAAAGAAATGGAGTTCACATACCAGAGTAGATCATCCCAGCCAGTTTCTGTCACCAGCATATCAGCTCATAAAATTTCCTCATCTTTTTGCACTAGTAATAACACAGCATATTTTTTGACATTAGATTGAACAGAACAACTCAGATGTTTCAGGTCAGATTTTTCACACAAAGGATATGAACCTCCTTAGTATATATCTAGAATTCTTCTCCATATATAGTCTACGTCTTCTATCTTAGTTTTTTTCTGGTATGTACGCAGTTTTCAGGGTTCCTACTGATCCCTCAATATTCTAAGTGTGTAAGTTCAGGTGTGCGCCCTCCTCTTGACTTCCAGCACGTGTGTGGTCCTACACCTGCTTTGGTGAGGTGGGGGCTGCAAAGTAACTTGGTACTTTTAGGCAGGACCTTTTGCACAGAATGTGCCCTAAAGATGGGTTTATCTAGCTAGCAGTTCTGAAGACATAATTCAGCAAATGGGACCCAGGTCATATTTTTAGTGGCTTTCAAGCTGCAAAGTGCCTCTTCCTTCATACTCATACAATTTGTACATCTGGTTCCATATGGAATAGGTCAGATTGTCACAATTATTTGGGTACCTCATGAGATTTTTCAGAACTGTGTATCCCAGTTAGATAGGCTGATAAACATCTTTGGATATCCCAATGGGGACATCCATAGCTCTTTGTATGCAAGTATCTGGGTTCACCAGAGACAAAGATGAGATCTGGATCTGAGCATCTGTAGGATGAGAGTGAAGCAAGGGAGCTTGCATTTGAAATTGGACTGTGGTTTTAAAATTCCATAGTGATAATAAGATGAAGGTGAAGCAGTTGAGGATCTAACCTGAAATTTTCCACAAAGTATGAATTTATAGGAAAAGTCCTTGGTTTGAAATTATTTAAAAAAAAAAAAAGTTGTGGTGACTATTATGGTTATTGAGATTTGTTAACACATGACTTGACATAATATTAAACGCTGGTCGTAAGAGAGAATTGTGCTAGTGACATAAGCTCTCTCTTCCCCTCTCCCCAAATCTTTCTTTGCAAGTGCAGTTACATGGAACAATTTTAGCAAGCTATTCCAAAAGGGCTGTGATTTTAATTTTTTTTTTTAAATTTTTTTTTAGTTTGTCTCTCTAATTATTGTAGCACAAAATTTTATCCATGACTGCATTTTTTGGCTGCTCCCACAACATGCCCAGGAGCTGAGACTGAATTCCTTTTCATGCTGCATTTTTTAATGTTGCGTAGATGCTGCTTCACTTGGAAAACATTCAGGTGCCCCATCACTTTAGAGACATCTTTTCTATGAATTGCAGCCTTTCCAGTGAATTATAGAAACACCCAAGCTTTTCAGCAGGAGACATGGACAAAAGTACCACTCACTAGACTGCAACCAATAAAGGGCCAGAGGTTGGGTTACTGCAGGCAAATGCTCTGTGTGCAGACCAGTGATCTTGCAGTGAGCTTAAAATTATCTTTCCTCTTCTCCTTTCAGCTGGGCTGGGCTGGTTACTTCAGGGTTTACTCTAAAATATTATATTGGTGTAGATATTTAACATGACGTGCCATCATACTTTATTTCAATCTGAGCCCGTTTCTGGTTTTAATCAAACTGTTGTGTCACATATGTGAGTGAATTTCTGGAACTATTGGAAGTCTGACCCTGACAAGGTATAGACTAATGTCTCTTGGCAATCCTGCTATTCCAATCCATTCCATTCTTTTATGCAGGGGTTGGTCACTGGTTGTTTGTTTTTGGTGTTTTTTTTATTATTTAAAAATAAAAAAGAAAGACTGAGTCTCAAGGTTCAGGATTGAACAGGCTATGCTGTGTTTGGCGGTTTTGGCCATAAGAGAGGTTAAAAGGATGGAGAAATGGTTTGGGATCTTAAAATAGACTAAATAAATGTTCTTTATATCATCTTAATGCTCTTACATATTTCTGAAGAGAAATTATCGCTAATGTGTTAGCATTAGTTCTCCTATTGCCTGATTAAGGAGTTTATAACCTTATGGTGAGACGACAGGCTGCTAGTGACGTCTTTCCCAGTGAAATATAGCCTGATATTCAACACCAGAGGCCTGGGTTTGCCAGGTCTTGCTCTATAAGAGAGATCCTAATCTCAACAAGATAAACGGCTTAAATAAAAGTTGATGAAAGAACAGTCCGAACGGTGGATTATGCTCTAAAAGTTTTACAGTGCTTTGCTTTAGGACAATTCTGGGCTTGTGTCCTTGGGGAAGTCGGGAAGAGATGAAGTTTTTGGTGTTTACAGAATTGTATTCATCTCGGTTTTTACAAAGTTAATTTATGCTCAGGACTTGCATAGTCATTTTTCTTTTGCAGTGGGAAGAAATTACAGGGAAAGGGTTAAGAGCATGCTCGCTCTTCATCTGGTTTAAATCCATAACTGTGAGCCCCTGTGCTGTTTCTGGGTTTCAGATTACACTCTCTGATTTATAGGAAAAGGCTGTTCTCCGCAAGTTGAAATCCCATGTGTTTCTCCACCATTGTAAAATAACAAATCCTCCAGAATGCTTCCAGTTGCAAAAAATTGCAGTTCTGAGCTACGTTCGTAACTGCTTTTCTTCTAATTGGTTTGGGTTTGGTTTTGTTTTGGGTTTTTTTTTCCCTGAAGTGATGGCATCAGTGTGAGATGTGAAGTCCCCTTGTCCTAATGCTGTCTGCTCAAGTTTTGCCATGCTCTTTGTGGCAGGTTGCACAAACTCTAGCAACACCCTCATGTTTATAGTCTTCAATCACTTTATTTTTGGAGGATACACCCACTAAAAAGTGCAGCTGTGAGCAGACACTTATATCATTCTGCATAAGTCATGTGCAGAGCCCCTGCAGAGATGGCAGGCCCGCAGCCATGGTGACCTAACAGTCTATCAGTTTTCAGTCCCTTCTAGTATCTCGTGGTGGAAATCGGTGCAGAATTTGGCCTCGTATTTTTAAGTTGATTTCTGTGGCATTGGTGGTGGGGTTTTATGGTTTGGGTTTTTTTTGACACAGAATGATCTCAGAATATAGTACTTAGAAACAGCTTCACAGAAGTGATTTCCATCTTCTCTTTTTCATTACCAAGTGGCAGAAGAATTTGCCAATAATTGTCTTTGTAGTAGAAAACAGCATGGAAAATGTTAGGATTTCTGAACTGGAACTATCACTGATTTTGGTAACGTAAATACTGCTGTTCATGTCAATGGCCTTTTCCTTTCAGATATGTATGGCTGCTGTCATTCCTGTGTCTGCAGCAGGGAGAGCTGCTTTCCTCTGTCGGTCACAACTGTGGAATGACTTTCATTTGTGTTGAGCAGCTGAGATACTCTCTCAGTTTACCCACTTTGCCTTGTTAGAATAGCCTGATCTTGTGAGGGGGTATCTGACCTCTTGCCTGGGATTGGTTTTAAAAATAAAAAAGAACTTTTTTTTCTCTCTTCACCATTATTTAAAAATACGTGCATTACTGAGATGTGGGGAAAAGACTGAAGGAGCTTCCAGCTGAAGCGATTATGGGAGGGTAAATAAGGATCAATGTAACATTGTTTTGACCTTCCATGGATCTCTGATGAACTGTCAGGAGTTGACCTAATAAAAGCTTATTTCTTTTGTCTCAAAACAAAAGGTTAAATGGGATGTTGTTAGTAGTATTATCTGATGAATCTTAATTAAGCTGTGAGATACAGGATATATTAAATGATAATGTTAAAATATTGTGTGGAGTAGAAACAAACAATTGAGAACCCTTAATGAGTTGAGCATAATTTTGATGTTTTTTGTCTTATACTCATCATAAGATACTTTTGTGTACAGATTGTATCTGATGTGTATTCTGGGCAATGCGATTTAAGCCTCAGCCTTGAGTTTGCAGTGGTCATGTAACTCGCCATGATGAACACAACAAAGAGCTACCCTGTAGTGTCAACAACTTCTTGAGCATAAGGAGGTAGTATAACATGAGATGGTATTGTAAGTTTAATAGGCCAAAACCAGAGAGGCAATATGGATATTTCTTCCTCGTATTGCTGGTCGGAGCTTACAAATGGTAATTCAGCTTAAGCTGGTTCCCCCATGGCTATATTCAGTTCAGTAAATAATAACCACAGTGTTTACTGGCCGAAGGGTTCACCAAAAGAGTGAATTCAACATTAATCTTACAGAATATTCTTGCAGAGCAATTTTTTAATTTCTAATCACTAATTCACCTCTGGAAAGTCAGCCCCTGTATTCCTCCAGGTAGGGAACACAAACTGCATTATGAGACACAGGCATTTAAGTCAAAGCAGCTTGTTTTGTTTTTTTTTTTAAAACAAATACCCAAACATACTTTTTTGTACATGTTAATAATCAAATATCTTCATAGAAATCATTTGCAGCAGACATTGAATTAATCAATGCTTAGATGAGCAAATGCACTTGATGAAATCTTACCTGTTCATCACCAGTTTGCAAGCATGAGTAAGAGTTCTGTAGATGTAGATCTTTTGTAACCACATTACTTTTTTTGCCAGTAATTACTGACATGTTTTGACTGCTAAGGCCAAAGAAGTTTTACAAGTCCAGCTTACCTGCTGTTTGTGATCCTTCTTGTTCTACGTACATCTATTATTTCTGTATTCTTACTGCACTGAAACCTGTGAAGACCCGGAAGGTGAGGAGTGTGGCAGAGATAGCTGAATTAATTTCATTTGTCTTCTCATTAGTTTCTAACTTGACTTTCACTGATGGGTGGGGAGTCCAGAGGGTAAGGGGTGCTAAAGGATGTCTGTCCGTTGAAAATACATACATTCATAGAATCATTTGGGTAGGAAGAGACCTTTAAGACCTAGTGCTCATACAAGCCATACACTGAAAATGTTATGGGAACAGATATGTGAACACTTAGCTTGGCTGAAGCCCATTTAATAAAATGTCAGGTTTATAACTGATTTGTTCTTTAAGTGCCATCATACTTTCCTGATGCTTCTGGTCAGCTTTTATTGGTTAGTCCTTAAGATGCTGTTTCTTCTGAGTCATTTATGGGCCAGTTTATATTTTGAGAGCCCCTGATAAATGTATCATAATGATAGCAAGCAACAGTTGCCTGGCTTTAGCAACAACCAAAAGGACAAGCTGGGTAGCCCACATTATTTGAAATAATTGGTGATTCTGCTTTTGTTCCTGGGCACAGTGATCAGACATTTCTTATTCCAGAATGCACAGCAATGCAACCTAATCCCTTCCAATTTATCGCATCTCAAATGTTGCCCAGTACGGAGAGACTCCCATCAATTGTAATGGGCAGGGAATGACAGGACGTGTGAAAAGACAAGAATAACCTTGAGCCACGGCAAATTCTATACCAAAAGTGCCTGGAGGACTAACGATGAAAGATTTCATTAGACTTAAATGCGCTGATGAAATGACTTAATGTAGTTACTCTGAATCTCATCCACCAGATTGTGTGACAAGGAATGCTTTTCAGTGCCTGAGTGGAAAAAATATTTCGGTTTACATGCATATCGTATTATTAAAAGGCTGATGTGTTAAAGATAAAGTTCAAGTCTAAATAACAATTAGTGCCAAAAACTTCAGGCCAGCTGACTTCAGCCTTATTTCTTAATACTCCTAAGTATTAAGTCCTAAGTCAGAAATTTAAGATGACTGCAGAGAATTTAAATATGTTTGAAAACTGGACTTGACTTCAAATCAGTGTTAGGTTTGCTGAGAAACGAGCATTTTGTAAAAGATATTATAAAGCTGTGGTGCTCTCGTACCGAGTTTTCATTCATGTTAAACTCATTCTGAATAGACAGCATTGACCTTTTAACTCCGATAGTATCAGTGGCCATGTACGTTGGGAGGTCTGAGCCAGACATTATAGGCCTGCTAATAAAATGTTCTACAAATGAATGAAAAGGCAAGTGTAATAAATAGGAAATTAACACCACCTTTCCTCTGCCTTGTTGCTTTAATATTTCTGTTAACACTAAAGCAATATGTAGAACACCTTCCTGAGATGAAAAAGGGAACAAACTTCTAATGGCATTATTACTAAGGATTTGATATAAAATTCAGCAGCTTTGTAAGGACAATAAATATTTCTTGGTAGTAACAATTTTTCCTTTCTTGTACTTTAATGAAAGAACTCTATATTTCAGAACGGCAATTCATTCTGTAAAACTTCATTTAAGGAAAAAAAAAGGTTTTGTTTTTCTTGAAATATAAACCAACCAAATCATGCAACTGCTTACTTCCTTTTTTGTAAAGCCACCTGGTTTTAGTAACCAAATCTCATATCCTTGGTCCCAGAGAGTGCTCTGCTGGAGTGGCCCAGTAGGTCCTCTGGCAGGAGGGTGCCAGCTGAAGCTGCTGACATTTGCCGTGGCTGTCAGTGAGTGGGGGACTCAGCAATGAGCCACACCTTGGGACACTGGTGGAAGTTTTGGCTGGCTGTTTGGTGTCAAATTAATAGTATTGCGGTCAAATGTACAAATGCCTCCGTCAGAATAGTTTGGGACATTTATAAATGCATAAAAACTTTCCAACTTGATAAGGGAATCTGTAAAATCAGCTGAAGCTTTCTAAATTGTGTGAAATTCCAGTCCAGATCTCTGATGAACTAATGAAGAAGTTGCCTCCAAATGACTTGTTTTAGGTTAAGTATCCTAACAACAAAAGTTGGCAGGAAAAACCAAAGATCTCCAGTCATGTTTTTCTGTCAGACTTTGTTTTGTAACGTGAGGGCTCAGTGCATTGTATTTGGCTGTCGGGGTTTTATTTGTTCTCATTTCTTATGCCTTGAGGAGTGTCTGCATCCACAACAGGTTACTTTTTTCAGTGCACAAATAAATAAAGCAAACCTAGTTTATATGTACGAATAACAGGTTCATATGAATCTATTGGCCATTCCCACTGGAATGGTGTGCTGCTGAATTGTTAGATCCTGGATCTGGATCATTCCTACGGGTTCTGACAATGGTACAGCTTCATTGGTGGCTTCAGGACCTAATTCTATGGGTTTAAGTCCACATGAAATGTCACATAGTACGTGCTCCGTTCTGGGTGGTCTGGTTGTCCTGTTTGTATTGAGAAAGAAAATTACTGGTAGCCAGTGAAAGCCAGTGGCACTTTTTCTTTGGAGGGGTGCAGACTGAGATGCTGTCTAGTAGAGAAAGCACTAATCTTGAGCTTGATTTTATGGCCAAACTACTCTGGTTTATTTTTGAACGTGATACGCTGATGGTGACTGGGATCACTCAAATGATGAATAGCTAGTTGGATGTTGGGAATCATGAGATGAATGGTATGATGAGGGAGAGGCTTGAGGCCTGACGAACGCTCATGAGAGGAGAATAGCTTTGTTATCAAGAGGGCAAAACTCTCGTCCACTGCCCATGTGGCTAATGCATTTAGCAAAGAAGCTTCCTCCCAAAGTTAGGCAAAAGAAAACATGAAGAAGTAAGGGATATTGGTTGCAAGAGAGCTTAGCTCCCACAGCTGCCCTGAGGCAGGAAGGCTCTCCACAGCAGTCCCTAAAATCCCCTTTCCAGAGGGGCTGCGGGGGGCAGCTGCCATGGGAGCCTGGCGCTGCCCGGCCCTGCTGCTCCTGCAGGGCTCTCTCCCTGGCTCCGGGACACGCACAGCGAAGGGCTGGTGCTGCTGCCTGGGAGCACCCTCAGATGATGTCATTTCCCACCACGCTCATTAGAAAAAGGAGAAAGTGCTCTTGCTCTGGGGATGGTGATGTATTGAGTGGCTGTGCGAGCGCGCTGAGCGTCCCCCGAGCTGCAGACAGCCGTTCTGTAACCAGAGTTCAGAGGTGTCACAAGTGGTGAACAAACAAATATTGCCAGTTAATGGTTAAACTCTCAATTTACTAAAGCATATGTTACCAGCTTGCGAAAGAGATCAAACAACTGTGAATCATAACCTTGGCTACTAATTAAATCCTTTATTCCCTTCCCTCCTCGCAGAAGTATTTAATGTGAGGAATCGGGACAGCCTGTTGTGCAGAATTAGATTTTACAGCAGAAGCAGAAACAAGCTTGCTTGAAGGTTTCTGACTGGAACTGGAAACGGGAAGGAATAGGATGATAATATTAACTTTCCCTTCTGCCGTGGGAGCTCATGTTAGTACTGAATGGTGATTGATGTAAAATAGCTGCATTGGAAAATCAGTCTGGTGGTGTAGTTTTGTTGTTTCACTGAATGGCAAGTAACATTTATATTACCTGCCTGTCTTGCTTATAGATGAGGCTTGCTATCTCGACAGAGAGGGAGGGGTTTGGTGTGCTTTACTAGTGACCATCTGTCCCGAGGAAAAATATTTCAGTCAGAAATAATGGCCTGTGAGGAACACCCTGAGGAAATGAGGCATAAATCAAAATGCTACAAGCACTTTTACTGCAATTGAAATTTATTTCAATTTGTCTTGAGCTGTTTTTGTGTGTGTTTATGTATAGGATGTATATCTGTGTGAGAGTTACACTTTCACACCTTTGATATTTAATAGCAAATTAAAGAGCTTTTATCTTTTTGGCTCCCATGTCTGTGAGGCAGAACTTAAAAACCCCAAATGCTTTCTTTTCTTCAGTTTTTGGGGAAGTTGCCCTTGTCCCTAGCAGCAGAGTGATGCAGCAAAGGCTCACAGAACAGGGGTACCATGAGCTACCATTAGGCCAACTCCATTCACTGGGACTCCAGGCAGCCAGCCATCCAGCCAGCCGTGTTAGGAGGAGGGAGTTTCCATTTCTATAACATGACCCAAGATCTGCAGTAGCAGGAACATGCTGAGAGCCTCTTGGAGAAGCCCTCAGTACGGTGTTCAGAGGGAAGGGCACCCCTGTACAGCTCCAGCTGCAGATTCACAGGCCGGTGCATCACTGTTAAGACACAGTCACTTTGTACGAGTGCACTTCCAGTCTTGGTGATCTGTAGAGCTTGGGTGAGAAGATGCCCATTGTTGTTTTGAAAACCAACCATATTTTACATTGTGTCTGGAGAAAGAATCTTTTCTGTCATACCTAAGTCTGAACAAGTTGTGTAACAGAAAGAAAAACACCCAAGAGGCCATATCTACAAGTAGAGAACAAGAGCTTTTTTCTTTTCTATTTTTGGCTTTGTGGAAAGCTGTTCTCCCACTAAGAAGTGTGAGTTTTCAGAAAGGGAAGGCCCCAGCTGCACCTGCCAGGCTGCCCAGAGGACCAGCATCCACCTTTTGCACATTCAAAACTTCTGTTTGCTGGGGGAAAATTCTCCTGAGGAAATACATGAACACTCACTAAAATTCCAGGCTATATTTCACTGGTGAGGCTTGGGTGGTACCCAGCTATATCATACCAAAGACCCAAACCTGTACAGAATTGAAGTATGACTTTTCCATCCCATAGTGAGTATGAACGCTGACAGGTTCAGTACAGAGTGAAAGAAACTGCCTAGTGACATCTCAATATGCTGCTCTATCAGTATTGCTAATAATGATTTTACGAAGACAAAACATCTGGAATACCTAACTCTGCTTTTTGTGATGCTTCCCCAAAGCCGTCACTAGAAGTCTGGGATGAGAGAAATACTGGATGTATGAAGGAAATCAGGATCATGCAACGGCATTCGAGTGCATCTTGATAAGAATACTAGAGTGAGCAAGAAAAATAAATCATCAGCTCAGCATAAATATTTTTATTTGGTATTTTATTATTAAGAAGAAAGAGACCTTTCAAAAAGAAAAGCTTTGAAAAAATTAAAATATCTATTATGAACTCTTTATTAATGTCTGATACTATGAAAATCTTTTCTTTTAAAGCACAAAGAGCAATTTATTATTGTTTTTAATTCTGTTTTCTGTTCAAATGCATGTGGATGAAGAGGGGAATATATTTGTTTAAACACCTTTCAGATTATTTTTGTCTTTGTATACACTCACAGTTCAGGTCTGGGATACAAGTGCATGTAGATGTTGCATCCAGCTACCACAGGATCACACAGAATCAAATGATTTTTTTGTTTAGCAGTCAACTACTCGAAAATCTTTCAAGCGTTTTTTAAAAATATTTTTTGAAAAACCAATTTGTCTAGGTAAAGAAACATATTGACAGGACTTGGGGGGAGGGGGAGTCAAGCCAATCAAAAAACCCTACAAAAAACCCAAAAGCTGGATTTCTAGAGGGACCGTGTATAAAATCTGTGCATGGCTGAATTTGCAGAAAAATGGTAGCTCTTTTGCATTTATTTTTGTGTGTGTGGAAATGAAACTGGGAAAGATGGGTGGAGATTTGCTTAGACATGGGGACACTTCCTTTTACTGTGAAATGTATGCAAACCTAGCCTAGGTCAGATAAAACCCTGGGGTTTTTTATAGCTTTCTTGACCGTTGGGGAAGGTCAACACGCTAGTGTGTGGTGCTCCCAGGCTGACCCGCGGCTCCTTGCCTTACACATTCACGTGTCAGTGAAGCATTTACTGCTGCCTGTTACGTTTCTTGTCTAGACGGAGATGCTCTTTCAGCCCACTCACCTTCCTCGTTTTTCCCACAGGCTGCGAGAGCACCACCGCGCTGCGATTAAGGTGATTCGGAGGATGCAGTATTTTGTGGCAAAGAAAAAGTTCCAGGTGAGTTGTGAATAGAAAGCTCCTTTTCTAAATAAACGCTTTTATTCTCCTGATTCATGGGGTCTTTTAGAAACTTAAGAGAGACTAATGCAATTCATTTCAGTAATGGTGAGAGACACCCACTATTCTCTCCCTCCTTCAATAGGGTGGTTGTTTAGCAGCAGGTTAGTCAACTGTGGATGTGCTGGAAATAGGTTAAACTCCTGAAATGCAGTCTGAATTAAAATGTTATTTTCTGCTAATGGACTTGACCCTTAACCCTCTGTTATCGCTGTCTCTTTCTCGCAGTGCAAACATTCTCATATGTCTCCATTAATTCTGAGCTGTACATTACCGTCATGCCAAGTCAGGAGGATTAGAGATTAAAATACTACCTCAGCCTTGTTTCTGTCTCTTACTCAATGATAATGAAGCCCTGACAAGAAAGCGGGGTGGAAATTTGTTAGCGTGTTGGAAGGTTTCTTCTTCCTTCCCCCTTCTCCTCTCTGCATAGGTAGGAGACCTCCTTCCCAGTTTGTGAGATATCAGTTCCCCCTTAGCCCTTACTGACATCCGTTGCCCGTGTGTCACTTCACTTGCTGCAATACTGTGATACCGTAAACATTTAACAGTAGCTAATTAACCTCGTTGCCTGGTCTGAATGAAAAATTCTGACTGCAAACTTTCTGAGAATGTGGTTTCTAAATCAGTTTCATTAATCCAGTAAAATCATGTGTCAACAGCCTTCGGCTTGATTTAAAGCAGGTGAATATATATAGATATATGTAAGAAATACATTACTTAAAATTAATTAA
Organism: Chloroceryle aenea; assembly: GCA_013399075.1. Classification (NCBI taxonomy): domain Eukaryota; kingdom Metazoa; phylum Chordata; class Aves; order Coraciiformes; family Cerylidae; genus Chloroceryle; species Chloroceryle aenea. The sequence continues at coordinate 776,476 of VWZY01011409.1, read as the reverse complement.
TAAGGGACACCCTCCAGAGAACAGGCTTCATAACTGAAAATGCAAAGAAAAAGAGGGGCTTAAATACACACATCCATTTTCATATATGACCTCACCACTTGTGCTTACAATAGACTCAAAAAATTTCAAGGTCTGGTCTACTTGAAAATAATTTTTATGCTCTTTTTGTTGAGAAGCTCCTTAACCCTCGCTGTCCAGCACTTGTAATTTGGCAAGGAATGTGGCCCATTCCAGTGATGTGTCCACTGCTGTTCTGTGAAAAGCTGCCTAAATGTGGCCAGTTCCATAAAACTTTAATTTATTCTCATTCTAAAACCTGATTGTGATCCTTTGCTCAGCGGTAATTACTGAATCATTGCTCTCATAAATTTAGATCATAAAATATTTGCCATGGTATTAACAAAACTGCTTAGAAACAAGAAATCTACACATGATATATCTACCTCCCAAGTGGTAGTTGTCAAAAACAGATTTTGAAAATGCCTGAACACTCCGTGCAACATTATCCACCTGGCAAATAAACGAAACTCCCCTGCGGCAGATGATTTGATAGAAGCTGAAAAAGCATTTGACTGAATAGAATGGGACTATTCAGTTCCTACTTTAAACTTGTCTGTACTCTGTATCCCAGTTGCTAATCTGGCTTCTCAGCTGTACTCTCACTTTTGCATCTGCAAAATCCCTGGTCCTGGCCATCTACAGAAACCCTCAACAAGGATGTCTCTCATCCTTCTCTAGTGGTCTTTCTTCTTCCTGAGCTGTCAATATGAGCTGTTACTAAAGAACTAAGGATGTCAGTTAGGCTGAAGTGAAACATATCTCAAGTCCCCCCTGCGCACACGTGATGCGCTGCTGCCCCTCTCAAAGCAGAATCTCCCAGTAGGAACGGTTGAGGATATCTGATACTCCCCCATCATTTCAGAATACAAGGTTATGACCAAGTTTAAAAATTTGGAGAGCACCAAAGGTACAGTTTTGAAAAGCACCTAAGTAATTGAATGCCCAAAGTCACCTTGAAATTCAAGCCACAAGGTGCTTTAGAAAAATCTCTCCTGTAATTAAGAGATAACCACAGTCATTATTCTTTCCTCAAAAGCATGTTGAAAATCTGCTTTGTTCTATTGTATGTACCTAAAATAGTCATAAGAAACAAAATATTTAAATACTGGATAAGTAATGACCGTACGGTCTCAAATAACATGTCTAATGCAATATCTGAAATTAAGGTAAAGCAGAAGATGCATTTTTAAAATGTATCTTTCAGCATTTGAGAGGCCCACATAGTTTTCTGCTGGTAGATATCTGCCTTCTAAGTTTTTTGTGTTTATGTGGAAAGTATATTCCTAAAAGAAAAATCAGTTTTTATAATTTTCTGTAGCTGCTGAAGAGACACCTAAACTTTAGCTGAAGTCCATTGGACTTTTCACACTTAAAATTAGCTGCAGCGTAAGTAATTGCAAGGCCAGCACTTCAAAGGGGTATTTTTGAGAGATGACTCTGAAGCTTTTGGAGAGGGGAAACATAGGAAGAAGGAGAGGAAGAGGAAAATTTTGCGAAATAGGTCCCAGCAAGAACCCAGCATGGTTCTTAAACTGTACCAGCTGTTTGCAGGATACACCTGTATGACTAAATTTGTTTAAGAGCTCAATTAATAACAGGGGGTGATGGCACCACTAGGACAAAAGTCAGTTAGAAAGCAGAGACTTCCTGTTTAAGAAAAAAAAAAGAAAATAAATAAAAAGAAGCTAAACAGGGATACAAAGAAGTTTCAAAGGACATGAAAAACAATTCTTTGTGAGGCATCACGCTTGGGCATCATTTGCTCTTTAAAAGACAGGGGGGAAATGATGCTCTATTTTAAAGTTCACATTTGAGTATAGTCCATATGATGCTGTCCAGGTAAGAGCCCAGCATAATTTTATAAAGAATTGTTACCTCCTGTTATAGACGTGTTCATGCTCTTGTGAAGTCTGTAGGACTGTTTCATGTTTTGTAGGAAAGATCATGTAGTTCACTGTAGTAGTGAACATAAGTCCTGTCCGTCAGGTAAGGTGAATGGCTCATGGTAAAGGAAGAATTCTGTGGATTATAGGGAAAACAGTACATAGGAATTAATGGCTTTCTAGGCTTTGTTCACCTGTCCTTCCAAAAATTAATTTCATATATTAGTTGTAAATCAGATGTCTTCAGCACAGTCTAAATTTACAATCGAATTTCAGAAAGAAAATCACCATACTTGATTATTCCATTAGCTGGATTCAGGAGTAAATAACCTTTGTCTTCCAATTAGAAAAGTTTCCAAGTGTCTGCTCATGGATACAACTGTGCTATCCATCAGAGATCCAGAGACCAGGGGTTTGATCTGATTTCCCCTTGTCGCTTTGAAATCTTTGCTTTTTTCTCTTTCCATGTAAATTCTTCCTGTTGAGGGAAGCAGTTTCCTTCTAAAGTTTGTTTTTAACTTGTGTTATGTTTTTCACCATGGGAAATATTCTATACATAGCATAAACTTAAAATACAGGTTGCAGTTCCACTGATGACGTGAGTAACAGTTGCCTAGTTTGTTACAATTTCCCTGGAAAATCTTGCATTTATAGTCTTAGAATTCATCATTTTATGTAATCTATTTGTCATGATATGAATCATGAATTGTGCGTGTAATCTTTTAGAATCTCCATACTGGGCTGTACCAAACAATGTAGTTCAGAGTGTCCTGTGCTTCAAAGGATGTTATGCCCATTTTATTAGACTGTTATTTAGTTACATTTCCCAGAAATTCCCTTTGCGCAGATTCCCTTCTCTCCTGCCCAGCTCTGCCTGCATGCCTAGTCCCATGCAGTGACTAGGGAACAGCAGCAGCCATTGGTACTGATTTAACTTTTGTGCCCTCTGCAAACTTCCATGTAGGATGGAGGGAATTTTAAACTCATCTAAGAAGATTTTTGCCATGAACATTAGTTAATTAGCAGAGGGGTGAAGTAGAATTAATTAAAGTAAGTTGTGGGGCTGGCTTCTACTTTTGTATATTCAATACTCACCCACTGCCTGACCCAGCTTGGGTTTTTTTTTCCTTTTACAAAACTTACATGTTATTAACATCATGAGTATTTTCTCTTGAAAGATCAGCTTTCAATATGAAGCAATTCCAGAATAATCAGTACTGCCTATTAAAATACCCTGTCTTACTTGGATATTAAACTTCATTCATTAGTTCTATTTACTCCAGGTTTGGAGTTCTTGTTTTAAAGAGAAAGCAGCAGCCCTGTAAGTGAGAACCAGGCAGGGACATAGCTGCTCTTTCTGCTGTCAGACACCTGTGTCAGACAACAGGGACGGGAGGAGAAAGCTCTGCATCTTTATTCTTCCTGAACAGCTTTTCTGAACATGGAGTTTTCAAGCTGATCTTGTTGATTTCTCTCTTGGTTATTTATAGTTCAAAAATAATCCAAGGATTCATTTTTTTATATATCATTGTGTTTACAGTACTAGTCCATGGAAAGAATTATGGGCTTAAGCCATTGCTGGATTGTATTTCTTTCTTTGTGGATGTTAGTTAAGATTTATATGGGTGCAAGTGGTCGGGGTTCTTGGGAATTCTTCTGTGTGCTCACTGGTTAGACTGAAGCCATTCCCATTCCTCTTTAGCCTTCGACTAGAGAATATCTCACTTCCACCCAGGGTTTGCAGTTGGCTTTGGGGAATCTGTCAGACTGAAATATAATTTGTTTGCTGAAATGATAATATTATTAAAGTAACCATTCCTAAAGTGTGGGAGTTACCTCCCGGACAGGTATAAGGGACTGCATGAAGGTGTCACAGCTTCGGGTTCATAGTGTATCCTGCTCTCCTTTGGCTTTTGGTGTTGGTGGTGTGCAACTGAGGAAAACATGCAGTGTCTGAAATAAGGTTAAGTAGTGCAGAGTATACTTTTTTGGCCTCAAGTTTGGTGCATAATCTCTTTCAAGGTGTCTAGAGCTGCAGTAACAAAAAGGTGGATGAAATCAGAACTGTCATAATTATTCTACAGAATATGTATGAACGTGGCAAAAATCAAAGTATTTCAAATGTCTACACAGTGTTCAAAGGGGTTAGAAAACTTACTGGTTACTCTCAAAAGAATCTACATTACCATAGAGCTTTCCTCCATCCCGATGGCTTCAAGGCATACCTCTTTTTTTTTTATTTCACAGCAAGCTAGAAAGCCCTATGATGTCCGAGATGTTATTGAGCAGTATTCACAGGGCCACCTCAACCTGATGGTGCGCATCAAGGAGTTACAGAGGAGGTATGTTCATAAAGTTCAAGGACTGAACAGCAGCAGAGGGATGTTTGTAAATAAGTCAGTGACTGGGGCCAGGGATCAAAACCTGACGGGGTTGCAGGGCAGGACTGTGCCAAGGAACAGAATATAAAATGGCATTCGAGTGACGTTTTCTTTTTACACAGGAAGGGAAAGGTAGAGAGCTTAAAAATGTGATGGTTGGGACTTAGATACACGTACGTGTATTGTCTCAGTCCCCGCTGCAGTCGCTGTATGTTCCAGGCTGTATTTACATACAGAGTGAAACACTGTTACATGTTTTGGTAGAAAGGCACTTGCCTGCAAACTGAGACTGACTGAGATGCAGCAAGCAAGCTGCAGAAGAAGGCAAAGAGGAAACAATGCTGTTCACATGGAAAAGCGGTGGGCATGGCAAAACTTTACAGTGGTTAAGAAGCTGAAGATTGATCTAAATCTAATACCATTTTAGGGTTTTGTTTATTCGTTTGTTTTCCAAATTTCAAGCTATTCTTAGCCCAAAGCAGCTGCTTCACTTACAGTACAAACCAGAAATATTTGAATTTCCCTTTGCTGGTTTCTGAAGAGATCTCCCCACTCCAGCCAGAGAAAGTGAAGGTGCTGGTTCAGGCAGATAAAACACAAAAATGATTCTTTTTGTTCTATAGGTTGGACCAATCCATAGGAAAGCCATCCCTTTTTATCTCTGTCTCAGGTAAGTTAATATGAAGGTTATGTCTACAATGATTCCCGTGAAGATATAATTAACAGAAAATATTTGTTAAAATACTTTTTATTCTCTTGCCAAATTTTAAACAGTGCCAAACAGTAGTTGTCTGAAGTTTAGAAATTAACAATAATATTTAGTTATCAACACCTTTACAGTAGGAATGTTGTTATTTAGATATTTGAAGCACCTACTTTCACTGGAGTTTTCAAAATGTTGGCTCTAATCTCTCCAAGACTCGCCATATTTTCAATCAGATGGAGTGCTATGACTACAGAGTTCCTGGGAAACCAGCAACAGTCACATGGAGCTTTGATAGCTCTGAAAAGAGACTGGAAAAGGAGGGCAAAGTACTAAGACTGACCAGCCTGGCTGATGAAAACTCTAATACCTTTCTCAAACTCTTGTTTCTATATAGATTTTTTTTTTTTTTTAGGGGGGAGAAGAATAAATATTACCAAATGCATCATTCATGTTGGCTGTTGAGTCTTTTGCATAGTGCCAGATTGTTTTTAAATGGCAATTAAAACATGAACTAAATGGGGAACTGTTTTGTTCTCCCAAGTTAAAGCATAAAACTAGAGGTTGAATGTGCCTTGGACTTAAGGGCTGTTAAAAGCCATGTCATGGGCTAATGCTATAAAAAGAAACAAAAAGCTGCTTTTAAGGAATGGAACTACCAGCCTGGCAAAGGTGTTTGGTTACACTGCGTTGGTGGGCTAGTTGAACACACCCTGTTGTGGCTCGTTGCTATTTTGTTATACCACCATATATTAATTGGAAAATGTGTTTTGTTCCCCAGAAAAAAACAAAGATCGAGGAAATAACACGATTGGTGCCAGGCTGAACAGAGTGGAGGACAAGGTAAGTCTCAGTTTGACTGGCAGTGAATGAGGATGTAGTCTGTGATAAAACAATGCTTGTTTCGTAGGATGTGGGGAAAAATTCAGCTTGCAATAGAATTGAAAGCCTGGATTTCCCAGGTGATGGAGCATAATTCTTGTGGCAGATTGCATTTTTGGTTCTTTCTTGTCATTTAAACAGAATAAGAAAAAAAATTAGGCTTTGTTGGATTTTGGTCTCTTTAGGACTCGCTTGGGGTTTTGATTTTTAATTGTATCTGTTATACATATCTCAATGCTCTACTTCCTTCCTCCACAATAGATAAAAGGTTCTCTTCCTTTAATACCTCAGCATGTTTTGGTCCCTGAGATTTCCCTTTGATCGTTGCTCTGTTGTTTGTAGAACTCCACCTACAATTCCGTAGAGAGGGTGATAGCAAACCTGGTTCTGTCCTGGTTTCCATTCCTTATGACAAATGGTGTTTCTCCTTTCAAGTGACGTGAAGCCAGAAAAAAAAAAATCAGACTTGTTCTATAATCTCAAATTAACAGTTAAGTGCTTTGTAACTCTTTATTTCAATGCTGGCTGTACTTGAAAAATGAGATGACAGGTAGAGGCTATGTCACTGTTAAAAAAATAGGTTTGCCTATGTTGGTATTGAGGAAAGAAAGGGAGCTAAGAGGAATGGTCTGAATCCTTTAGTGATCTCTTGCAGTGGTTTGGAGAGGGGGTGAGTTTCTTTACCTTAGGGCTTATTTCTAAACTGTTCATTCGATATAGGGAGTGAAATTTTTTTCTTGAGAAAAAGAGCCTTCAGAGTGTTTCTTCCCCAACTGGAAGTATGTGATAATCTCCTGAACAATTTTTTTTCTGAAGAAATATCCAGCAAATATTCTGCAAACCAAAAGAGGTGTGAGCAACACATCCCAAAAGATGCAAACTGGGTGACCTGACTTGAGACATATCCGTTCCTTGCACATTTACCCTTAAGTACTTTGGATAAACTCAAACAGTGGTACTCAGAACTCTTCTTCAGTCGGTGGGACATAACAGACTCTTTAAAGGGTACAGGTGCCTTTTGGTCTGTAGCGTGACACACGGACAGGGTGAGGTACAAAACAGGAAGGTACATTTTGCATAAAGAATCATCACTGTGCAGCACTCGCTCAGATCTGTGCTTCGTGAGTGCTCCTACCCATGGAAGGCCTTTCCAGAAAGTTTGGATTACATGTATTTATTTTCTCTCTGCAATGTCAACTGAAAGTGTGGAACGCTAAAAAATGTCTTGTGACTTTCAACAAAGAGCAATGACTTTTCAGTTTGGACAAATAATTCTCCAATGACAGCTAAAATAACCTCTCAGTGCTATTTGTAAAATCTCCAGCGGGCCTGGGAAAGCTTTGGTGGTGCAGTGGCTCAGAGATAAGCTGTTTCGGGGTTATTAATTACTCTTTTTACATCCTTACAAATAAGTACACCGTGAATTTATAGTGACTGTTGTTTTATGTCTTGTAATGGGACTATAAAACACTCCCTGTTTAATTTTAGTGTAGCTGGGTTAAATTTTACCCTTGTTTTAAGTAACAGACCCTTCTTTCTTTGCAGTTGCATGAGGTCATCTGTGGTTTCAGAGTTGTATGTTATCTACCCTATACAGCTAGTCCTATCTGCAGGAATTTTATCTGAAAGTAGCTGAAAGGCTAAAAATAGAGCATTTCAGTTGGACTCAGCAAACAGTGGTATACATGACAACGCACTGGTGATGCAGAAATCACATTTTTGCTGCAGATGGTGGCCAAAGCTAGTTTTTTGGGTATTTTTGCTCTCAGATTGGCCTTCTCTTTCCCATAAAGTACATGGTATTCTTTCAACATACAATTAAATCCTTCCTGAGCTGAGCACTATATAAATGATATCTCTGTTGGCCCATTTTTCAGGGGACTGCATAGTTTAAACCATTCCATCTCATTTGGTTTGTGAATTAGTTTTGAATCTCAGAGGTTTTCAGGGGTGCAGGTTGCTGTTACCATCTAATCACCTTTGGTGCTTTTGAAAAAATCTCCTTTAAGTCAGTTTAAAATGAGCCTTAGCCTTCTGAAATTATTTGGACACTCCTGCTACAGGAAGGAATTACACAGTACTTCCCGTGCCACAGGAGTACGCTGGCTTCTAACAGATCCTTCTCGATGGTCGCTTGTCTGCTCCTTGCAGCTGCAGACTGGTGGTGTGCAGTTGTCAGAAAGTCTGTGTTAAAGCAGAAAGAGAAGTAGTTTTGAACTTTTTTTTTTTTAAACTTTTCCATCTATGGATGTCTGCTACTTGACCATCACAGAGGCAGAATCTCATTGTATGTATATTCCTTTGAGCTTTTATGAAGGGAGATTTTAACTTGAGAAGCGTTTACAATAAAATATTTCTGTCTTCAAGGCTGTTTAATCGTGTTTCTGGGACATCATGTCACTCTGGCAAAGCTTTTGTACTTGTGGCAAGAGCGAGAGTGCCTCTAGAGGCATATATATGACTGGCAGTGCACAGGAAATGGCATGTGAAAGGGACACTGTGAAAATAAAATGCTTAGAGTCAAACAGCACTGAATTGGCAGGGATTACGATACTTTGACAAAAGATCAAATTTCCAAGTATTGAAGTCGGCAAAAAATTACATTTTCTTCTTTTAAGTTTAGGTACATGTTCACTTGAGGGACAGAGTGAGGCAGAGTCTGTTCATCTCGTGCACTAAGTGAAGCTCTGATCTTGTAATATATACAGCTTGTGATAATGTAACTAAAGAGTGTTTCCTAATATGCCAAAGGGGGGGGAGTGGTGTGTGTGAATCACTCACAGGAACCATCCTGCAGACTCCTTCCTGTAGAATTCTGTAGTTTTGGCAAGCAACTGAAAAGGTGGTTTTGTAAATGTAACTAGAAACTGGACAACGTGATAGGCCTTCATGACAAGAGATCACAGTCCAACATCACAGCATATTTCAACTTATTTTTCTTGTTGATTTGCTCAAAAATATATGAACCTGAGTTTTATATTGCAGAGAAATTCACTGCAATGTTAATAAATATACTATTTTATTGTCTCACTAGGAAAATCAGTACTCATGCTATTTCTAGTAGTGACCTCCCAGCCCATCCAATGCAGAAGGGTTTAGGACATGCTCCAGAGCCTGTTCAAGGTGGTAGAAGTCTTTCCTCCTCCTGTCAGGCTATGAAACAGCATTGAATCAAAACATAAAGTAGCCTCGATGAGCCAACATTTCAGCCTCCCTTCAGCAAGGTAGGCAGAAGCATTAAGCTTTATCAAGACTGCACGCCTTCGAGAGGGCTTCTCTTTGGTTGTAGTGACACAACTTTGGTCAGTAACACAGATGTGCTACTTACATGACAGCATTTTGGTCATAAATGGAAATATAGATCTGCATGTAATACATGTCTCATTGGATGTTCCATATTTATAATCCTAAGAGCATCCATTAGGTAGATTGACATTTTGCTTAGAAATGTATTAGCTCATCTACCTCTTCCTGCTCTCACAAATACCAGGTTTCATGTTGACAGCTTGTTCGCCTAAAAGAATTCTTCCTGTGTGGCCAGTCTTCCAATTTTATGTGAAATATCTGCATTATCTAACATAGGATCAAACCTCGGTGGGGCTTTTTTTGTCTATGTTAATAGCATTCTGTAGCCTGGGGGAACAGTTCCTGTGCTTCCTGGTGTAACAGCAATTACTGCAAACTTCCAAGATGGCCTTGACTGCTGAGGGCCTTCTTGTACATCAGTATGCAATGGACAGCAGTATTTTGGCTCTATTTTTAATAGAATAACAATACTGAAAAATGGATGCTAAAGGACTGACTACCAACCATCAGACTTTCTGGTCAGTGCTGGGAAGCATGTTTAGAGACACAAGTCATCAACTGGAAGAGGTGGCTTTGGAAAGTGTCTGGCATGGAAATATTCAGCGCTTTGCAGGCTGAACATGTGCTGGGCAATGCAGGTATTGAATATTGGCAGCGTCTGCAATAGGTGTGTAAGGCTTTGCCTTCCTGTTACTTACAACTAAAAACTGGGGGTTTGGATGGGAATTTTAAAAGATATGCAAAATCAATTAAAAAAAAAAAAAGAAAAGAACCATCGCCAAGCAGTTACTCATCTTGTATGCAGTTCTTGCAGTAATGCAGAAGTAATAACTCGGGGGATGTGAAGGAATATTAAGAGGCATATGGAAGATTAAGTATCCCTATTAATTTAATCTTCAGTCTTTTTCCAGATGCTGAAGTACAAGCATACGAAAGCAATTTCACTGCTGAACTTTGTGATGGAGGATGCCCATTTTCTATAAATTGGACTGCAACTAAGCACATCCTTCATCAATCTAGGTCATTAGGCAGCTTGACAATTTTAATAGCTTTTCTATCACCAATCTGATAACATTTCAGTGGGCATTTCCAGTATCCTATGCTCCCCAGCTACAGTCAAATAAAATTATCAGGCATATAAGATAAAAATGCAAACAAAAATAATTACTTGTAGGATTTATTGCTGCCAGAAGCTTCATTAGCCAGAATAGAATCAAAGTGTGAGAGAGATTAGATAAAGTCATGGAGTTGACTTGAGGATTATTAAACAGCATGTGTGTTTGTAAACTCCAGTTTAGCAGATACTTTAAACAGAGGTCAGGGATGAGTTGGTAAAAAAAAAAAGGAAAAGTGAGATTTTATGTATAGGTACTTTCTTACACTCATTTTTAAAGACTGCTGCAAGCCTTCCACCAGCAACAAGCTAACTGAGGCAGATAAACTTTGGTCTTGTTCAATAATAGCCCTTTTTATGCTAGGTTGGTATACACAGCTGTTACTACTGGCTTTGGTCACCCAGACAGCTCTATGCAGCTGAGCATTGCTTTGTGATGTAGGCAGAGCTCTGTGTCTGGCTAGAGGACACTCATGAGTTTTTGCAGCACTGTACATTAAAGACTGCAAATTGTTTGGAACAGCCTTCACTTGCACCCATTTGTTAGCACTAATTTTATCTGTTTGAAGATCCTTGGGTCCTACCACAGCACAAATGAAAATATTTTTTTGAGTTAGTTTTGAAATAGTTTCATACACGCAGTGTTAAGTACGATCTATAACCTGGAGGATATTGTTTACATCCATGGTGACAGACCTAGTGTACAGAGCAGTGCTGCAGGCTGTCGTAATGTTTTGTAAAGCTGTTTCTGAAGAGTCATTTTTGGGTTCAGAGGAAGCGTGATTATATCAAAAAAATAAAATCTAGCATTGGATATGAACAGCCACAGACAGTGAGGACACTGCAGCTCATTGGCTTATTTGCAGAAATTGAGACTATACAGATCTTCAATTCTCTAAAATAGAGTTAAGCAAGACAAAATATTGTCTTTACTCTAGAGAAGAATGACAGAAGGTAGTTAAAGCTTGCACACAGTTGCTGTGCAAGCATTCAAAAGCAATGACTAATTAAACTCTGGTGCTTCAGTCAGACAAGACATCTATGGTAGTCTACGTATTTTATGAAAAGTAAAAAGGCAAAAGTGAAATCCTGAAAGTGAAGACTTTCTGATCAACTTGCTATAGATTTTACCCCAAATTTCTAACGCTTCAGGATGCAGACAGTAGTTGGCAAGCACAATGCAGTGTGTGTTTACAACTACAAAATATTATATACAAAATCTCATTGATTTCTTCCCTGTTTGGGATCTGACTTTTGAATTCTCCACACTGGCAACAGCTGCGTGCTCGTGATCTGCGTAGCTGTCTGCTTGATTATTAAGAGCAATAATCCCAAGAGGATTTTTAGGTAGCGTGCTATATATCCTATAAAATCTAGGAGTTTTGAGGGCGGGAAAATGGAGGGATTAAATAATACGTTAACAGTCGATAATCTTTCAAACACTTCAGACTAGTTGCTGGTTTGGGATTCAGCTGTTTGTGTTTATATGTGAGTAGGTATGCAAGTGGATGTAAGGTCTGCACATTGAGATGACTCAACCCTTTCTTAAACCACATAAAGCCTGTTTTGTCTGGCATGAAGAAATAAACCCAGGCAAGATTTGAAACATAGCCTCCGTCACTCTTGCACTTAGACTGTTTACATTTGATGTGGAATGGAAATGCCTGGTGAATGTGCAGAGAGAGAATGTGGAACAGTTGTAGGGACTAAATACCCTGTAGAGCGGATCAGAGCAAAGATTTAAGTGAACAACACATGTGCATGGCGTGCCACACAGAAGACTTATCAGTTGTCTGTCTTACAGCTTAAAGGAAATGAAGTGACCATATTATCACCCCTGCATTATTTATGGTGTTGCAGATGAGCAACCAAAAAACATTCGAAGATAAATGGCAAATTTTGATAACGCCAAGATGAACCTTCACTGAAGTTAGATGCATCACAGTTGAAATTGTTCCTTGCCAAAGATCTGTTTTCATAATGATCTCGCTGGAATTAAAATATTTTATTTTCATTTGCAGTTGAGTATCAGGGAGGAAAAGTGCATGGAGTTGAAAGGACTCTATTCAGGCTGCAGTCTTTTCACGTTGGAATCTGTTCAGCTCTTGGAAAAGATTCAGAGTAAAGGAAGGGATACTCCCTTTCTTACACAAAGTCCATACCTTCGGTCACCCTATCCGCTCCCACTACCCCCTCCAAATAAAAACTGCAAAACAGAAATGATCCAGTGCTGCTTAGATTGCAGGAAGAGAAATAGGAGAAGGTGCCTTTGCTGCCTGACTCCTCCTTAGAGCTATGGGAGTTAGAGGGAAGATAAGTAAAACAGGCAGTCAGTAAAGTAGAATATGACCACCTGGTTCAAGCATACCTACTCCTCCTAGAGATCAGGAAACTAGAACAAACAGATTTTCCTCAAATTCTTCTCTGTTCCTGCATCCTACCCACCGGAGTTGTGACAAAACCACCATTTGTCTTTCAGTAAGAATATCAAGATCTGCATTACTTCTATAAAAATCTAGATTACAGGGTTGCATACATCTTTAGAGTATCCCACCGTTTGAGCAGTTAGCACAGGGCTGTGAACTCCTCTCACAGGTTCTCCTATCCCAGAGCATCTGATGCTACCCTGGGTAGCTCCAGCAATTGGGCAGCAGCCCAGCCTGGCAGAGTGTGATGGCCCCTGTGTGCCATGGGCATGATAGTCTGGTGAGCTGCCTCCCTTCAGGATGGACTTCCGTGGTGAAAGCTTCAGTATGGTCTTCACAGCACAAGAGGTCCTTTTCTGACAGATTAAAAGCACACAAAACAAAAAAGGGGGGGGAGATAAAATGTTGTTTCCCTTTTTTACAGCTGAGGTGCAGGAAGTGACTTGCCCACGGTATCGCAGGGGCATCTGTGGCACAGCCAGGAATCTAACTTAAGCTGTGTCTGGGACTTAACCACAAATCAGCATTCCTTTCTGTTATTGTGTTTAAAAGCCCCTCTAGTTTTGAATAGTTATATTGGCCAGTGCAGTGTTCAACATAATCATAGCCTATTAATACTAAAACCATCCAGTACTTGAGAACAGCATATATAAACACATAAACCACACCAACCCCGCCAATATAAATGTACCGGGACTATTTTAGACAGTATATTTTAAATCATCTAGAAATTAATCTACTAACATTATTTTGTAGCCCAGGAGCCTAGGGGTGGAGAGGACTGAACATAATTACATGACACAGAAATTGTCCTACATATAGATAATTATACTTGTAATATTTAAGCTAAACAAATTATATTAAATGCTGTATTTGCACAGTCAAGCAAGGAGAAATATTCAAGTGAGTTCAAATATTCGTGTAAGTTTCTATTTTAAAAGTCTTGGATCCGACATTGCTCACCATTGACCCTTCTGTGACATCTGTTAATCTTGGGCTGATTTCAATTTCTTTCTCTCTCTTTTTTAAACAGATGACTCCGCTTAAATCAACACTTGGTTTCCATTAGGCAGATAGAAGGTGATTCACTTAGTAACATGTATATCTTTATCTAGTTAAGTCCTAATAGCCTTAATATATCAAGGAAGCCAGTGTGATTAACAGTACTAAAGGCTTTGTCAGACACTTCACCTAATAAATACTGCCCTTTGTCCAGCCATAGAAAAAGAGTGAATAAATGCATTGTGTTTCCAATCCAAAAATGTGTACAGCCTTATAAACAGTCTAATATTATCCCTATAAAAAAAAATATATGTTGACAATCAAAGCTACATCTACATCTATGTCTGTGTTTGGACATGCCTGCCAGTCCAAGCGTGGGTTGGCTCTTTGCCCTGCCTGGGCTGTCCTTTTTCTGGTTTATCATTTCATGACAGAGCCACCATTCGTGTGTGATTTCTCCTCCTGTTCGCTTGAGCTTTGTGCAGAGTCTTTGATGGTTCTTTGTCTCTGGTTGTCATAGCTTATCTGTCCCAGGGTAGATGGATATGTGAGGATTAGTTGTGCCATTCCAGTTAATGTTGGCAACAAAGACATCTGACTTGGCTTGATTACCACATATGATAATCCTGCCAAATGAGGCAGTCAAAACAAAAACCCCAAGAGTAAAATACATTCAAAATGTCAGCTTGAATGGAGACGAGGTCCTTGCTTCATCATAGCTGAAGTTTTCTGGAACCTTTCCAGTTGTGCCAGCAGTGTCTGTGATTGCACACTGTGGTCGTCAGGGGACCAAAGGAAGCCTTTTCTACTACTCCCAAGTTTCTAGAGAGTTTCCACCAGAGGAGTTTTACAGGAGAGCACCTTAGAAAGGAAATGGGTGAGGATAATTTTTGCTACTTCTCAGAAACAGACTGGCTGAGCCATAATCATGGATCCTCTACCTCTGTATTTGCCCCCTGTTACATAAGCAAGTTTAGGCCAAGGTTTGAAGTCAAATAATGAGTACAGTGGAGAAGTTGAGATAAACTCAGCAGAATTTTGGTAGCAGAAGTGACTGGGGGTGAACACAATGTCTTTTCACTGAGGCAAAGAAGTGGTGATTCCTGCTACAGCATAAACTTCATGCTCTTCTATCCAGTGCAGCGCACTGGAGGCATCCTGGCCTGAGGCCCAGAGATCCATCTTAACAGTGTTTGGGTGGTACTGCATCCACACATGGCTTATTAGCTTGGCCATGATCCTCTGAAAGGTCTGTCTGTTTCTGATTGCGTAAGGGGCAGCACTGCTTCAGCTGCCTGTGCAGAACACTTTTGATTGTAGCAGACGTGATGCTCACAGTCATTCCTAGACTTCTCCAAGATAGTGTTTGACAAATCTGGTTTGGAACCCAAGGCCTCCGAATCTGTGCAGAAAATTTTCTGACACTCATGTCAGCTCACAGAAGAGGGTTTGGAAAGTAATTTCCTTTGCATAGCGAAAGCAGGGGAGGAGGATCAGTTAATGGTGCTACACTTGAGAATTAAAAGGGAGGGGATTCCTACAACCAGGTCACCTTCACAGTTTTTTTTGTTCACTGGATGCACAATTTCAGTGAAAATGAATTGCAGATCATTATATCAGACCTGAAACAGAATGAGAAGGGTTTTTGGTTGGTTTCTCTGGAGCTTTTGGTTATGAGTGGTTGTGGTAAATCCGGAGTCCACCTTGATGTATATTCTGTATATATATATCTGTATACTTTGTACCCTTGGAAGAATCTGGTACATCAGTTTAAGAGGCAACTAGATAATTTTTTAAATGCTCTAAGAAAGTTAACACAAATTGGGGGTGGTATGAATGTAAGGGAAGAGACTAGATTAATCAGAGGTTTAATTAAGGATGAAATTGTATTTGTTAAGCTCATCTGGAAAGTACCAGGCAATAACTCATGGAATAAAGATCTCCTCTCCTTCCTCTGCTGATCCTTCTCTTGCTGCTGAGCACTTCTCCCTCTCACTGTGGCCAGAGCATGTCTCCTCACTGTGCTAGTGAACACTTGTATTGAGTCTTGTGACATCTGTAAACTTGCAGCAGCTTGAACCTTGCTAGCAACCGGCAGGCATTGTATAAAAATAAATAAATAAATAAATGAAATCAGTGCCAACAACTACAAATTCCTTTCCAGTTTGTCTGGTAAAGTATCAGAGCATATCCAAAAGTTCCTTGGGTGTTGTCTTGCCCCTCAGTGGTGCAGAAGATAGAAGGTAACATTAGCAGCATGTGACAGGATTCTCTCTGGTAGGACAATGTGTATGCCATGTGCACAGACTCTGTTTACCTGTAGCAAAATGTGCATTCCATAGTAAAAAATGAGGATTATTATAAATTACTCCGGTTATTTCCACCCTCCTCCTGAGTTTTCTTTGATTTCATCATAGGTTTGTTTAGTACCGAAATGAAGCTGTGAGATACATCCACTGAACAGAAATGAAAGTTGTATTTTCATCGTAGTCCTGAAGCTCAGTGGGTTGGCTTGCTGCTCCAGACCCCTGCAAACACCTTGGACCATAGGACAGTAGTGTTAGGGCTTTGGGGGCCCAGCTCTTTTCAGTCACACCAGTGACCCAGTACGTGTGCTTTCTTTCAAAACTCCTGGGCACGCCACACTCAGTTAATTTTCTTGGCATATCTGGTACCTATAATTTTGTGTTATAATTCGTCATGTAGGTATCTGGGCATGGAATGAAAAAGCTCCACTGAATATATAAGAACTTTCTTTTAAAACCACAACAGCAAACACATTCTTTGCTTTTAGATTGATACTATTCCTTTAACAGCTATAGATGTTTAAGAACAAAGGCTAGTGGGAAAAAGAAACATTATGATTATGGGGGATGTTTTGAGGGGTTTTGGGCAAGTATTTTGTTAGTGACTTATTCTACCATGATTTTGGTCCTCTACAAGTATGCTTGCAGTGACGGGGTTCCTCAGGACAGCTAGATATAAGTGATAACCCTTCATGAAAAATCTGAAAAGCCATGCATGTTCTCTATTAGTGGTCAGCTGAACTGACTTTGTTGAGGAGAATTGTCTAATGGACACAGCTTATTCTGAGTCTGTTTCCAGAGTTCATGCTGCTAAACAAAGTAGAGCCATGACAGGAGGATCTAGTTCTGCTTCTCCCCATTTCATCTCCCAGTTTTCAGATTTAGAGGCAGACACTGCAGGTGCTCAGCATCACTTTAAAATCAGCCCCTGCCTCTCCTTGGGAAAGGAATATAAAGCTGTATTGCCAGCACATGACTGGAGAGACAGCTGCTCTTTATACTGATGACACTGAGCATAAACCCACCCTCTGTGAAAACAGAGTAGAATTCAGTAAGATTCCTGCAATTTGGGATGATGGTGTAATTAAACTTATGATCATAGCATGAAATGGATAAGCATGGGTAGCCATATCAGGCTCTGTTCCAATACAAACAGGACACCCAACTTCAGCTAGAAAAAGGTAACTAAGAGGGACCTTTCTGCTTCCGTTTTCTATTCATTGGATGAAATTGGTAAATGCTATCTATGCTCTAAGGGATGAGGCTGAGGAAGAGTGTCTCCTGCTAATATACTTTACTTTCCCTGTATAGATACAGCAAACGGCCCAAGTTTGGATATAAAGGAAAAAAGTGGGCGAGGAGGAGTTGACTAATGAGTTTATGAGTTTTTATTTGCATATTTTGGCTGGAGATTGATTACTGGAGTATTACAAAGGACATTTGTCCATTTTCACCTCAGATTTGTCCATTCCCTATGACTTCTGGTGGTGATGCTGTTCCTAACTGCTGAGATTTGACTGCTTCTGTCAAAGCTTTCCTGATCTTAACCTTCTTTACCAGAGGCAAGAAGATAGCTTGGGTTTGGCTCATGGTAGTCTGTAGACCTAAAGCCCTTCCGAACGTGTGTTCAGTTTCCAGACAAGAGGATTTGATTTCAGAAAATTAGTCTCTGTAGCTAGTTGTAGGGAGGCAGATTGGTTAAAGTTTACAACCTCTTTTTGTTTAGCCTCTGGAACAGTGCCACGGAGTCTCAAGTTTCCTGTATAAAGAGAGATCTGTATTTGCTCAGAAGGTAACCAGGCAAGGTACATGAAGGCTGCAGGGTGAATGGCTCTTTCAACAATGAAATCAGTTTGGGGTCTTTAAGATCCCAGCAGTGCCCTGTCTCAAGACAGTGTTGAACAGGCAGAATTCCTAAAAACTTCAGGGGGACAAAATAACCACCCTTGAACAAAACAAAACTGCAGAAAATGGTCAACGGGAAGAAATTTCCTGCAAATCTGATGATCCTTATGAAGTTCCTTGGCTTTCAGGGAATCGGAAGAGGTGAGGATTACCCACATCTTTAGTTCTTTCTTAATCCTTTGTGCTTTGGTTGTTCACGGCCATACACCTGGGGAATAGTGTCATGCAGAATATGTCAATGCACTGTTGTACGGGGAGAAAATGCACCCATAGGCCTGGAGTCAGAGGATTAAGGATCTTCAATAGTTATTCCTGCAAAATCCCATTTTCCTGAAACTGAAGGTTTACTAAATCACATTCATATGTTACTGCAGGGTACAGAAGCTTTGCCTCAGATGGAATGAAACACAGGAAGGAAAGAAACATGCTTTTAGAAACCTTGCATTCAAGTAACAATTTACCGTTGGGCTGGGAGAGACGCAGTAGTAGAGCTCTGTGGTTTTGTAATCTCACTTTTCCCGATTTCATCAAATTAGTGAGGAAATGCATCTCCTGTTCTGTTTCCTCATTTATCTGTTGGTGCATTGGAGCCTTTCAGTAAGTTTCCAGTCACATAGCATTTGTTTTTTTCTTTGCAGTAATTTACAGAATAAATTCCATCCCCAAGAAAATAAAATGCTAGGAATCTAGTTTTGGCCATCTTTCCACGTGGTTTGGAGCAGGTTGCAAATTGTCTCAATGTGTCTAAGCTCATCCTTGAATATCAGCAAGTTAACTCTGCCAGCACAGATGTCTAAACTTTGCCATTTACAGTATGGATCTTTAGAATATTGCAGAATTTGATATTTCACTGTTCCTGGGCACCGTGCATCTCTTCCACCATCTGGTGATACTCAGAAAATATGACCAAACTAATGGTGGTTTATTCAGCAAACTCCTGGAAGCCCCAGTATTTTTGGAGTATTTGTGGGACCTAGGTTTTGGTAAAACCATGAGGCTAAGACCTGAATTAATTTCCTGCAATTGTATCTTTGCAAGGTCCTGGCAATCTCTTGCTTTTGCTCCTGTAACAAGTTGGTCTGTTCTGAGCTGAATTTTTGCAGGGATTTCTGTAGGTGGTAGGTCTTGCAATCAAACTATTCCAAAAGTATTTCCTGGTCTCTTCTAGAAAACCAGAAATTGAGAGAAAAAGTACATCCAATGCAAAGGTGTTTAGGCTGGAGAAGCACTACCCATCAGAGAGAAAGAGTTGTGTGTTCCCTGGTCTTGACTGGTGCCTGGTTTGTTTTGACTTTTATGGAATACTAATTATTTTTTGTTCTCTACCTGAGCTAAGCAAGAAATAAGTAAAAAGTCAATTCAAAGTGTGTGAGGTGATGCCAAGTGTTGTAGAATATTCCTCCCGTGGCAACAATGGGCTGTTGTTCCATATCCTCATGCAGGTTAACCGCAGAGTTGCTCCTGAGAGTCCTGATTTATGATGACATTGCTGGCAACAACCAAAAGCTCTCTAGCAGTGCTTTCCACAGTGCTGTGTCAGCAGTTTCTTACATGTATATATATACACACACACACACACGCTCTTAATACACATATTTATAGCAGAGAATTCTGACCCAATTCTAGTATTCATCCTGTTTTTCTTTGCACTTAAGTGATGTTTATTCAGCAGTACTGTATCTACCTACATCTCTGGTTGCAGATTTAGTGTCTGTTCCAATTACAAAACTGTGCTAGTCAGAACAGCCCTGGGAAATGAGTTATATTGATTTTATGTTGCAAGTGTCTTGCTAGGAATTCCCTGGGAGAGGAAGAGACAAGTAACTGACTTTCTGGGATGATACAACTTGTCTCAACAAAGCACATAAAATATTATCAGAGAAGCAGCTCTGAATTCACATACACAATAATTAAAATACAATTAAAAAAATAATTTGTCATCAGAACACTGTTTTGCTATGTTTGAAAGATATCTTTTCCACAGTAATACTGTGGTTTTCACATGATTAGCAAGAGAGCACATCCTTTGTCCAAAACGTTGCCTTAGCAGAATGAAGGTTTCTGCTTCAAAAACTAGAGTGCTAGAGTTTTCCTTAAAGTATTTATTTGTCCTTTCTTTCGTCTTTTTTTGTTTGGGTTTTTTTTTTTTTTACAGAAATTCATTTTTCCTTGACATCACTCTCATAAAAGGCAATTAATTTGTCTGAAGTTTTCCAGAGACTTTGAGGTAGATATTTAGCATTAAAAAAATCTGGCCCAACAGTTGTAGTTTGGCAGAATTGCTGCAGAGCTTTCATCTCCCAGGAAGAGTGGGTGGGATAGACAATACAACTGCTAACAGATTAGTTACAACTGGTCTTATTACCTGACTGAACATCTGACCCAATTTACAATTCTAAATATACATTTTGATAGTGATTATGAAACCTTTTGCAACTGAGCGTGTCAAACACTAAGTGAACAAGGAGATGCAACGCCCTCTCAAGGATTTGCTTTTATGACTGTAGCAAGTGAGTTTTCTTGTCAGTCTTCTGGAGCCTGTAATAATTTATTCTGTCAAAAAAAAAAACAAAAACAAAACAGGGCAGTATTGGTGAGCCAGTATTATTTATCAGTGAAAAAAACAGTGCTGCAGTGGGTAAATAGGGCTATAGTTCCAGAAAAGCTCAAAAACTGGGAAGATTTAGCGAAATGAGAAAACAGTTCTGTACTAAGAGTGTGTGTGTGCACATGCACATCTACTGAAGTGTTAATTTGTTTGTTGAAGAAGATTCTGAAACATTAGCTGTAGGAAAAAATAAGTAAATAAATACCTGTAGCTGCAAGTGTTTTGACTGTCAGGGTCCTTTTGGACCCTGTCAGCAGCACATCTCTCTACATGCAGCAGACTACGGGCAGGGTGACTTGGGGTCCCTGTGCCTCTGTGTAACCAGCCAGCCAGCATCTTCAAAGGAGGGTGAGCTGAGCTGGAATTCAAAAGCAAAGTGGAATCCAGGAGATAAAAGAGATAAAGGCAAACTTGCTGTGCACTGCTGCTGTGGGTACCTTTGCAACAATTCATCCGAGTACTATTGCCAGGCTCTTTCCTCAGTATTAATGATGATGTTGCAATACACTGGCGCTTAAAAACCAGTCAGCCGTTTCAAAGATTTGTTTTCACTCTGCGTTCCTGTGTGTAAGTCTCATTAATGTCAATGGGGCTACAAGCATGCTAGAGAAAAGGGCAGTAACTTTCTAGAGCTGGCTCTGAAAAGCACCAGGAACAAAACAGCCATAGCTGAATTTTACCCTTAATCTAAGAGCACCTTCATTATATACTTTCCTGAAACACTGAAAAAAAGAATATTAAAAGAATGAACACGAATGACAAAACTTAGCAGAGGCAGAGAGTACACATTAGGATAATACAGAATTGCTTGGCATTTGCTTGCAAGTCTGGCTGAACCACAAGTCACCAGTTACACACTGGTTTAATTATGCTGCTTTAACCCGCCGGACTCCGCTGACCTTTGCTGTAGCAGGTTGTGTTCTCTGGGAGTGCTAGCTGAAGCTGTAGTGCATTTCAAGGTTATTTGCTCATTGTAAAAACATTTTGTTTGAAAAAGACTGTTTCCAAAGCTAATGTTGCACACTTGGCTTTAATTCATCAAGGTACTTAAGTACGTGCCATGTGTAAGTATAAATGATGACTGTCCACTTCACTTGAAAGCACTATTGCTTCAGATTTATATTCTGCTTAAGTAGCTCGTTGAACAAAGGTCCTCATTTGTAGTTAATTTTCTTTTTTTTTTCCTAACTTTAAAAAAAACCCTGTGACTTTACTGTTTTTAAGAAGATTCCAGCTTTTACAAGAAGAGTTGAAGCACGACTGGCATGGCTTTTTGTCTCTGTGTATATAAACCCTGCTTAGTGTGTGAAAGTAGAGGAGCCTAACCACATGCCCTAAAATCCAAGTATGGCTAGAAATTTTTAATTTCCTTATCTCTGGGGATAAGGACTAGACAATTTGCCAGGATAAAAACTTCAGATTCCCAAAGATCAGATCACAGCAGTGAAATCAGGGCTAAATAACTTCAGAAGCTTGCTTTATGTGCCAATAAGTTACACATTCTAGTGCTGACTGCTGAAAAGCAGCAGAGTCCCATGTGCCCCATTCATTTATGCAGGACTCATGAGATTTCCTTCCAGCCCTTTACTCCTTTTCAGCAGTCAGCACTGTTGTATAGTATTTAGGAAGTCACTGATAAATCTCACATGGCAGTACAGATTAGTGGAAACAGGGTATGATTAGAGCTGGAAGTGCTTTTGAGACGTCTGCAAGGTAGGTCCATCTGTAATTTCTCTCTTACTTTATGCAATGAATTTATCATGTCTTAGCCATAAGAACAGATCCTTCATAGTGAAACTGTGAAGTCCACTTTGAAAGAAATTCATTACAAAAGGAAGAACATTGCTGGGTTTGGGGTGTGTAAGGAGGAGTGATGAGTTTTAGACATGCAGAAAGCCCAGAGGACTTGCATGGGAGCTCCTTCACCATAGTATTTTTCACAGTAAATCAATTCAGAGCCAAATGTAGGCACCATGTGTCTGTCACATCACGTCTTTAGGAATCTCCTGTTGTGTCTGTCACAGGCAGCACTCCTAGAAATCAGTTGGGTGTTTCCCATGGCTGCAGAGGGGTGGGATGCACCACATGCCCCTCTCAGCGATGCCACACTTGGTGGTTAGAAGAGCTCTAAACACAGCCTGGAGCATCCCCAGTCTGTCTCTCATCAGGCATTGTGTCGGGAGCCTAAACACCAAACTCAGATCACAGGCTCCTTATGTAAAGGTTGGGGGTTCTGTCACTAGTCTTGGCAAGGCCCATGTCTACCTAGTCTGTATTACATGGGTGCATCAAATCCCAATCTACATAATAAGTGATGGGATATTTCCTTCCTTCTGCTTAGTGCTTGCTTTATTTTAAGAGAAAGTTCTTTGCAGCTGGCTCAACAGCTGATAACCCTCTTTGTTCTGCTGTCAGAGCAGCTGATGATATATACAAAACTGGAAGAGAGAGGCCAAAATCTACGTAAGTGGTTTCCATACTCTCACTGTTTAGCAAGCTGAATCTGCTGGCAGACTTGTGCAGAGGTCTGAGAGGCAGTGCAAGGCCTGGAGTGTGACTTGGCAGGCACCCCCAAATGCAGGTTGAAAGGGGTTGTGCCCAGGGCAGGGTATGAGAACCCAGGCTGGTGGAGATGGTGGGGAAGGGGCTGGAATAGGAGAAAGTGTTGACACTGTAGGAAAGCACACCCAGTCCAGGAAAGACTTTGTGTTGTACTATTATATATTTTTTAAAATCCATTAACACATGACCAACCAAAGTTTCATACTCTTCAGAATATGCTCATTTGGAGCATTTGGAATTTTCGTTTCTGTTTTCCTGTCTCACTTCATCCTTCCTGCCCACTGGTCTCTGAATTAAATGCCCCTTGCTTAAAGAGACACCTGGGCCATGGTGCACACTTCAGAGTCTCAAATGTATAAGATTTGTGGAACTATGGTAGAATTAAATTGTTTGGTTGTATGCAGTCAATGTAAGTTTACAGAGATCACACAATCCCAGCATGGTGGGGGTTGGAAGGAACCTCTGGACATGATCTGGCCCTCCCCTCCCTGCTCCAGCAGAGTCACCCGGAGAAGGAGCCCCAAGATCACAGTGTCCAGGCAGGTTTGGAATCTCTGAAGAGAAGGAGACTCCACAGCCTCACTGGGTAGCCTGGGCCAGGCTCTGACACCCTCCCAGAAAAGTTTTTCTTCCTGTTCTGATGGAACCTCGTGTGTTCCAGTTTGGGCCTGTTGAACACTTGTGCTGTCACTGGGCACCACTGAAAAGAATCTGACCCCATCCTCTAGATATTTAGAAGCATTGATTTTGGCAAAAAAAGATCCCATACACTGAATAGTTGTGAACTTTACACTCAAACCCCAATATTCATTATTTTACAATGAAATCACTCTCTTACTGAAAGCATGAGGTTCCTTCAGCAGCTTCTTCCAAAAGATAGAACCCACAAAGCCTTGAAAGACTAAAAAGTAAGAAAATAATAATGACTGATACAAAGTGGGAAATGCTGCATTTAATGTGATTATATCAATAGCTGTCACTTCATCCTAAACCAAACATGCCTCCTTTTTCCATTGTTCCCAGTGACAGCGCTCATCTGTGTGCTTGTAAATAATCTGGCATTTCTCCAGTCATTCTCTGGATAACAGGTTGGGTTTTTTTCTAAACAGAGTAATTACTTGTCCATCAAGAATAGTTTGTTAAATGAATACTGAGGAGGAGCTGTGACACTGAGTATTTTCCACTGGATATTATTACATGTACATTTTAACTGTGCAATCTCTGATCTTTTATAGATGTCTTGGAGTCAAAAGAGAGCAATGGGAGAGAAAGTACAACTAACTTACTAACTGCTGAGAAACTCTCCAGATATGCAGGGCATGGGAGTTGCTTCAGGAAGGGAGAATTTCCATTTTCACAGGGTGGTTCCAAGGGCAGTGCTTCTACTGTCTTCCTCTCCCCGCAGTCACTTTGATTTAAAGGAACTGAAGTATACCCATGATTGCCTTGAGCCCCACTTCAGGTCACATCAAAGCGTGTGGAAAAACTGCCAATTAACTTTTAAGGTTGTAGGATCATGACCTTGCTTCTAAGATCAGAAGTAGGATCAGAAGTAGCAAGTTAGGCAATGTTACACTTTAGGACAGTAGCACCGACAGAGCCAGTAAATTTCAGTGACCTGCTCTTGAGAGGAACTGGTTACAATGGTGTAGGTAATTATGCTTGGGAGAAATCTCATTACATTTTTCATAAATGTAGATTACTTTTAGATTTGTTTTCAGAAGCTGTTTGACAATTTTGTGCAAAGACTTTTAGTATGGTACTTTATCAGAGAGATTATATTTTGTAAAAATCCATTTTGCAACCTCCATTTTCTATCTGTAAAAGTATATTTTGATGGAAGGGCTTAATTTTCATTTGAGAAATCAGTCTAAAATTCTGCCCACTGCTTAAGTGCTATTTAAAACATCTCCAGAGGTCAGCTAAGCTTGTGCTGTTGTGGGTGGGTGAGCTGCTGCATTATTGAACTGCAGTTCAGATGACACATCTTTGTTACCCTGGCCCATCAGGTTCTCTACTGGATCGAGATGCTATAAAGTTCTGTGCTTAGGGCCTCCTGTGCTGTAGGGCTGGTTGGTCAGGTGTGTTATAGGGAGTGTGTTTCAGGTAAAGAACACACTGAGGTGTATTTTGACCCTAAGACAAATTCACTGATAGTCTTTTTCCCTATGGGAATTGTCATGAGTGGACTCGTGAGAGCTGCAAGAGTTGGTGGCTGCATTTTCAAACCCTTCTGCTGCCGTCTTGAGTACAAGATGCTTTTACCAGAGGAGGTGCAACACTGCTTGGAAACTATTGGTTCCTTTGGTGATGTGTGGTGCTAACATCAAAAAGTCCCTTGCTTGGGCTTGATGTGCTTTTCATTAAAGCTTCTTGGAGGTCAAATGGTGCCAGACTGGTCCCAGAGGCACAGAGCAGAGAACAGAAGAACTCTATCAAGTTTACACGACACAGAAACGCTTTCTGCATATGGCTACACACAGAATACTCACTTTGAAATATTTTTTCCTCACATAAAAATCACCGGCTTGTTTTTTGGGGTTGGGGTTTTTTTGTTTTTTTTTTCAAAGCGCAGTGACTTCTAAGGAGCTGTGTGATTTATCATTTGTCCTGTACTTTTCCTTTGCTTTACAGAATATTTAATTAGTGAAGGTCCTTCTGTTACTGCGCCTTTTGAAACAAGTTCAGGATCCCTCTGACAGCTGCCATTTTTTATACCCTGATACCATTACCTGCAGCAAATCTCCGCTGCTCAAGCTTGCTCTCCTCTGATCCTGCTTGGTCACGAGAGGCACTGGAGTCTCCCAGCCTATTACTTGCCTTGTCTGCTTTTTGTTTTGTTTTGTTTTTCATTTGAGGAAACCAGATGGTGCGCACCATATGTAATTTGTGTCCAAACTCATTAATACTGAACTGCTGCAGCACTTTTTTATATATAGGGTGGATCTCCTCTCGTCCCAGTTGATGTATTTTGCAGCTGGTTTGGGTGAAGGACAGTGAGAGTGCTCCGAGCGAGAGAAGCAGGTACTCAGCCATGGAGACTCCGTATGATAAAACAGCTCTGGCTTATGCTATCACGACACAAGTGGTGATTACCTCAGTATGGTTAAGATTCATTTCTTTCCATGATACTGACAGGGATCGTTCCCCTGAGAGCTGGAAGGAGATGCTCCTTTTCTCCCCCTCTGGAACCTCAGTAGCTGTTTAGTATCTGCATTGTTAGCAACAGCACAGGCATGAGAGAGACTTGTTTCCATCAGAAAAAAAAATCTATGAAGTTAATCTTTATCTTCATTCAGTCTATTATTTGTGTCTGTAACATGATGGATGACAACTAATTCCAATGCAGTTGAAAAGATCATTTTAAAAGACAGTGAACCACAACAAAGGCTAAAGCTTGGGTGGAATACGTGGTTGGCTTTGTGGCCGAAGTTGCGTGAAGGAGCAGTATATTCATACGTGACAGCATCATTTTCAGAGGGAAAAGGCAGGAAGATTAAATACAGTGGGTGTTATAACATGTGTTTAATGTACTAAAGTAGGCTCCTTGCCTCAGTAACATATACTTTGATGAGAAGAATTTGAGATCATTTCAGATGATAGAAGGTGAAATGTTCATGGCAGAGACTACAAAGCAGCAACGTTTCTTTTGCAGGTGCTTGAGCATCAGTGTTTGTAGTCATATATCACAGGAAAATCCATTTTGGTAACGTAAATAACTGTATGTTCACAAAAATAAATTAAAGTTATAAAATCAAGATGTCAGTGGTAACATTACTCTGTTGTACATCTAACATACTTTTCAGTCTGAATGGAGGTATTGAGGTTATTTTAGTTTGTCTTATTTGTACTTTATTAGATGAAGCACACTGTAATTTTGTGTATATCATCTCAATTATAGAAAAGATTAAGAGCCCATAGAGTTGTATTGGGCTGCTGTGTATTTAAAACATTTTTCAGCTGGTATCTGTGTTACAGGCAGGTAGAGAGCATTAAAGGAGTTAGTCTTGCAAGATGACAATGATTTCTTCTCTCCAATTATCAAAAAAGTGCTTTTTTTTTCCCCCTGCCTAATCTGTTTCCAGGGGGGAAATAAAAAAAAATCTCCATGTGTATCCATCCTGTGCAGTTGGCCACCGAAGCTGTAAAGGGATTAAAAACCCCAGCCCACATGACCCAGTAGGACAGCCCCATGTCACTGGTGGAGTGATGTCACCCCAGTCCTCTGATGTCACCCCAGAGGAGATGGCAGGCTGCTGCCATCCTTCAGAAATTTCTTATTGAAAAAGGTGTTTTAAGGGCCTAAAAGAGTAACATAAATTTGCATTATTAATTGGTCACCAGTGTTTACAAAAATGGGACCTCGAGCAGTCAGTGTGTGTTTGACCTTTGACTCGCAGAAAATTCCCAGCAGCTTTGTTCAGCCCAAGGACTATTGATGCTGGATGTAGGCTGCGTTCTGAGATCAGCTCTGAGACCAGGGCCTGTCAGAAGCTGCTCCATAAGTGATTCCAAGAACATGAACAAAACACCAAAGCAAACCTGAATATCTACGTGGAATTTGTCAAACTCTCCCTCAGGACAGGCAGCCACACCTACATCTAACTGGCAGGACCTGTGGGTACCTTTGCAGGTCGCTTCATTTCTCTGGATATATTTTTATAAAGTAGATGTAGATCAACTCTATATGCGCACGTAGGTATTTATTTCAAGAACTGAATTGAGAACATTTGTGAGGGATGAAATTAGATCGTGCTTCCAAAAAATCTGTTTTTAAATCTTACAGCTTTGTTATGGTAGTATGTTTTATGTTACATGAATTACGTCCTTTAATGTGAATATCTGGAAGATACATTCACCATCGGATTTAACTTGCATTTTGGAATGTCCGCGGAAAAAGGATCAGCGGAGCAGTAATAAAAAACAGGCATTTAGTAAATTTTTTTCTGACACATCTGTGAGCAGTAAAGAGACACAGGGTTTCACCAGCCCTGAATGTTCAATCATAAGTGAAACTTTACAACTGCAGTAACAACAGCACTGTGAAAACATTTGCTGAGCTGCCACAAACTCTCTACTTACTACTGAAATCCTTAGGTAAATATTGAGTGAAATTTCTTATTGCAAGGCATGGCAAAGGAAAACAAACACACTTTCATATCCCCTTTTTCCGCCTCGGTGGTACACTGGGTGACAGGAGGTGTGCTAATGGAGGGTGGGTTCTAAAGGTTTATTTCCAGGCTCTGCGTTGCTGCAGGTGCATCCCTGCTGTGGTCAACAGGAATGAGGGACTGAGATCGTTGACACAGCAAAAGAAAACATCATGAATATACAAAATCTGTATACGTGGCCACATCCAGCTTCTGTATTTTTCTCTTTAGTTTAGCATCTCAAAGATGCTGACAAGCTAATTTAAAGTTTGGGGTCTGGTTTGTGTTTTGACAGTATTAGAAAAGGATGTTTATAAGAGAGGCATTAAAAGATGCAGCCATCCCCTTAGAGTGTAATACTGCAGTTCTGCATGCTGAGGTAAATGGGGCTTTCATTTCGGGGCCTGAGGAATGCTCTACTGTTTATCTTTGGGTAGATTTTACTTTATGTTTGGATTTGTTTGTTGGGGTTTTTTTTTCCATTTAATCACATTCTCTGTAAATATTTTTGGTATTTCAGAATTGCAGTAAATTTTTGTGTGACGTGGGATGAAAATAACATTACCAAAAAAAAAGAAGAAAAATGTGTGTTGCAATACCAATAAGAAAAAGTTTCCTCTTTTTCTGGTTCTGTTCATACCAATTAAACCTTCGGAATCAAATCCGGAGTGACTCTACCCGGGGAATGGTTTGTGTGTTCTTGTGCTTTTGTTCTTGGGAAAACCGAAGTATAAGAAAATTACCAGAGTGTTGATTCTGTGCCCAGAATGCTTAAATTCACTTAATGCCAGGAAAATCAAATATACGGATCAGCAGTTGGTCAGATGGTAAAACAGTTAACTGCTTTTCCCTTTGAGACACGCTGCGGAGAGTGCGTTTTACGCAAAGATCTTTGGGCAATATTCTTTCACTTACAGTGTGTGAACTCTGGGGCTGAGGGGATTTTAGCACAGGTACTGTTAGGCTGGAAGCAAGTCATACAATGGCAGAAAATAGATCAGGTCAGGAACAGAAAGGCAATAAATGTCATTCACGTGCATTATGGCTTGGATTTCCAAACAAGTCTAAGGGGCGTAGCTTTTTAATGACCACCGAAAGTGGGAGTGTGTAGGAAGGATGTGGTCTGAGCACCACCTCGCAGGCTGTGCTGGGTGTCTCTGTCATCTCTGAGTTCAAAATGAATTTTCATCACTTTCTGCACCTAGCACCGGGCAGAAAGCCTCTGGAACAGGTCCACATTGGGCAAGCCTGGGCAGGTTGCAGAAGAGAAAGCTCTGCTCATTCAGGTGGGCACCAGTGACCTGATAACTGCTGTCTGAAGGGGTCATGTTTGTCCTGGTGGCAATTTCATGGAGTCTGTGTGGACTGTTGGGTCAATCTGCTGATTGCTTTCTTTAGCGATGTGGCCTGTAGCAAGGGCTTGAACCTGAAGTGACTAGTAAGTGAATTCACTGTTAGATGAAGTTTTTACAGCCTGTAGTTTCTTTGGTATCCTGCCTATCTGCAGTGTGCAGTCACCAGCCCCTCAACTGGGTTCTGAGTGTAGGATCACCTGCCTGCTGGGTTCTTCCTGCTCATCCTGCGCTCAAAGGATGTAACACTCAGTTAAGTAAAAATATAATCATTTGACAAGGAATTTCACATTAACATTAGGGAAAAATGAAGACCTGAAGTGAGGTTATGTTTTGCGTAGTGTGGATGAAGACAGCAACTCTATAATGTATTTTTGTTTCCCTTTCCACATTAAGTCTGTCAGAATATCAGGCTAATTTTGAAGATTTATAAGCAACCATGTGGTAATGATAGGATAAGTATAATCTGTGACTAAACTTGTCTGGTCAATGAAAGGAGGGGATGAACTCTTCAGTTTCCAGGTAGGCTGGGGCAAAGTAATTGCAGTGTTGCTCAAAACAGAAATCAGAACAGTAGTTTTGGTGTGTTTAAGCTCAGCTATGCCCAGCGTGTACTCACAGTGACCTTCCCTCTTGCTTATTAATATCAGCCCATCAAAGAGCCAACTGGCCACCATCTTATTCTGAATTCTTAAATACAGAGCACAGTTGGTAACATCGAAGCAACCACTCAAGAAACCAAGGCTAGCCCTACCTACCAACCTCTTGGAGAGGTTGTGTTGCTGTTACATGGAGCTTCAGGTAATGATGCTGAGTTTGCTCCAGTGAGGATCCTCCAGCTCACAGCTTCTCACACCAGAATATTCTTTAGTTCTGAAAGATTTTTAATTTTCCTGAATGATTCTTGCATGTTACTGAGGAAAGTTCTTTTTCTTCATTGATATCCTAGCTTGGCTCAGTTCACTTTCTGGTTTACAGTGGAAGAAAGGCACATTATTCTGCACTTGCAGCATCCCTGTTTTCTCTTAAAGAAAGCCCTCCTGCGCAGCATGCCAAGCGTGTCTCCAGAGGTCTTCAGGTGCTGCTGAAATCAGCAGGAATGAGGAGAGTTAATGCCAGTTTACTACCCTGAGGCTTTCTTGAACTGGGCAGGCTATCAGACTGGGTGACCTCCATGAGGTTGTATTCCAGTGCTGGCTCTGGAGGGGAGTCTCTAGGAGAACCACCTCCCTTTTTTCCAGTTTACCTCTCTGCAACCAAGATAATGATACTTCTCTTGATTTTGAAAGCACTTGTTAATCTGCAAGTAGGAGGAGCTACCAAAAAAAAAAAAAAAAGCTAAATACTCGCTGCTGTTTATTCTCTTTAAGCTAGCTCTAAAACTGTGCCACTGTGTTTGTCAGCAGTGTAAGCTTTTGAAGGCAAGGCCATTGTATGTTATGGTAATAGAGAAGAGTGGTTTTGGAGTGTGAGTGAGTTTTAGATTTTGACTGAGAGTAGATGGTGTGCTGACATCTGTTAGTGTTTTCTGAGAACATTGAAATGAAAGGGACTAAATATTCTGTAGCACTGCACCTAAGTTTGGCAATAGCAAGCCAAAAAGAAATTTCTCAGCTGGTGTGCAGCTCTTCATTGAGTCCAGGCTGGTTTTAGACTTCTCTAAAGATCCGACAGAGCTCTGCAAATATCCAGAGATAGTCAGAATATATTCTCCAAAGAATTATAGATAAACAGGTGGTAGAAGTCAGTGGCAAAATACAGGGGCAGTACAAGGAAGCTGCTTTAAGCTACATGGATTTTGTAATGCACAAGTTACCATGCTTTAGAAACTTGGGCTTCAATAATGCATAACAAAGCCACAGTCAGGGCAGAGTTGATTGGACATCACTGGCAAAATTCCTGTTTAATTCAACTACTAAAAATAGATCTCGGATCCAAATACATAAGTATTGAGGCGTGTTTTGGAAAAGCACTATAAAAAGTACTTAGTATAAAGTGCTAACTGTGTATTTACTGATCTGTCACTGTTTCCTTTCCAAATCACTGCCTTCTTGTTTCTTCTACACTTTGGTGTCCTCAGGAACAGGAATAATCATAAAAACAACTGATAAATATGGTAAATCTGCATCTTCTCCACCCACCCCTCAGCGTGGTCATTTCTGGATTCCGTTGCCAATGCCTTTTGCTGATTGATTTGGTTATTGCTCTGTGACCTAGATTTTCTGGTTCAGAAATGAACCTGAAAATCCTTACAGCTTCCCTTACCAAAAGTCAAAGGTAGGATGGAGTGCCAGAAGACTGTGGACACCAAACTAGTGCTTTTAAGTATATAAAGGAAAAAGAAAGGCACCTGGCTTGAATGGAGAGGAATAGGGGAGGAAAAAAAAGAGTCAGTAGATTTGCAAAGTAAACGCAGCCCTACATAAGTGACCTAAATTAGACGAGCATTTCATACTCCCTTTTATAAAGCTTGTGCAGTCTGAAAGTACTGAAATACTGAAGTGTTTATTTTTTTAAACTTCTGTTTGCTTGGGTTCAGCCCATCCCTTTCTGCGTGCCAGGCCTGCGTGGAGGAGAGCTGTCACCTTGGAGAGGGTGCTCGGCCAAGCCAGCCCCAGCCCTGTAACTGAGCCATCATTCCACCCAGGGGCTGTAATCGCAGGAAATAAAATCAACAGGAATGTTACACGAGTGTGTGTACATACCAGTCCTCCAAGTGACTTTATGTATAGTCTGAGCCACAACGTCTGCTCATTAATATCTCACAGAAGTCATCGTCACCCCACCCTTTGAGTTATAAAAGCCTGTTTAATCCACTCGTGCTCAGAAACCAGCAGCTCTCCAGACCCCCTTACAGTATGCGAGCTATGACAAAACTTCAGCCTCGCGCTCCTGTAGCTTGAGCTTTGCCGTTCTAAGTTTCCCCAGCATCGCTGCTGGGGATCGGGGCGCAGCTCGGGGCACTGTTTGTTTTCCATGTAAGAAAATCCAGTAGCGTTTCATAGAGCGGGTCGTGCCGGGGCGGCGCGGTGCTGGGTTCTTGGCCGCAGCAGCGCGGGCGGGAGCATCGGCAGCCGGCGCATATAATACATCACTGTCCCCTTTCACAGCCAGCGAAACGTGAGGAGCAAAAGGGGAAAGGATTTTAAAATGCTCTACCTTGATTTTTTTTGGATTTTTTTTTTTGCTAGCTCTGGTCTAAATTGGTGTGTTTTGGAAGGACTGGGAGGACAAAGAGGCAAAAAAGGCTCCTGATTCAGATTTTAAATTATCCAAGCAAGTAGCTCTTGGTCTTGTTGCGTGGGCACTGAGAGGTATTTAGGTACCTAAATGCTGTTGAGGTCAGTGGGAGTGGAACACTTAACTAGCTTTCAGAGGTTAGCGTTACAGTTCAAGAGAAGGATTTCAGAGATGTGACACTGCACCCTGCCTTGCTAGAGCAAAGGTGTCGGGAGCTTCTGTCTCGAGGTCAGATTTAGGATGGGCCGCTTTGTTCATTTAGGCATCCAGCTCCACACTTCCCCTGCTAAACCTGCACAGTCAGCTCCTTGGGAATGGGCACTGGCCTGGTGCTCCCAAACTGGGATGTTCCCTCAGGAACTGGCAGCCAAGATGTGTAACACCATGAAACACCATCACCTGCTGCCTTGACGTTCCTTGAAAGAGCAGCACAGACAAAATGGGGGGTTTTGTGCAAGCAGGACAAAACATGACTGCGTGCACAAAGAAAACACTTCTTGTATAGTGAAGGTTTTCCTTTTCTTTTTTAGTTTAATAATAAAGTCTTTGCTGGGTTTTTTGATGGTTTTCTTTTGTAACGTTAACAGGTCCTACTTTTCAAGTGGGACAAAAGTATCTATAATGTTATCTCAATAGCTTTCTTTTATGCTAGTTGCAATCTATACTCAAGCATTCCTCCAAGATTTTTCAAGCTTCTAAGTGTTTAAAAGAGCTGCTGTTAGTTGAGCTCAGTGCTCTGCCAGCCATCTGTTGTGGTTTATATCATTAAATATCAGTAGGGGCTATGTCTTACAGAACAGGGAGAAAAGCTCTGACGTAGTAGAACTCATCTCCCAGAGGAAACAATGAAGACCCAGAGGCTACATCTTTTTTGACATTTAAAACAGCTCAGCCTGAAGTATAGGATCTTGTACCACAGGGCATTTTTGCAATCCTATATCTGAAACCACAGAGGTCTAAAGTCTTCCTGGTTCTTGGAGGGCAAAAATCAGGATAATGGCTGTAGACCTTTAAGAGGAAGCCATCTCTTCGTGACTTCAGAGCACAGTATTTTCCCATCATAAATTTGCATTGCAAATGAAACAACTTGAAATATATGTCTCCAGGAGAAGTAGAAGGAATATACCTTATGCGTATTTGCATTTCAATAGCACCCAAAATATGTGTTGCAAGTCTTCTGTTTCCATCTGGCTCTCTTGGCTAATCAGAAACCCAATGCCCAGAGGAGTATCTTTTGAAGGGAACAGTTCACAGCTGGGTCGTGAGATTGCAACAGTTTCACAGGGACTGGCTGATGGAGGGATTGCAGTTGGTTTGGGCTCCTTGGAGCAGCACTGCTTGTTTCTGTCTCCTAATGATCTGTTCTTTCCCGCTTTACCCAAAGGAATAGCATCCTCTTAAATAGCGTTAGCATCTGACTGCAAATACTGCTTTATTTCTTCCACTACAGCACATACACGTTTGATTGGGGTCCGCCCCGTCTTCCCAACTTCTTCAGCTGTATCAGGCATAGCAGGTAAAGAACGATTAACAGCAAAGTACAGTGCAAATCCCTTTAGCAATCTGCAGTTAACCCGCAGCATTCACCAGCCCAGATTTTTGCATTCCGTGGTGACACGTCCTGCAGGAACAAAGGCGCAGCATAGCGTGCAGGAAAGCTGATTCAGGTGATAGCCTAGGAAATTATCCTGCTCCACTACTATTCATAGACATGTCAAGACAAAGAACTGTGGGTTGCTGGCGGGCATGTTCGTACACAGAGATACTGAGAATTTTGTTCAGACATGCCTAAGCTCCTTCTGATAACGACACAGGTAAACCTAGTGAGGGTGCTCTATGCCCCTATCACACAAGGTATCTCAATTCAGAAATGCTTTAGCTTGCTTGTTGGTGATATGATTATTTCTTCTTTAAGGAAAAGTGGCCAGACACAAGTGACCAGACCTTCCTGTCTCATTGCAAATTGTCACAGCTGGCTTTTTGTGAAGGAAGTGTTTTAGAAAGTACTAGCTAAAGATGTCCATTTTATTTACTAGTATCTGGCCAAAATATGTATTGATCTTTTAAAAACTCGAAGTCTTTAAAAAATTTTAACCTTCTATCTGATTTTTACCAACTGACATTTAATTATTAGATGCACAGCATGCTCCGAAATGCTATGTAGAACCTATTTCTAAGAATTTCCTCAGCATAGCAGGACAAATATTACAGTGCACAGAAATGCTGCGCTTCATCTCTGGGTGTAATCCATTACTACTTATTATCTGGCTTTATTTTGTTCCTGTACTTGGTTACTTCACAGATTCCTTTACTTTGTCCTCATTAGTACCCACAAACACATCCTTCATGACCGTCGCCAGTGTTCTTTGTTATCAAACACAGATGTGAAGAAACCACTGAGACTTTCTTGATTCTTTTTCAGTCGCTGGAAATTTCTTTGTTGTTCTCTTTGGTCCTGGTCCAACACTGTAGGAGTCAGTGATTGTCTCTCCACCAACTTCATTGGGATTTGGATCTTGTCTTTAATAGTTCCACTAAATTAATTTTATTCTCAAGCCTCAAGTATGTCTCAAGGATATTTTATTTTAAAATTCATTATGATTTGCCATTTGACCTTCATAGATTTTATATATTTTTGAATATTCTCTTTATATTCCATCAGTTTCTTCTTGTAAAATTCAAACCTTGTTGAAATCCTTTGCCCATGCGCTCACTCTTCTGCGCTCTCTCCTGCTTTCTCTCTTTTTCAGCCCTCTAACAAAGCTAACAATAAACTACTTATCATCCAGCCTTACAGGGGTTTAGTTTTAGGTTTCACTCTTCAGGATAGATGTTCCTCCCAAGCCTACTCCACTACCTCTTTCAACTTCCGCAAAGCTTCTCTACTGCATCTCTTTTCCGTAAACATTGACATTTCTTTCGTTAAAATAGACTTCATTTAACCAAATCAGGCATTAAGTATTAGTCTTGCTTTCCACACCTTGCTTAATTATCACCTCATTTGTTGGTTGTAACACTGGGGCAAAGCTGTGTTGGAGTGATGTGCACACACAGGGAAGGAGCAACCCCTGTCACTGTGCTGAACCAGACAGGACAGACATGGTGAAGGCAAAAGTTCCTTCTCAAACAACTGAAGTGACTGGCCAGCAGTTCAAAATAAAATCTTTACCAGTCCACCTTCCTTTTCCCATTATAATGTGTGTGTGGCTCCCTGTGTGTGTTTGGTGTTTTTTTTTTTTAAACCAGAGGCATTGGCTTTCTTCTCCAGTCTTGCAAAACTGAATTTAACTTTTTAAATATCAGGCCTAAAGGCTGCTATCACTTATCACTTCAGTGCCATCATCTAGGGTTTTTTGACTGAATGTGCATTTAATCTTCTGAACTAGACTCCTAGCAATATAAAAATCACCTTTCTTCATGTACTGCAGTGGTATTAAGAGAGGTCAGTCATTCTGGCGCCTTTGCAAATGTCCCTCCTAAATCCTTCTGCCACTGTTATCCTCTAATTTTCACATCTGCTATTTTTTCTGATGTCTTAGCAATTTTCTTGGACAGAAGACAAGTTAATGGTTATTAAAGCAGGACCTAATCAACTCAGTTAATTTCTGTAAAAATTGTTCTTTCTGGGTTCTCCTTTCAGCAGCTTTAACAAACTTTATCAGTTTGGTTTTTTAGTAAATACTTGAAAAGGGATTTGACAGTTCAGAATCTTGATAAAGGGCAATACACCCAGCTTCTGCAGATGTATTTCTGCGTTGTTCAAAAGCCAGACCTCAGCAGTGCCCAAGAACAGGAGTGGAGGGAGGGAAGTACCCTCTGATGCTGTCAGCAGCAAAGGATTATTCCCCTACCTGACTCATGTCAAACAGTGTCACTCATTCATGTTGTGGGGGGATTGGCAAATGTGTTACTTTGTTTGGTCGGGTTGGATTTTATTGTTCTGGGTTTTTTTGCTTTGAGGTACCTGTAAAGGATCTGTGATATTACAGAGGAGCTGAAAGTACAGGCAGTGCCAGTACTATGGCAGGATGTAGAAAAATGGGAGGCAAGCTCAGGTATAAGATGGGTAGAATCTCTCTGGGAGGACTAGAGGAGAAAGTGCTGCCGGCAACTTGATGTTAGAGCAGAAAAGAAGTTGGCCTTGTTCCCAACTCTAGTGGACACTGCACAAACCCCTCTGTGATGGTTTGCAGTCATTTGCACTGCTAATGCTGCCCTTAGCAAGGGGAAAGCTGTGGCAAAGGAAGAATGCACTCAGTCTTTCATGGCATGGCTAGGAGGGATGAGGGAAGCCCTAGGGGGGTTTGACTGCCATTCCCTGCATAGGAACAAGCCAAATGATTTTGTTCTCCAGTGCTTTCGGTCCTGTATCTTCCTTCAGCAGGAAATTAATACAAAAAAATGGAAAGTAGTTTGCCGTTAGCATGGCAGTGATTATCTGAGGGCCAGACTCAGCATCCATTGAAGTCAAAGGGAAAGAAAAAAAAATTCCATTGACTTCCAAGGGCTTTGGCTCAAGGCCTAGCAGAACCTCTTCAAATTTCTGAGGATTGCTAGGCTACTGAAAAATAATGTACGTACAGTGCTTCAGTGTACATATGTTGCTTTGATTATTTCATGAATATCACATGCTTTGATGTTGGAGGCTACATAAAGACCGCCAAAAAAGATCTGTTAACTAATGACTGTGTTTATGCTGTAGCAGGCAAATGCTGAAACTGAATTTGGCCTTTTTCCCCTGGGACTGAATCCAAATAAATGTCATGAAGTAACTGCACAAACAGCACTCACTGGAAAAAAAAAAAAGGTCTTTGTTTCACTAATAAGCTCTTTTAAGGAACAATGGATACAGTTTCTCAGTTTTCTTTACATCTGACAAAATAAAGCAGGCAAGAATTCTATTTTAAGACCGTCTGAATGAGAGCAATGAAAATTGGTTTGCTTAACAAAGGTAACTAGACTGTTTGTTGTGGTTAGAAAGATGTGAGAACCCCTATGAATGTTTCTGGTTTCCTGAAAGAAATGTGTGGCTGTGGAGCTTTGCTTGTTTGCTTGTCTGGTAGGGGCAGTTGGGTTCCAGCACAGGGTTTACATGGGGCAGATTTCATGGGCCCAAATACACCCAAGAGCTGCAAAGTAGTCAGAGGATGCTGATGTTCAAGAGTCTACAAGAGTGTGTCTTTCAGAGGGAAGGTACAATGTCATTTAGTTTACTTCTGATTCTTATTGAGCTACAGGTTGAGTAGCAGGATTCTGTGATTCCTTAGTAGTCTTCTATCACTTTTGGGACTAATGCTCTTCTAGTTGAATGTCTTTGGAGCTGGGTGCCTCCTGAAGTCACCTAAATACATGCATTGCATACTGGAGGGTCTGCCAGTTTCCAAGCCATGGAAAGCCATGGACAGACTTCTCCACATCCAGCCATGTCACCAGAAGTTATGGCCTTTATCTACTCACTGTTCTTCCCTGTCAAAGGCTGCTGCCTTCTCCATCTGTTCACACAGCAAGTTGTGTAGGAGCTCCCTCATTTGTTTTAAGAAATAAACAGCTCCATTTGGTTTGCTAGTTGTTGGTCTACACCATAACAGGCTCAGCCTGAAGCTGGTCCTTGTGGGAGGTGTTCATTCAATGTGTTCATGTCACTGGGGTTGATCCTTAATGAGGAGAGCAGGGAATGGTGCTGAGCAGCTGAGAGCAGTAACCTCTTCCAACTCACAACAGGGCCCCAAAGAAGACATCTGTTCATGGCTTCTGTCTACAGTTCTTTTCTAGGTCTGACCAAAATGCTTCTGGCAAAAAAAGCAGTTCCTACTGCTAGGGAAAAAAAAAAAAGTAATTAATTAAAATTAGGTGGCTTAAACATTTTCTGCATGGAAATGTTAATTTGAAAGAAATTCTGACAAAAAGTGAAATGGTGCCTCTAGTGAAGGAAGGAAGCGAGGAGTTTCCACTGAGTTCAGCAGAATTGGGATTTCACACAAAAAATAATTGGGTTTCTCTCACAGAAAACTGCTTTTGAATTGCAAATTTCTGTTTACAGATTTATGTTTTTCTTCATTAAAAAAATCGGTTTCTCCACCACTTCTAACAGCTACCACCATACTACTACTACAAAAAACAGCAGGAGCAAGTTTTGCTCCCACTCACCCCTGTAAAGGCTCCAAATCCTCCCTGTAGAATTCAACTCTGGCTGTTGAGATGGTAAACTACATTAAAATGGATGGGTGCACCTGGAGCCATCAGTTGCAGCCTGCAGCCATCAGTTGCAGCCTGCAGCAGTGGAAAGCCTCATTTCCACATGGCTCTTCCCCTGCAAGGTGTGGAGAAAAAGATGTTTGCCGCCTGTTTCTGTGCGGCACGGGAGCCTTACCCTTGCCAGCAACTCCAAGGTGCTCGGTTTGCTGTCGCTCCAGCCAGCACCTGACACAAATGCATGAATGTGTCAGTTAAATGCTTTCCATTTCCTCAATGACTGCATTACAGCAAGGCAGACATTTTGCTGTTTATGTTCAGAGCATTGTCATTTCTTATGCCGCTCTCCTGGAAATATGTATTAAAAAAACCCAAAACAACTTTATCATACCCATAGTTTAAAATTAAATTTCAATAAACTTCTCTCAGCAGATATCCTCTGTTAAATAATTGACAGCCTGTTGGGGTAAGACTTCATCAAGAGTTTCAAACAGTATGGACTAAGTGTCCCCCCACTCCAAACTTTGGAACCTCTCCACAGTTTCCTCTGGTATGTTGCTTAAAGAACTTTTACAGAGCAAATTCCTTATTCCACCATCTCTTATTTCTTCAAACAGGTGAAAAACATAGGCCTTACTGAAGGCATAAATCCTTGGTGATTAATCTTTCTAAAGAAACACAGTAGTGTTTGTGCAAGGAGGAATAATGAGAACAAAATCAGTAACCACTGAAAAAAAGGCAGACTATCTCAATATTGCCACTTATATAAAGTCAGATGCTGTTTGCTTTATAGTAAAGAAGACAAGGTCACCTCCCCCCCCCCAGATTTCAGTAAACAGTAGTCTCAGTGAAAGAGCCTTCAGCGTTAACTGTGAAGCCATGTTATGATGCTGTAGTCATAAGGGTGCTTCCAACTTCAATACTGCTCCACAGAATAAGCAAGAAATATCTTACAAGTAGGGCCTATTAAAAGAGGAAAGAGTATAATTTAAGTATCAGTGTATAAATAAGTTGTAACTCTTTTTTTTTTTTTTTTTCATCTATTTTGCT
>VWZY01011409.1:715765-736310 GCA_013399075.1 Chloroceryle aenea | reverse complement strand
TTTTTTGAATCTATATTGCTTTTCCTAAATGTACTAAAACTGTAAAGTAATATCAGTGGAAAATTGTAGCAGAATGATTTGTTTTCATAGTTCATTTATAGTTAATTTCCTGTACTAGTAGTACAGGGAAAATGATTTAGCAGCGAGTCTAGTGTGAATTCCTTACAAGAAA
The DNA here is from genome assembly GCA_013399075.1 of Chloroceryle aenea. NCBI lineage: Eukaryota > Metazoa > Chordata > Aves > Coraciiformes > Cerylidae > Chloroceryle > Chloroceryle aenea. Next base: position 736,138 of record VWZY01011409.1, on the reverse strand, counting down.
CCAAAAGATAAATAGCTTACTCCCTACTGCCTAAAGGTTTGAGAATGCGGATGAACTGAATTAATAAAAACTTTGGAGTCCTTGGGTGCGCCAGTGTGGAAGGCATGAAGAGCACTCCTCCACTGTGTGGTTTATTTTCTGTACATGTTCTCCGAGAAGGTAGCCTAGAGATAGTACAGGACAAGTTACCTTCAGCTTTGACAATCACAGTCCACTGGTAAGTTCTCTTCCAGCCTAGCAGAAGGCTGGAGCTTCCTACCCTCTGCCTGGGGAAAAAACGAAGGTGCCCCGGCACAGCTAAGACATTTGGCAGCCGGATGAAGGCAGGAAGGGCTCTTTGCTGTGCTCTTTCCTTGCCTGCAGAGATACGTGGTGTTCTCCTCCGTACACATGAGTTCAGCTGTTCCAGTTTCTTCTGTGTGAGCCAGAAAGATATTTATTGGGGGGACACTCCTGTATCCGAGTGCTTGGCTGCTGTTAACTGAGAGCGTTTTGTGCTTTCTCTGTCGGTCTCTCAGCTGCTGCTCAGCACTCACATGCTGGCAGTGTCCACTCGAGGGAAGGAAGAGAGGCCGGACGGGGATGGACTTCTCAGCAGAACTTGGCAGGATTTTTATTTTGGTATAATTTGAGCCTTGCTTAAAAGAAACAAGTTAAAATATATATAGGTATAGTAGGATATCTATAAATATTCTACTAAAATATATATAGGTAGACACTGCATATCCCACTTTTCTCATTGGCAGACTAATTAGACTAGCGAGTAAACATTAATGGTTCATGGTTGTTCCCTGCTTTTCCTGCTCTCCAGCTGTCTGCTTTTGAATAATAATTTGCATTTCCTCACAAATGTCTTCTAATAAAAGATCTAAACCTCACTGGTCCTGAGCTACTTTTATTAGAGAGGAGTGGACTGAACCTGCTGACGAGCTGCTGTTATAACTCTGAAAAATCAAACAAATTAATCAATCTCCCAGTCATTGTTTTCATCAGCTACGTATGAGATACGGTACAAATGGGATGGTCTCAATTATGAAGATCAGAGGAGTTACCCAATTAAGCCTGCTTCTCTGTTCATTGATGTCAAAAAGTGAAAGACATGTTACACTTTTTTATCTAGTTTAGAAAGCTTTTCTATTCTGGAACATATAAATGTGAGTTTAAATGCTCAAAACAGGAAGCGAGCAAATGCATCACTGTGGTGAGCTGCTAAAGCTTTATTGTTCATTTTGTAGAGGATAACTCTGGTTCTTCTGTATTGGTTGTTAAACCAGAGGTGGTGTTAGTCTTGACTAACACAATGTATTTGAAGATATGGATAAACCAAGATGTGAGCTAGTAAGAGAAGCCATTGGGGTCTGTTCAGCTTTAGCCACCTGGAAAATAAGTATCAACAATTTGATGTCACAGAGGTGAAGAGTTTAGAGATACTGACAGCTCATTTAAGGGATGTTATTTGTTTTCTTGCTCTGGTGAATATTGACCATTGGTCTAAGACAGGAGCTCGGTGCTCACCATCTGATTACAAAGTTATTATGGAAGGGAAAGGCTGAATGTCAAGTTAAGCAAAGTAACAGTTAACTGTGTTTCCTAGTAGTATTGCCTAGACATGGCAATTTGAGTTAATAACATCCAGGTTCATTGTGTAACTGTTAAAGAGATGTTGGCTCGACTTTGGAAGGTGCTGAGAGCTTTAGCTGAGCAGCTGACAGCTTTTGTAGTACTACATTTGTACTGCTACAGCGTTGCTGGAAAAACTGCCCTTGACCTAAATGCAGCAGGATCAGGTCCAGGTTCAGGTGTTGCTCATGTTCTTTGTGGGCAGAGATGTCTGAGGAGGTCAGTGAGACTTGATGTGTGACTGGATGGGGATAGTGTTTAAGTGAGGAACATGCTCTGATGAACTGATGTCAGAGTATTTAGTGTCTTCAGCCACATATATGGTCTCCTAAAATTGTGCAAGTAGTTAGATTGTGAGGATGAAGACATTTGTAGTGACTGTGCAAATAAAAACCACTGTCTGCTTCCTGGTACAAAACCAGATGGCATTAATATTTGTAAGTTAATTAAAATAAGTTACCGATGACTTAGTAGGGAAGGTCAAGGAAACTTGGGCAGGTTTGGATTATCCAGCAGCTGGAGAAGGTTATCTTATTTGCACTGTTTCTATACATAACTGTAAAATGCCTGCTGCTGAAGTCCATAGCAGCTCTGTTTATTTATTTTAGAAGTGTAAAACTGACATTTATATTATAGCAGGAAACAATATTCTAATGACTTCCCAGCCAGGGAATAGTGTAAGAACATATACAAGAGCCACCACTCACGTGGCCAAGAGTGACCTGTTTGAAATGTTGTGTATGGATCGCTACAGGGGCTTGACAAGATCCCTGCTAAAGGACTCAGATCATCTCAAAACAGTCTCATGGATCACCCACAAATGAAAGATGGGAAGCAATGGCTGCGAGTAAATGTCTAGGGAGGTAGTGGTGTCATCTCACTGGGGTCTGTCCCAAAGCTTGAGCTGATCAGTCTAGTCGTGAATGGTCTGCATTTAAATCTTAATTTTTTGTGTAGCTGTAATTAAGAGCCCCTGGTGTTCTCCTTTTTGGATAATACCATTCTGCCAGCTAAACACTCCCCTGGCAACCTCAACCCCACCTAATTCTGCTCTTACTTACTTCATCTGAGCTTCTCTGAGCATCAGTTAGCCCTCTGGCACCACTCGGTTTGGAGAGAGTCGAAAGGGTCCCTGGGTGCGTACGCGCGGGACTGTGTAGGTGTGGAGGTTTGCAAGTAGGGCACAAGTTTATTCACTTAACAGAGCATCATTTGGGCACTCCTGGGGGTTTTCTTCCAGCATGCAGGACATGATCAGGTCCATAGCTGGTAGCAACAGGAGTTTATAACATTGCTAGTGTGTTTATAGTACAGTGTGGAAGGCACTATATAAATATCAATTACTGTATTAGTACAAGTCATTAGTTTTTATACCCTATGCTCATTTTATGCTCTTCATAAGAAAATGCAACCAATGCAGATTACCTAACCTTCGAGCGTGTACATGTGGCTCATTCCAAGGGTTAACTCTCCTTGTAGTTTACTGTATTAGTCCCAGTTGTATTTGACATAAAAATGTTTTTATAGCACAACCAAATACCAGCATATTTGCGGTTGCAGTCAGATGTTTTTAACTATATTGGATATAGCCCACAATGGTTTCAGAAGATATTTCCATTGTTTTAGCCAGATTTAGAGAGGCTGGATTAAGCTATGGCACACCAAGCCCACTGGTGTTTACATATGTGAGTATCGGTCCTAAAGGGCAAAGAATATGATGTTCCATAAACCTTTATACAGAAATAAATACCTCTCGGCAAAAATGTTTTTCTAGGATCAGTTACTATTTCAACTATAATGACCTGCTTGGAGAAGGTCAGGGGCCAAATTCTTCTCTCATTTACACTGGCGTAAATCCACAGTAACGTAAGTGTAGGATTTGGGCTCAGGAGTGTAATACTTTGGAGTTAATTTTCCCCCGACCCACAACATTTTAATGAAATCTGTTCTGTCTGAGCTGTTAATTTAGCAAACTATTCCATGGATAAGATCCTGATAAACTATGTAACATGAGAAATTAATTCAGTCAGAGCTTCAGGGCAGAATGTTGTCCTGGGCAGCGCTCATTTTGTCTCTTTCTAAAATCAAAACTGTGCCAGCACTGATCTACCAAAAGACTTGTTCAGGTTGGAGATGTTACTGTTTAAACCAAATATACATGTGTGGGTAATATACCGAAGTTCTGGTCCAGCTTTGCAAATGGACCAGTTCCCAGAAATCTTCCACTCTCAACTGCCCAATGCAAACACCCGTCACTCTTTGTCCACCTTCTTCCAGTTCATGGATGTTCCTAATTTTTGCCATTCAGTTCCAATTTTAAATTTTATGGATCTTTCCTGTGTCATCTTTAACTTTTCAATTGCAATTAGTATTCTGATCTTTACTGCTAGCTGTGAACAGCTCGTTAATGAAAGATGATTTAGTACCAATTAAAACATCTGTAACAGATATTATGTAAATATGGAGGACAATTTGCTTTTTCAACCACCCACCTGACTTCTTGTGTGCAGCACAAATCTTGGTGTGTGTACACAAGGCAATCCACATTGCTCTTAAAAAAAAAGAAAAAGAAAATCTTTTTTTTTTTTCTTTTTTTTTTTTTTGCCTTTCATTTTTTAATATATGCAAAGTCATAACCTGATTACCAGATCCTCTTCTCTCAGTATCCCTTGTAGCAAACAGCTACCTGGGACTCTGGACCCAACTCAAATTATATAATAAATATAAATAAACCAGGTTATGCACATACAGAAGATGAAGGGCCAAAATATTTCTAGGAGCCTATAAACTCCTCTGCAGATCTTCTAACCACAGCTCTTGCACAACTCCCTCCCATATCCATTAATGTGACACTACAGGAGTTACAGACGTGTGTTACTAGAAGAGAAACGTGAAATCAGGAAGGAGGATCCCAGTTCAACTTCCTGACATGCAAAATCATGTTAAACCATAGTCCTGCCTACAAGATTTTCACAATGTGCATTTCTGTGAATTCGTGTTGTTCTTCTGCGTGGTGGAGGAGATGATGGTCAGAAGGGCTGGTTTTGTCATTGAGTAATAGAGATCTGCTTGAATTTCCCTGCTCAGCCATGCGCTGTGTTAGTAGATAACTTACATATTAAAACCTGATGTGGTTTTGGATATGCACTGGTTTAGTTTCTCTCAAATAACTGTTCCTGTCTAATTTGAACATTACACAAATACAGTAACAAGTGAGAGGACTTTTATTGTAGTTTTAATTTAACACAGAGCACAATATATATAACCATTGAAAACAGAACCACAGCTTGACAGACACAGATCTGGCTCTTCCCTAATCCTGCAGGCTCTGTGCAAAACCCTAATGGAAAAATACCCAGGATGGGATGAGATGAAATCGAGCTCTCTACAGATCTTTGGAGATGCTGCTGCCTTTGAGGAGGATGTGGGGTGGAGGGAGTACCTAGTTGAAAGTGTCTCCCTGAGACTATCAGGAACCAGGAGTTCTTCTGCTAGTATCCGAATCTCCATGTTGAAAGCTGCCGCCTTTTCACAGCTCCCCCCCATCCTGTCCTGGAAGCAGAACTAACTTCAGAGCTCTGCCACTGTTTCATGTGCATGTAACTGTGTAAAAGGAAGGGGACTCCGAAAGTTTATGGTGGCATTTGCTATACTGAGCACTAGACAGATTCCTCTCCAGATGTCCTAAGAGCTGCTGAAAAGGCATGCTGTAGAAAAGGATGACTTCTCAGTTACACACGCTGTTCCTACATGTAGGAAAGGCACTGGTAAAGTTAGGGGTAAAAGGAAGCACATGTTTTACTTGCCCCATTTTTTACTTACCCTGAGAAACTTGGGGGTTTATTCTTGTTTATCTTTAGATATCTACAGAGTTCCTTATTTCTTGTTTTCCCATCTTTTATTCCAAAGCCCAGGTTGGAGCTCAGAAATGGCAGGGAACCAGCTTCTGCATTTCAGCTGGACTTGTTTCTATGTTCTGTTTTGCAAAATGTGCAAGTCACCGTTGCACGCCTTGGATTTCTGTTACTCCCATTTTGTGAAAAAAGCTGCAAAGCACAGACTGGGAGATCCAAATGTAAATCAGTTAAGTTGATGAAAAAAATACTTTAACTTCACTTAGACCAGGATTTTACTCTTACCCCTTTTTCAAATGAAATGTTGCAAGATTGTGCAAGCATTAGATCTAGCAGGGAAGACCCAATGCTACACAGCACTTGGCAGACAGTGACGTCTTCCCAAAGAGCTGCAAGGGGTCTTCTGGTCGCCACCCAACTGAGCCCATGTACCAGCTCTCACTGTTGCCTTCCATGGGAAAAGTTCTGCGTTTTATGCATGAGCCTCTGAGCAGAGAATCTAATGATTCCCATCTCAAAAAAAATAGAGCCAGCTGGCCTGTTTGAAAGTTGGCTGTCCAAAACTGTATCCTTGCATGCATCCCAGCGTGCTGAGCAGTATTAGCAGTTTTCCTCTGTAACCAGTGAGGCTGCTCACTGAAGAAGGTGCTTGAGGTAGAATTAAAAGCTCTGGGAAAGGCTATTTCACTGTGGTATGGGCTAGAGAAAGTTGACACTGGAGGTGTCTTCTTTCTGGAAAGGAAAATATTTAAGGAATGTGTTTTTAGCTGTGGACTAGAGGCAAGCTGTATGTGCAAAGGGCATGAGAACAGGACTTGGGTCCATTTTGCAGTGTGAGTGTGTTTTTGAAGCAGACCCTTGTAATCAAATAGATTCAGATAGATAGTTTTTTGTGGGGTTGGGGTTGTTTGATTGGTTTGGTTGGTTTGGTTTTTGGTTGGGTGGGGTTTCATTCTTTGGGTTTTGAGGTGGTGGGCATGAGGGGCAGTTTCTCTTTTATCTAGGATCCCATCAGCATCAGGACCTCACTGTATTAGGAGTTACTTAAAGGCACAGAAGGCAGCTATCCTGCCTGAAGAAGCCCATAGAAAGCTGTTATGCATGTAAGGGAACCTTTGCTGTTAGCACCGTGGCTTTTAGCACTTGCTTTTTGGAAGTAGTCTGAACAAATAACTTACTGCTTTTTTTTTAACAGAATATTCAGCTACAGTCATACCGCTAGATTAAAAACTCTCTGTGTGTTTTGTATTTTTTCCCCCCTTCAAAATAAGTAAGATAAGCAGCTGTACTTAAAATGTATTCTGTTCAATGTGTGCTGTAATGGCTGTTTTTCTCCACCACTTCAAGCGTTTAAAAAACCCAACCATTCCAGTGCAAATTCAGCCCCTTTAACAGATGATCTATTTCTCTCTTGCTCCATTAGGAAGCTGATCCAGCTTCAGTTTCTGAATGTCCTGGTAGTGTCAGTGCACACGTCTTCTGTCAAGTTCAATTAAGAATAGCTCAGATAGCAGTTGAGTGTTTTTCCATAGCAAATCATAACTTCTTCACCTTCTGAAAACTTCTTCTGCAGATGTTTGGATGACAGAGTATCAGTCTGTGTTTGGGCATCGTTCCCTTATTAATGTAAAACACTGTGACTGTGTCTTCTTTTACATGAGAGGCTTTGTTTCATTCTCTGTGCTGTTATCGGAGTTACATTTTAGAGTGTTGAATATGCTCATGTTTCCCATCTCCAGCACAGCTGGCTATCCCCAAGAGTGCGCAGCCTCGAGTTTACAGCGAACGCTGCTGAAGAGGGTAGTGCACAGATGAGGAAAAAGGAAGGAACACAGCAGTAGTACAATCTTTATAATGTGAAGATCATGGATTTATTTAGTTTAGGCATACGTTTGTCAAGAGCTTGGTCAGGGTAATAAGGGAAGGGTATTGCTGTGTTGGTGTTAAGGTGTAATTATGCTGTTTCCAGTGAGTAATTACAACTTATTTATGAACTGCCAAACCTAACCAATTTGGAGACCCCGTTAGCAGAAGTAGTCACACATGTAATTTTGTAAGTCAGGTATATTAACTTCTGCCATACAATGTAATTTTAGGCAGGGCTGTGTACTCTATTTTCTAGTTCATCGGTGTTAATAAGTATTGAGATTAAAAAGCAGAACTTCATTGTAGCTGAGCTGAGGCCAGAGTCACTTCTGTGCAGGAGGACGTTAACAGCTGGCAAATGGCAATATGTCTCCTGGATTCTTCCATCATAGAAATTACCCTGCATCATTTTTGGCATGATATGCTTCCTGGTGGGCGCTGCTACCGCGTGCCTTCTGCTTTTGGGAAGGGACGTCCAAGCCCTGCTCGGATGGGAGAGCTGCTAGGGATCCCTGGGCACCAGCTCCTGGGGGCTCCTCTGGGTCCCAGCCTAAGGAGTCTGATCCAAGTAGCAAGGATACAGGAGACAAACCCAAAGACTAATGAAAAAATGTTGGTTTCAAGGAGGAACCAAAATGCCATGTGAGGCCTGATCTTCAAATCTTTGGAAAGCCACAGAAGTCCTTTCTTTTCATGCACAGAAAAGACCTATGCAATGTGTAGTTCTCTCAGATTTTAAAATCAAAAAAGAAAACCCCCAAACCCCTGTTTGCACATTCTGGCAACAACCCATTCACGAGGCATTTGACCATTTAGCCCCAGTTAAGTCCTCTTTGAAATCAGTGTTTAACCTTCCATTGCCTGGATTTTCTGAGTCCCCAGTCTCAGTTGTTGATGGAAGATATGGTAAATAATGTTGGACACTTGAAAAACGCAGATTAATTGTATGAAAACGTCACTCTGGTCAAGGGAGATTGTATTTCTTGTTCTTTACTGATACGGGGCAGCATTACCAGTGGGATATGTACACCCTATAGTCTTAACGCTCTCATTCATTTGGCACTCCTTAATGGAAAACGTGGAGCAATTACATGCAGACAATGCTGTAATGGAAAATAATTGAAGACAGCCACAGTTTGGGGTTTTGTTTTGTTTTGTTTTTTAAACAATACATGCCAGGTCCTGCATGCAAGCATCCTTTCTCCCCCCCTCCCCAGCATAAATGCAGCCAACACTTGAACCACATATGAAACCACAGTTCTGGGGCTCTAACTTCACAGCCAGCTAGAAATGACCAAAACAACATCTGCTACAGTTAGAATTTGAAAGTATTTTTTCACTTTGAGTTCCTTTCTCTTCTCAAATCACCCTCGGTGGAGTTAATGTTTTGTAACTGTTTTATCTGAGTAAATGGAAAATGTGATGGTTTTCTGAATATCAGCGAAGGATTTGTGTGAAAATACATCACACAAAAATGGATAGAGTATATGCATGCATAAATCCATGTGTATGTAGTATCTGAAGCATTTTTTATTACGTCTTCTGCAGTGCTGTAACAGTTTAAGCAAGCTCCTTTTTAAGTCAGCATACACTTAATGTTCCCTTGCTTTTTATGGTTTTAAACATCAGTGTTTACCTCTGCAGAAGTGAAGCTGTCAACACAGTGCTTCTAATATTAATGTGACATATACGCCTATTCTTTTTGCCCTTGTTATTGTTAATAGTAACCATAATATTTGAATTGTGGTGGTACCTTAAGGCCCAGCCCTCTTCTCATTAAGTTTTTACAAAAAAGAGTAAAGAAAGTGTCCTGGCCCAGACAAACAATCAGCTGGAAACCAGGTTTGGAGAGAAAAAGCAGTGAGCTTCAGCAGGTTGGAAGAGCTGAACTGATGGTGCCATGTGTGTCAGAGGAATCAGAAATAATTAGCACTGATTGATTTGGAGAGTCAAATACATTTGAGTGCTCCTGCACATGTTGTAGCAATGTGGCTGAACCTCTAGTACTTGTGTTGACCTCAGCTCGGTACCTCAGGCTTTTCAGCCACAGCCAAGAAGCATTTAAGTAGATCAGCAGCTTTTAGGAGTCTTGTATATTCTCTTCTTCACTGGCAGTGGGAACAGCGAGCAGGTTTGTAGCCATAAGAAGCTGTCAAGAGTGCATGAAAAACTGAAGGATGAGTCTAAACCCCTTATATATTGGCTTAACGAGGAGTTATGCTGATCCCTGCTAAAGATCTGATCTTCTCTGCCTTACTGCAGTAACTGATACTGAATGGTTCAGTAATCCCCCTACAAGTACAGAGGACAAGTGCACTCTTCCCAGGCAGAGCCTGCTGCAGGATCACTGTGTACATTGCAGCTCCAGCCCTGGGGTCCCCCCTTCAGCCCATCTCCCCTGCCTCCTGGCAGGACTCACCCCCGCAGCACCCAGTAACCCACCCTTGCACCTGGCTGCTCTCCAATCCTCTTGGAAGGACTCTTTTTTGAGGGCTTATTTAAATAAGCCCCTGCAGGTCTGATTTGGGTTTACCAACGTGAAATCAAAAAGGTTTAATGGATTAAGCCTCAGGCTTGAAGCACGCAGTGTCGAATTCAAATCAGCTGTAATTGGGAATATACTATATGCAAGTAAATCTGTGCGAGAGATTATTAGTATTGGTTTGTGTGCCAGAGGCAGACAACAAGAAAATGCAACCAGAGTAAAGACATAGGATGCAACAGCCCCACCTGGCTTTTTATTTCTGGGTCTAATGGGTATTAGCCATGTGAGTACAAAGCACATTCTTGCAGGTCACTTTGCCTGCTACAGTGTCACCATTTACAGTGCCTTCCCAGTAAAGTAGTTCCACAGAAGCCATGAAACCATAAGGCTTACATAAAAAGTGAGCAAAACAGATATTCTCACATGTTTCACCAAGCGTCTTTCCTAATCACGTAAATAAATATACGTGTTACAGTGGAACAGCAGCGAACTCATGGAGCAGTGGTTCTGCAGGATGCTTAGTGGTGTTCTGCAGCATCAGCGAAACAAAGGTTCGAGTGGAAAGATGTTCTGTTCTTTTTTCCTAGCAGTTGGTTCACGTGAATACAAAGCTAGAAAGGCTCCGTCTTCTGAGGAGATTGTGGACATAAACAAGTAGATTCTTTTAAAGCAAAAATGGGGATTTTCTTAACAGTGTTTATTTCAAGAGTGGTAATTTTTTACATATGAGAAGTAGTTAGTTTTATACTGCAATTTGCATTGTGTAATTCTTTTATTCAGTTTGTGCAGACAACTCTTGAGTTTTCCAAACCATGCTCATAGAATCATAGACTCACAGAATCATTTTGTTTGAAAGAGACCTTTAAGATCATCAAGTCCAACCATAAACCTAGCACTGTAATGATAGCCTTGTTCACAGAAGTGTTCACATTCAGGTACGTCAGCTTCTCCTGTGTCTTAGCCATCCATGAAAGCACTTGATTGTCTTGCAGGGTCCTATGCAGTGACTTTCATGCTCATGAGAAGGTGAAGAACCTGTTCATAAGTAGCAAAACTAGATTTGTATCATAACCAGAGCTATCAAAGATCTCTTCTGACGTAAGGAAAGGCCTTAGGAGTAGCAGCTGGTGTAGTTTTCCTACCTCTTTTCCCTAGCTTAAGGTGTATGCTCCTGTGAACTACTCTGGAAAGTAGCTTCAGCATTGTCAACCATTGCATGAAGAGTAAAACATCCATTAATTACAGCTATGGGAGTGAGGTGACAGTGTGGAAGGCAGAGGAGGGCTGGGACATGCTAGATTTCCTTATACAAAGTCATTCATTGTCATGTTGGAAAAATTGTCATGCTGGAAAAATTTCTGTGTCTTTTTCCTTGTTGATAAAGTATGAGTAGATCCATGGTGAGCTCCGGAATTGCAGAAAATGTACAATACGAAAGGCTTTGATGTGCAGTGCTGTGTGGCTGCTCTACCTTACTGCCTCTGGTCCTTTTCTTTAAGCATGTAAAGAATATTTGTATGACCATGTTTTAATTATTTGACCATTATTGATAGCTATTATCCCACAAATCTATCTGCTCTTCATTGTCACGAGATTATAGGACTTGTGAGCAAGCAGGCATTGAGAAAGCTTCAAGTACCTATTTGCACTGTTATGTGTTGGTGGAACTGAAGGCAGGAAATCCAACCTCCTACAGTGACAGATTAATAAATTACAATATAGTTTCAAGATGGTGAATTTATGAATTTATTTTTTTTTTCCGCTTCAAAAGCTGAGTTGCACCCAATTCTTGAAGTGAAAATAGGTGGCTTTGTCATGCCTGTCTTACCTGGCACAGATCCAGCATGCTCATGATGCAGTTTTAGATTCTGCATAAGCTGAAGATACAAGCAAGAGAAGATAGGTTACGTTAGAAGTTTTTTGAAATAATTGTATGTGGAAACTGATGAATCTGCAGCTGATTCAGGAGTGCTATGTCCATCTGTCCTCCTTGACAGAGTGATAATGGAAGCAATTAGTGAGTTGCCAACATGGCAAGTCACAGCCTCCCTGGTGGCATTGGCTTTGTGAGAGGCTCCATGTTTCCTACCCCGAGACTCCACACCCAGGAATCAGAGGTTATGGGGATGGGAGGGTAGAAGCAGTCTAACATCTTCATTACTCTGAGGAAAAAAGCCAAACACACTGAACACCAGTGCTGCTCCCTGAACTGCCATTGGCATCAGCTCCTGAGGCACAGGGTTGCCAAGTCTCTTNGGGAGGGGAGGTGGATAATAAAAATTATAGGAGCAATTAAGTAAACCAATTTTAGGGTCTGGTTCTCCTGCTCATACCAACTTCCTGTGAACACTGTTGACTCCAACAAGATTCTTTATGGATTGGACTCTTACAAGACATCTTGTGGATACATCAATTGCTATTAAACAGATATACATATGGATGTATTTATTTATATGTAGCCAAGTTGCAACCTGGAGGTGCACAGGATTGCCTGAATAGAGGGACTAGGAAATGTCTCTGCACACAATAATGTCTCCGTGGTGCCTCGATGTACGTGTGTGCTCATCAAGGTGAAAATAGTATCTATCTTCAGTCTTCTCTGCTGACTCTTCCCACAGTGCAAAACAATGTCTCTAGCTGTCTGAAGCTTTTTTCTCTGACCTTCCCCTACCTTGTTTTTCAGACTTTCTCAAGGGTTTTGAGGCCATACATGTGATGGTTGAAACCTGCAGAAACCAGGTGTTTTCAGAGCTCCAGTATCCCTTCCTTCAAGAGACAGGGTAATCCTCAATCTGCCCAGTTTTCATTGAAATGTCTTCCCACAAGAACCACTAAAAAGATCCTGCTCTCACTCCCTAAAAACAAGACATTAACACTTCTGAAGGTCTCTTAACAGTGTAACAAGCTTGGTATGTTTCAGGCCTGGAAATTATTTACAGAATTTTTATGGGAAGCCAAATACATCTATAAACACATTGAAAATACCTACTGGGACAGCAGATTGTAGGGAAACTGAGAGTGCTGAGCTTCAGAATTATGAAAATATTTTAAACAGAGCAAATGATGAATGTAATGCCCTAATATGCAGTTTAAGCTAAAGCATACATTTATATGAGTTCATTTAATATGGTATCATGTAATTCAATATGGTGAAAATAACCATGCAAATAATTTTGCTTTATGTAAGTGAAAGTGCTCTATGTTCTTTTCACAATCACATTACCAGAGCACACTATACATTGTTGTTGTAAACTATTAAAATGTTTAAATATAATTTAAAATAAAAAAAAATAATCTTTAAGAGATTCATGGGCTAAAGGCCTCTTTGTAAATTTTCTATGTTCTTTTAATTTAAAAGGAAAATACTTATTTTTCCTGTTAATTTTTTTCTCTATTGAAAAGAAAATCAAATGAGTGCGAGGGGACGCAGGGCGCAGACTGTGTCGCCTGGGACGTGTGCTGGGCTGAGCTCACCCCAACCCGCCCTGCTCAGGACTGAAGGGCAGCCAAGAGCAGAGCCTGAGGCGGGTGGCTCCTCAGGGATATCTCTAACCATGGCAAGACATTTCCCCTCTCCTCCGCCAGCGGGGCGATATCGTGTATTTAAGGATCTGAAGTGCCCTGTTCATACTGAGAGCAGAAGTGTCCAGACAAACTGGAGTTGGTTTTGTGGCTGGTGCTGTTTTCAAATTAGAAAAACAGTCAAGGTCTTTTGGAGAAGATGTTGCATGTCAAAAGGCAATAAAGCAAACAACTGGTCTTAAAAGCTAATCGCTGCGCACCGTTGTGATTGGGACCGAAAAATGTTAACTAATATTTTAAATGTGAGTGAAGGGTCAACAGATGAACCGTATTGTAAACATACATGTCAGCAGGAGGGCAGGGTTGAAGATAAAATTAGAACCATGTGCTTCTCCATTTCTCATAAGGCACAGAGGTCGTGACCCCAACGGCTTAAAAGTCCCTCAACGGGGAAAAATATAATAATGTCACATGTCACGCAGGGAGATGCTGTGCTTATTAATTTTGTAAGGTACATACAATTGCTAAGAATAATGTTTTGTGCTGAGAAGAAGAGAGTTTCTTTTAAGAACATCTGTTTTTTATCAAAGAAAACTACTCTTGAATCAGGTCTTAACACAATACATGGAAATACAGTTAGAACTTACAATGAACTGTAACTAATCCCACAAACTGAAGAATCAGCACAAATCACTAAATATGATATTTGGAGCAAATGAATACAGTCATCTGATAAACTTTGGAAGTGCCTCATTACTGCTATTTATTCAGTCATTAAAGAGCTGTACCCAAGTTAGCATCTACACAATTTCCATCCTCATACCTGAGGAAGCTACAGGCATTTTTGTTCTTTTTTCTCACCCTATTAGTAAATTCTAAACATTTCTTTCTGTGGTGCAATTACGTGGTCATTGTGCTGGTTTTTAAGTTAGAAAGGAGAGCTTGGAGGAAGGATTGACCACTGTGCTCAACCCAACCCTTTTCTACTGAAGACCAGGATGGTGAGGAGGTGCTTTGGAGGAGAAGGCACCATTCTGTATATGGCGGCTCCATGGATGGTTTAGTGATGGTTGCTAGAGGTAAACCCTCGAGTTTAAGCCCTCCCCAGAGCTTCAGCAAGTTCTCACACCCAAGAAACACTGCAGAAATCATTCAGGAGTGATACTTTCCTGGAATACCAGACATTTATGGGTATTGTCTCTTAAAAGAAAAAAAAGAAAAGGTGTTTTTTAGCGTTTACTGTGCATCTGCTCTTATACAACAGTGTCCTCTAGAGGAGTAAATATGGGACAGAGAGAAAAAGGTCCTGAGTTCTGATCTTCACTTTAGGTGATTTTTCATGTCTTGGTAAGGAAAATCTCTCCGTTGCTTTCTCCTAGCACTAAAATGAACCGTACCTGTTTCAAAGCATATCTCTGAATGTGAACTAGCAGCAGCTTCTTTGCTTCTTTGAAGATCCAGAAGGTGCACTGTTGTGGTAGAGGCACATCACAAAAGACCAGGGTCCTCTTGGCCTTACCATTCCTCACAGTAATGCAGTTCCAACCTCATTGTCTTCTCCCAAGCCAGACTTCTCTTCCCTTTGTCTACATCCTATCACTGTTCCACTTGTTGTATTTTTTGCCTGCCAGATAGCTGTCTGGTTTATCTCCCTCTGTGTGCACTTCGAAGCTGAGGCCCTGAAACGTCTGGGATGGAAATTGCCCTCAGAGGGGCCAAAGTGAGGAAGGAACTGGGTGTTGTACTTAATTCAGCTGAACTCGTGCTAAACCTGTTTTCAGATGCTTTCTCAAATGCAATTACTGAATGCAACCCAAGCCAAAAAGACTCATCTCTTGACTTTTTTCCAATCCCTGTATTCATGTTCAGGTCTTTATAATAGTTTATAATGGTTTTCAGGAACACTGGGCTGGAAAGAACCGCCTTCTGCCTTTGCATCTTATATCCCACAGTTACAACCATGAGAGAGATGCCCCCATCAGGACTGCATGGCCCTTCCATGCCTGCAATCATAGTGCATAAAATACTTCTTATTAGCCTCTACAAATACGGATTTCCAGTGGAACATCAACAGCCATGCTATACATCCTGTAAGAGCATAGCAGGGTTGCCCAAACATCAAGGGCATTGCAAAACAAGATTCTGTGCAAACCACAGCTCCCAAGTGATTTAAAAAAAAAAAAGTTTACTAATAACCTTTGCTTCTGAGGAAAGAGGGAAACCCAGTAGGGTACCTGCCAGTATGACCTGATGGAAAAGTCTGTGCTGTTTGATGAGTGCCAGTGGAACGTGCCAACTAGACACTGAAGGGAATATGATGATATGAAGCATGAATGTGTCTGCATCTCTTACTGCCAGTCTCCAGTGGTTCAGCAGAGGGAGGAAAATGCCAGAAACAAGGGTAGGAGGGTGAATCATTCTTCCTGGCCACCACAAGATATGAAAGCTTGAAGCTAATTTGTTATAAATACACTACACACGGAGATATATTTCCCTTTCAAACTCCCTTGCATGTACAAGCACACTGGATGCCTACAAGTGTGCATCAGAAACATATTTTCTGGGCCTTTTTCTGTATAAATTAATCAGTCCCTTCTCTAATACCCTCAAAATCTGCCTGAAAGCCATTTAGGTATCCTGTCACCATGAGCCTCATGTGGAAGCAGCTAAAAACCTTTTCCTATCTTTATTTATTCATCACCAGTTTATTGATATTTGATCTGCTCTTATATATAACAGGGCCATGATATCTTTCCTCTGCCTTTGCATCACGAGGCTGAACAAGCCAGCTTCTCCTATTTTCCTATCACGAGATATGTTCTCTCTCCCTTAATAATCTCTGTGAGCCTTCTTTGAAACACAGTTTCTTCTAAAATGCTGTGATTGTCTTTACGTTATTTAGAAAATGGGTATCTGGGAAATTCGAGACTATGAATGTTCAGTAAATGTGTGCATATGTTAAAACATATAAATGATTCACTCTCACATATATCTACATGTATTTTTAAAAGAAAAGAAAATTACCAAGCTTCAGAGTCCTGCTGGGCTCTTACCCCTGTACTTGGGCCAGACAGACCTCTTGGAGTCCCCACTTTCTCTGCGGGGAGGTGCAGCACAAAGACAATCGAAGCAGATCTAAATTCAATAAACATTACCCACCTCCTCTTTGGAGAATTGTGTAAACTGACCTAGTTATGTTTTTAGAAAGCTGGTATGTGCCCCTACACGTATGGCTTCTCGCACAGAGAAAACCTAGAACTAGGCACGTTGCTATCATGTCACTTTTCATGATCCAGGCATCTTAAGGGGTTTCATAAATCATAAGGATTTTATTAATATTTTAAACATTGTCAAAACCACTGAACTCTGTTATGTCATTCTACATTTAATTTTCCCCATTTAAGCCTTTTATAAATGCAGATGGCTTCAATGCTCATATAACTGTCAGTATTTTCCCCTGATACCATTACCTGCAAACTCTTGCTACGAAAAGCCATGCATGGAAACTACTGTACTGGGGAAGACTTTAAATGGCGTTTTGAATGGCTTCTCCTGGGTCACCTTGTTAAGGCAATTGGCACTTACACTTCCAGTCTTGTAGTTTAGTAAATGTCACTGTATTCTGTTCTGTATGTACTTAAAAACTATCCAAATTCTGGGCCTGATTGTGCAGTCACATCTGCACAAGCCTGGATGTATCCCTGTGCAGAGCATCACTAGCTCTAGCAGTGCTTTGAGCACCCCACAGTCCTATGATCTTGATTAAATGTAATAGCCAGAAGAAGAGGCTAACCACGAATCAGTGATGATGAAATATAAACCTTGCCTACCCCACAGAAATAAGAGGGCTCTGTTTTCTCATACCCTACCCCAATCAGACTTAGATCTGTTTGAAAGCCAAACCAAATTGTAAATGAATCCAAAACCAAACCGCAAATTGGCTTCTGGCACTTTAGATGCTTTTATTTAGGTGCCACCCAGTTATGGAGGCTCCACAAAACCAAACTGGTGTTATTATCATCATTTATTCTACTTCTAAGACTGCTTCTGGCACCATCTTAGGCAATTTGAAGCATAATTAACAGAGTGAAAGGCAATGAAATTTTGTTTGAAAAAGGTCTGTTATTGTGGTCCCATAGCTTCTCTTTCCTGAATATTGTGTCAAACCTTTTCATTAGAAAACCATTTTTCCTACTTCTGACTCGCTTTAGGTTTTTTCCTTAGACATCAGTCTTCAAAAATTCCTTATGTTCAACCCTATCCACATAAGCTTTGATAACAAAGCATAAGTGAAGGTATTTTTGATTTGAGGAAAAATGATTATGTCTTCATAGTTCTGAGGAGGGTTGTCACAAAAAGGGCTCTGGTTTGAAAGTCCACATTTGTTTCTTTCACTGCTGGGTTTAAGACACTTAAGTTAAAGAACTAGCAAAAGCAAGATTCTTATAGATATTAGAAAACTGTGTTGGTGAATGTTCCTGTAATGGAAGTGGAAAAGGATGAGCACTGCAAGTTTCCTGGGCGTGCAGTTCTAGCTGAGGTGTAAAGGTGTGGATTATTGTTTTTGGGAGCCATGATGTATTAACCTAGATGCTGACTCCCTGTTCATGCCTCTCTTTGAGCTCCAGGTCTGTAGGAGCCACTGCCTTAGCCAATGCAAGTTGCTACTGCTAGCAGCTTGTCTCTGTTCCCATTGGGTTTTGGACAACATGCTTGCCTTCTAAAGTGGAGAAGGCTACACCCACAACCTCCAAATGTTGTTGACTGTTGGCCTGATAACTGTGATATGTCATGCTACAGCCATGCAGCTGAAATGGGGACAGAAGAATGATAAGCAAGATACTGTTCCATCAGAGTCAATGGCAGAACTTTATTCACTACAGTAGGGCAAAGGTTTCCACCCAGAGGGAAGGTGGTGCATCTTGACTCTTTGGATATTTGACTCTGAGTGTTGACCTCTGATCTGTAAGTCTAGACTCAGTGGTCTGGGGTGAAGAGGTGTATCTAGAGCATGATGCATCTTATCCTAAAATAGACATCTAAAGTAAATGGTGTGGACTACAACCTAGCTGCACCATCTCTGTCCGCTGACTATAAAAGCAGCAGTATGACTATCTCCAAAACACACGGCTGTGTTGAGACTTACAGAAGGAACCTTTGCTGGAGAGGACTGAAGTGACAAGGAAAAAAGTCCCGCCATGGTATTTAGGTGGAAAGTCGCCCTATCGATGTTGTTACGTTATGGACAACAATAGAGTATAGCTAGTGATACTTGGCAGCATTCCTCTAGGGGAGACTCAGGAGTGACTCAAGGATTAGGATTGTTTGTTTGTGATTCCTCACCCCTCTATTTGCACACTCCCCTGTGCCTGGGAGGGGGAGGAGATGGGAAGGAGGAAGGCATGTTGGGTTGGTCCTTATGCTTCTTTCTTTGTTTCTAGCTGTATGTTTTCATTTAACACTTAGCCTAATTCTGTGTTTCCCCATTTTCAAATGTTTGTAATTTAACGTTGCAGCTCCCAGGATAGAGTGTCATTCCCCCCTCCATCCAAAATAAATGAATGAAAATAAAAAACCCAAATGATTATCTACATGTAATGTGCAGAATAGCTGTAAAAATACTAGAATATCTGTTTGGACATTCATTTTGTCCAGTTTTTAAGCAACTGCCTTTAGGTGCTATGGTTTGACAGTGACAGGCTCTTGTATAAAATCCACGACTCATGAAAATAATTCTAATTCATTTCTAATTCTGTTGTGCTTACCTTTGTAGAAATTTTATTTTTTTCTGTGGGTGAGGTGAAAAGTTGATGCTAGTCTGCCATCCTCAAGACTTTAGAAGAGATCGGGCTATTTCAGTGATGCAGTGCCTGTGGATGCAGACACACACTGTTACCTATCTGTCCCCAGATCCTAAGGCTTTCTAGCTCACAAGAAGTCCTTGTCACAACACCATCAGGTGCCCTGCAAGTGTTTCCTCTGATGTCATTAAAAATAAAGAACTTTTAGTTTCAAGCTCCCTTAAGGTCTAAAGGAGGAAGGTGCCTGTTCTGTCTACTTTGCACAGCATCATTTGGGGGAACATTGCCAGGTTCAGCCTGTGCACAACAGTAGTGCTGCTAAAATTTCCTGTACATTTATAGGGAGAATATCTGCAAAACAGGCTGAATTAAAAGAATTTGTTAAAGTAAATAAAATGAAGGAATGGTTTCATTTTTACTGTGCATATGAAGCTAGAGTTTGCAACAGAATTTTTGCCTCCTCTGTGCATTTTCAAAAGCTCAAGGCTGCTGTCTTTCTAGTGCAGTGCACCCAGGCTTCGCTGCTGGTAAGCACAGAGATTATTTTCTGGGTTTCATTTTCAAACCAGAGTGAAATTGAAAAAGCAAATTATGAAGACCAGAAAATACTCCCAGCAGACAGAGCTGTGTATGGCAGAACTGATGGTTCACATCACTTGGTAAATACTTAGTATTACTACTACAAAACAAACACTGGGACTAATCATAAGAAAAGTCCTCAGGTTGAAAACCTTGAATGAGCAACTGTAAGAGGATTTTCAGAACCGCTTCAGTCTGATGTATCTCGCCATAAAATCTTTCCATATTCATATTTGTTTTTTGGCTGAAGAAGTTAAACAGTGGTCTGGCTGCTAGTACAAAGTGTTCTGTCTCTCTTCCCCTCCTGCCTTCCTGGATTGCCACAGCTCCACAAAGTGAGGGAGGAGTCCGGAGACTCAGCAGAATCAAATGCAGGTGGGGATTGTGTGCTCACCAGCCAAGACAAACACTGCTCATGCTGTCTTCTGTCTTTTTTTTTCTTTCTTTCTTATTTTTTTCCTCCTGAACTGTCCTACATTTGAAGAG
Organism: Chloroceryle aenea; assembly: GCA_013399075.1. Taxonomy (NCBI): domain Eukaryota; kingdom Metazoa; phylum Chordata; class Aves; order Coraciiformes; family Cerylidae; genus Chloroceryle; species Chloroceryle aenea. The sequence goes on along the minus strand of VWZY01011409.1, from coordinate 715,925 downwards.
TATCAGCCTGTTTGGAGCTGCTGGTGCGTGCAGTGGTACCGATTGCTGCCGCGCTGCATCTCTCTGCCACAGGCAAACACATGCTCTTGTTTCTTTTACATTTTCTCCTCTCCATGCTCCTTCTCCCCCCCTCCCCAGGCTTTTTCCCCCAGTGGTTCAG
>VWZY01011409.1:684498-715732 GCA_013399075.1 Chloroceryle aenea | reverse complement strand
AGGCAAACCCACAAACAATACAGTGAATAATAGATCTGTGCAAAAAGCCCGGTAACAAAGCCAGAAGAAACTTGGCCAGCTTTCAGCTTTGTTACAGACTCAAAGCTCAGTCCAGGTGCGTGGAAAATTTTGCGACTGTTCTCCAGACTGCTCAGCAAAACTGGGCCCTCTTGCACTCAGACTGGAGCTGATTTCTGGTTTCACATGGCAACGTGAGGAAAATCCATCCCCCATGTGGCTTGTGGGTCAAAAGCTCAAACTGAAACCAAGGGACACCTAACCGTCAACCCACAAACCCAACCAAAGCAAATGATTTACACAAAGGCTGTCTCCCACAGCACTGAATTTGACTGTTTTCCCTTTAAGCCTCAATTTTTAATTATAAAAACCTGATTATTAAATTATTTGTCAGAAAATTATACTGAAGTTTTGCACCTGAGATGCCATTAACCTCTCTTACCTCATCCAAAGACATATGGTGAAGAAGTTATATTGTAGTAGAAAAAACTAAAATTTATCTCCTCTTCTGTTGGCACATTTGTTCCTTTAGGCAGCATTTTACCCCCTGATCTTTCTCTTGGGTCCAGCTCTGCCCCTGCAGGGCTTGTCTTGCCGGTTATTGAGTATAACCGCACACTGCAGAAAGTCATTGCCCTGGATCTCAGCAGCAGTGGCCACAGAAGCACTGCTCGTGGAGTGGGAGGTTTGCATGTAACAAATACACCCCTGCAGTCACTTTTTGTATGCTCTAACATAAATGTCAGCTGGTGATCCCCCAGGTATTCCCATGCTTTGTCATAAAAGATGTTTGCTTTTTATTTCTTTGTTGCCTCCTGAAATTTAAAACACAAGTCCTAAGTTCTGGAAGTGTACAATCCGTACTGGCAGCTTCCTTGTTTCAGCAGCGCAGGGTGGAAGCAGAGTCACTCGGACATGGGCTGTGAGTGGGACCTCCCATCTGACATCCTGCCCACCCATCCCTGCTCCCAGTCGGAGGAGCCCTGCACACCTCCCTGCCAGCTCACCATGGTGTCTCGTTCACTCCCCAAACAAGATTACAGGAAGCTGAGGATCACCTCAGAGACACAGAAGGCATTATCAGGTTGTTTTGGTATTTTTTGCTTCTGATCATCAAAAAGCCTCACAGGCTTCCTTGTCATCAGCTGGGAAAAAAAAAAACCAAACCTTCTGCCATCCTTATGTACTCGTTGAGAGGTGATAGAAGATTTAACTTCTGTGGGTGCAGCGGGAAGCTTTTGCCAGCACTGAATCAACACCCAGCTGCCATGCCAGCAAGAAACCACTCCTCAAAGCCAGCACCCGCAATCTGCTTAACGTTTCTTGCTAGGACTCGGCTCTGAGCTGCCTTTAGGGCTGCAGGCAGTTATGGAATATGGTAGCTTGTTCCTCCCCTTGTTCTCTTAGCTGCATTGCCATTTATAGATCAAAATCTATATCTTTTAACTTTTCAGTCCACGACCAGTTCATTTCTGCATTCCTAGAGGTGTCCTGGTGCTGTAATAGTAGATCCCAAGGCGAGCAGAGGGCAAATACCCAGCCTGGAAGGGCAGCAGTTGCGCTACGTGACTGGCAGTGTCCTCGCGCAAAGAGGAGGGTCCTGCTGCCTCCTAGCAAAGTGCCAGCAACAGTCCTGTTTGATCCTCCTGCTTCAAGAATGTCTGGTGATAGCCTAATATGCTGCAAGGATTGCAACACTTAAGTAGCAAAGAGTAGAAGAAAAAGAATATGCTGTTAACTGAGAGAGCCAAAGTTTCTTCCGTAAACTCTTGCTGTTGCTTTAGCCACGCTCAGTGGGATGTCGGGATGGGCAGTCAAGTGTATGGTGACATGGAGGCATAAATTTCCCAATAAGAACTGCTACAAGCAGCCACCACTGCTTACTCCAGTAATTGTTAAGGATGGTTATCAAGATTTCTAAGTGCTTTCTTTTTTTTCTTTTCTTGGTTTTTTTTTTTTTTTTGCTTAGCATATCCTAGGTTAATACAGTCATTCTAAATCTTGTTTAACTTTGTTCTGCTTGCTCAATTTGGGAGAATTTAACTTGTCAGACTTTATTATGGTGAAGATCCTCTTTCCTGCTTCACAGTTTAGTGCAGTGGAATTGCAAAAGCTCCAGGGGAAAAGCCAATTAAATGTGTGATGAAAATACTCCTAAGGATATTAAGATTTTGGTATTTGTTTGCTTTTTGTTCTTAACAAAACCTAATGTCAATTTGAACGCTAAATTACTTGATATCATTTGGTTTAAAAAAATCAATGGTAATACTACAGTGTAGGTCTCACTGGTTGCCTTGGTGCTTTTGCTCCGAGCAGGAATGCACTTCTGAAGCAATCATCTGACAATCCCCATTTATTACGGGTTTGGTTTTGTTAGAGCAGTCTCAGAGCATGCGAATTACATGAATGAAATCAAACTGTATATATGTTCCAGTACACTTAGGGCGCTGCACCTCTAAGGGACATACCATCCATGGGTCCAAACCAGATCTAGATCCAGAGAAATTCTTCACTGTGAGTGTGGTGAGACACTGGAACAGGTTGCCCTAAGAAGTTATGGATGCTCCATCCCTGGAAGTGTTCAGGGCCAGAGTGGATAGGTTGGGCAACCTGATCCTAGTTAAAGGTGTCTCTGCCCATGGCAAGAGGGATTCAAACAAGATAATCTTTAAGATCTCTTCCAACCCAGCCATTCTATGATTCTATGAAACCCACCTCCAGATGTGTGTGGTGGTGATGATGGCTCTGCCACACCAGCTGCTCTGCTGTGGAGACCTCTCTCACCTGCACTGTCTTGCTTGCTAATGTAGGGACAGACACTCATTCCCAAACTCACAATTATCTTTTATCTTTTATTCTCCCATTATCTTTTATTCTGCACCAAATGGGAATTCCCAGTCTCAAGGGTAAGAGGGAGAGGGGACACATGTCCATGTCTTGTTTTCGGATTGTGCTTTATGTAGTTACTATTCTTAACTAGAAAATGTAGCTCTGTGGTTAGAGAACCCCTTGGACTCAGCTGGCCTAGATTTGGTTTATAATCTTATATATTTTCCTGCATTATTTTAGGCAAACCTACACAGTCATACAGCCTGGACTTCTTCCATGGGAGTTTACCTTCCTAGCACCTAAAGTCCTCTTGAAATAGGGACCTCCAGAAAGTATCTCATTGGCCACACTGAGAATCTAAACCAATTCCACTTCTAACATAAAGCATTTCTGAGCAGGAAGAGTCCAGGACTTGGTGCCATCATGCCTCAGGTCCCTACTTCTCATGAGACATTAGAGGTGGGATGTGTTGATCAGAAGGGGAATTAATCTAGCTGATTGTCCTGCCTGCAACAGTGAACTGCATGGAAAAGAACAAGCCTATAGTGAAACATTTTAATTACATTTGAACTTATTAGAATATATGTAATTTTTCATGAGGTTCTGGGAAAGCAGCTGTTAATTGGCCTTGACTAAAATTCTTGTGAAAAATTATTTTTTTGGTCAGCTTGAGTAGAACACATGTACTGTGCAATACAGTGGACAACCCTGAGTTTGGTAGTGGTGGCCTCCCATCAGATTATATTTCAGTTGTTCCTCATAAGAATTAATGATTTTGTTATAAGACAGTTCTTTTAATCTTTAAAAGATGGAAAATTTACACACACGCTCCTGCATCTGCTGAGTATTTTTATGAACGCATGGTACAAAAAGGGCTGAAGTGCACTTGGCCTCTCCAGTGAACATGGTATAAGAGCAAAACTGGAGGGTAAAAGTGCCTGAGCCCTTGGCCAGAAGAGTTTATGCGGGTTTTGGGGTCTACTGGAAGCAGGCATTTTCTCTACTCCCCATTGTCAATGTATTTTAAGGTAACTTTCTGTATAAAAGTTGCTCTGATGTGAAAATCCCCCTTTGCACAGCACTTTGCTACTGCACACCCCATGTGTTAGGATCAGTGGTGCCCTTGGGGTGTACACCAGCCATGGCACCCATCTGTGCCGTGCTGGTGAACGTCTCCTGGTGTCTTTGTAGAAAAAATTATACCTTAACTTGTGTTAAAGTTTCTGGAGGCTCAGCAAGTGGTTTAATGGTCATAGCTGTTTGTTTGCAGAGAGGGACTGAACAAGTGGAAATGTACTGACCTGCGATCAGGGACCTGCTCCTAGCTCTGCAATCTCTTTCTCTGTGACCTTGGGCAAATCACTTCTCTGCTTTTCCTCCCTCCTTTATCTGTCTTGTCTATTTAGTCTCTCAGGAAGCTCTTAAGAGCAGAGCCTGTATCTTACTCTCTGTTTGTACAGCACCTAACACAACAGGGCCCCAGGCTTCCTGAAGTCCCAAAGATGCTGTTGCAATATGAGTTGTAAATGTTAAAGAGGTGTAAGAATCTGGCCCAGCTCACCACCATCACCATCTGGTTTTCTATGACAAATTAGTAGTATGAAAGCATGAAGCGGAGTGATTAGAGCTGTGACCGGTCGCTGGATTCCCTAGGTTCTGCTCCTGGGTTTGGCACTGTCATGCTTTGTAACTAGAGCCGTTTAAAAATTTTCCAGCAATGTGCTGTTAGTTTTTCTTCCTTAGAGAGTGTCAAATTAGTAAAAACTGAAACCAAGGAGGAAAAAGAAAAAAAAAAAATCAAGAGCATGCAAACAAATGATCTCCTCCTCTTGCATCTTCTAAAGGAGCTAGTAGTGTTCAGATACAGTGGGGGAGGCTGTGGGTGAAATCTCTGCTCCAGCAGCTGTTCTGCATAAAGAGGAGGTTGTAGGGCTTGGTAACATCGTGGTGGCTGGGGCTGTGACCTGATTGTCTCTTGGTTTGAATTTCACAGAGCACCGATGAGGGCCTGGCTTTCCCTGCTTCCCAGTAACTTCCTCACCACTAGGCTCTGCTGTCCCAGGGAGGAAGAAGTTGAGATTTATGGCTTTATGATCACAGATTTTCAAGGTTTTGAGGTTCTCCCCAGTGGAAAGGGAAAAACAAAAATTAGTTTGTTTTAAACAGATAAGGAATCCAGTTGCTATACAGCTCCTTGTGAAAGTGGCTTAATTTTTCATTGTCTCCTTGTGTTCTCTAGTAAGTGTGTACACTGGTGCTTTTAAATAACTTTTGTAACATGCTTTGTGATGTCTCACCAGCATAACCACTTCTCCTTTGGGGCTGGTACTTCATCCAACCTAACTAGAAGCATGGGAATGGAGGTTTAAATAGGTGGTCTGTGCCCTAGAGCTTGCATGTTCCTTGGAACATCCGTCAGGCAGTTGTCATCTGACCTCATCTGCAGAGTCAGCTAAGGACCTTTTTGCTCTACAAATAATCTTTAGCTTTTGGTTGTGCTTCCTCCACAGAGCACTTCCCTGTAGTGATATAATCAGCTGTTGCAACTTTCTCCACCACCCAGGATTCTCCTGGAGAAAGGGAATCCTCCAGCTGGGCACGGAATGCAAGCAGCAAGCACATATGCACTGCTGCTCCCGGGGCTTAACTCTGGCAGGATGGAATAGTCTTAAGTCTTATGAATTCTTTGCACTAGAAATTTTTAAATATACCCTGCTTTAAGTCAAATTGTTCTTGGCTTCTTTTTAGTAATTCCTTGTTATTTGTTGGAAATTATGTCATCCAAAGGGCTTAAACAAATAGATCGTGGGGAGTCTACATTTAGCCATAAAACCATCATGTTTGAGCTTCTGTCTGACATACGGGATGAGGCAAAGACTACTGATGATGCTTGTTGTGTTAATCAAGCCACTGAATTACTAAATTACTTCTCTGTTTTCATTCTACTTTTCTTGGAAGAGGCTTCCTCGACAAGCAGGTGTTTCTTTCCAAGATCATAATCAGTGCAGAAACATAAGGTAGCTTGGAGCTGTCACATTTCCACCAAAAGTATTTCATTACTATTATGATTATGTCTACACCCACTTAATGAGATTTCTGTAGATCATGAGACCCAGTTAGTATGTCCTTAACCCCATCAGGATAGGAAATGGTACTCTCGACTGACAGCCTGATTTCCCTTGTGAGGGTTATCGTGTTAAGATTTCCTTTCCAAAACTAAGAGCCATATGTTGCCACATGGAACTGCCATTGGTTGCTTGAATGAGTCAGTGCCCTGAATTTTATGACAAGTGGAATGACTACTGTGGTTGAAATGGAACCCCTCAACTTCAGGTGTTGCAGACACAAAGGAGTTTAGTGTCTGAAGTGAAGTGGAGCATGCTGGTGCAGAAGTGAGCTCATTTCCTAGCTCAGATCTCTCATTTCTTCAGAAGCATAAGGAAGAGGGGTTTGCATCTGTTCTTTCTTGCCTAGAGGAAAAAAACACTTATCATCAACTCTTTGACAAAAGACTTAGAAACTGCCTGAGTCACTTCAGCCACTGAATCTTGCAAGATGCAGTTCAGTAAAACCTGCTACTACTGCAAAAATTTGCAGGGAGAGGAAAGATTAAAAAATATTCGTGGGAAAGATGTATCTCCCTTCATTTGCATTATTAACAAACTGAGATATTTCAGGGTGAGGCAAAAATGGGGGGAGTGTTTGGTTTAGTTTTTAGTTTGATTTTAATCTTTCAATGCTCAGGCAATTTTGTGAGCCTGTAGCTGTAACTCCAGGAAGAAACAGGTGAAATGAAAAGGAACTTGTCGTCAAGTAATGTCAAGTTAACACAGCACTGATTCTGCAGCCCCAAAGCAGGAATCTTGAGAGACAGCTAAGCAGGAAAGAAAATCTCCAAAGTAAGTTATAGTGCCTGTCTGTTGTGGTGTAATTACTTGTTGTTATATATTCATTTGAGGTATAGGAAAGTATGTGGTATGTTTTTGCCAATAAAAGAATTAATGATGTAGATCTCCATTTTCCAGTAATTAATTGCAACTACTTCTGCCCTGGTATGTTTATGAGGCTTAACTGAACTTCCAAGCAAGAAGGAGAGGTTTAACACAAACATGACTGAAGGAAAGGCAGTTTTATCCGAGGGTTTGCTTTGGCTTTTGGTCTGTGACTTCTGACGTGATGGGTTTGATAGTGGTTTTGTTACATAAAGTTGATTCAGTACTGACATGGGCTATATGACTCCAGAATCTCAACTGACTTGTATTGATGGATTGATTGTCAAACCCAGCTCTCTGCAGATTCAAAAAAAAAAAAAAGCATGAAAAGGGAACCCATTTTGTTAAAAATCCCTGTCAATACATAACATTAAGACTTCTGCACAATGACTAGACACTAACTTGCAGAGCCCACTCTTAATTTTTTATTTCTTAATGTATTTCAGGGCATGGGAGTTTTTTGCATCCCTTCCCCTATCCAGTGCCCTGGTCTCTCCCATAGCCTAACATCCAAGATGTCTACAATACCACAGACAAGTGTGCGGTTGGTTTGTGCATGTCATAGCTCTTAATCTGAGGGCCGTGAACTCAGAAAGTGTTTCTCTTATGTTAAAAGAGGATGGAAGGAGGTAAGAACTTGTGTCATCTCTGAAGTGAGCTTTATGGAGCCATGCCAGTGCTCTGCTAAGCAGAGGTCTGTGTTGCAAAAATGTATTCCTGCAGGTAGTTTTGTGATTAGAGGGAAGACCAGAGATTGATGGATTGTGGATCTGACTCAAAATTCATTGAAATCAAAGGAGAGATCTTCAATGATTTTAACAAATGCTAGTTTAAAAGTATGAATTGGTGATAAGCCAATACTTGGTTTTGAACTCTCTCAGAATGTGGGAAACAGTTGAGATATGTTGTAGTTAAGAGCTACGAGTAAAGTTTAATTCTAGAGTCCTAACTTCAAGAAATTCCTGTGTTGTCCAGCTTGAGTTTGCTTTGGAGCCTCTGCTGTAAAAATCTGTGAGATTTTACAGCACTGAGTCCTAATTTTGCAGCAGGAGTGTGAAGGATGCATCACAATCAGTTTCTTTCTGGTGAAAAGGGGATGGAAACACCAACTGTCTGTAGGTTGGATTTCTCGGTTACCATAATATATAATTATGCGAATTGTCCTTATGAATGGCAAACTATTGTTACATAAGGCACGTAAAATTAGGATAGCCTATTCAAACTATGGTGTGTTTCCCACTGGTGGTCTTACCATGTAAGTAGTCATGCAGAGTTTCAAAGCCTCATCTACTGTTCCAGTGCTAATTTTCCATGTGAGCAATAGGAGCTGACGTGGCTGGAAATTGGATCTTGTAAAAGGAGCAGGGGTTACTTCAGGCCAATCTCCATTTTAAAACAAGTTCCACTCAGCAAGAAGTCACATAGCTTTTATTGTAAGTGATAATATTCACTTTTTTTTAAACTTCATTTGGGTATTTTGATGACACAGCTTTACACTCTTGAAAGCTGAATCATTGAGAAATAGGTTATCCTCAAATTTATCTTGGCAAATCACTCTCTTTTCTTTATAGACCTGTCCAGTCGTATAGCATTGCTCCAGAGGTGCTGAACTGTCTTATAGGCAGAATAAATTCACACTGTACCAAATAGAAGCCACCACAGTTTTATTTGACGGGTGAATCTTTCAGTGTCCTCATCAGTGTGAAAACAATTTCATAAAAATATGGACTGTTGATCATTTGGAAATATAGATTTATAAATGCATGTTTAAGAAATGTAATGCATAGTAATCTATATACTATGAAGATATTCAGGATCTCTGTGGAAGTTTTTGTTAAGTTTGGGTGTAAGTCGAGTAAGTGTTTCTTAGGAATGAAAAAGTAGGCTTTATGAGATGTGTGGGTCTCCCTCACTTATTTGTTAGTTTGTAAATTTTGGATGGATGAAGTTTGTTCTGCATTTCAAAAGCATCACGTTTGGTGGTTTTAATAGCTATTTAACTCTGCAGCTGTCTCAAGTAATTGGGTTTGATTATTGGATTTGATTATTGGAGGTTTCTAAGTACAAAAATTAGACGTTTGGTCCTTTCTGAATGTAGAGTAGCTATTTCTTAAAACATATACTTGTATGCTCCCATAAATGTTTGTAAAAACATGCCTTTAAAGGCTTTTACAAAGACTGCATGCATTCAATCCAGTCTGTCTTATGGCATATGCTGTACTGAGACACAAGGACAAATGATTCCAAACAAAGCACAAACCATGAAGCAGCTGGTAAAATCTTCTTCAGAGCTCCAGATCTTTTTCAACAGAGCTTCCAAGTTGCCAGAGTGTGCCCATGCCATTTCCTGTGAAAAGCCAATTCACTGTGGAGAGTCCATAGGTGATTCTTTCATGCTTTCATCTCTCTTTTTAATAACAGTCACGGGCTGGATAAACTGAAGATGATGAAAATGTGATTTTCCTTCCTACTTTTTCTTGTCAGTGCTAACATAAATCAGCTTCACTGTAAGAGAAAAAAAAAAAACAAAAAAACAACAAAACAAAACAACAGAAGAAAAAATAGAACTGTAATTGTAAACATTTGTAATGTGTTAGGGACATGGGATGCCAGAATCTGTAAACTTTAAAGGGTATGTTTTTATAGTACAGAATCGAGTAACAGCATCAAAACTCACATGACTTTTCTTCAGTGCTTTTAAAAGCATACTCAGCCTACCCCTTTCCAAACAAGACAGTGTAGCTTCTTCAAGAACTCGATAATTTTTAAAAGATGTTTTGCTTTTGCTGAATTGTGAGGACATAGGTATTTATTTACCTGGTGTCAGCTGCTGTAATACCATTAACTCAATGGAAATGGTGATTTATCCCAGTTGAAAATCCAGCCTAAAATCTATAGCATTTTGGTTTCAGTTGGGTCGCACCGTATTAATCATCATTGTTAATTAATATTAGGACTTGTTTAGACTGTTGCCATGGAAATTTCAGTTATTGCAACATTCTTTTATCTGGTGTTTAAAGAAGCAATTTCATGCAGTCTTAGTCCATGAGAGTATCTGGTGCTGTTCCCAAGTCCACAGCTTTGAGGTTTCATCCTTCTAACTTCTTCACCATCAAACTGAGCCAATGCACTTACATTCATTTTCAAGACCATTCACGATCTGTCCCCTTCTTGTCTGTCACCTTACCTTTGTTTCAACACTCATCACCTACTTCCTAGGTCATTAGAGAAGCCCATTTGTACTTCATCTCATAGATACATATGTATCTCTACTTGGAGTTGGGTCTCCATAAATTCCTTAAGGGTATTCTGCTTTTTCAGATATGCCTGTAAAAATCATGCCAGTATAACCTGCCTATTGTGCTGCCTCTTATGTCCTTGTTGTCCCCCGGCTATTTGTTGTCACTACACGACACTAGAACTTGAAGACATACAAAGCAGGAACTGTCTTTTTCCTTGTTTTCTTCCCTGTTTGAAGGAAGCACACCTGAAGTCCTGATCAGATTAGTCTTTCCTGGAACGTTGATAATAAATACATAACAGTGATTGGAAGGGTTGTTATTGGTCGTGTATGTGGTGTGAGTAAAGGACTCCCCCAGGGTATCTCCACACCACATTTCTGCACACCACTTTTCTCATGGCTTCTTCAGCTTTTTCAGCTTTACTGTTGTTGGGAAGCGACCTGCTAACTCCTGAGGAAGACTGGGGGTCATTGCATTCGTAGGGAACATAAACTTCAAAAGAGGCCTGGGTTAGACATTGACACATAGATGTCATACTTGCAAAATTAACTTCTAAGAAAAGATTTGAAATGGAAAATGTTTGTCACTGCAAGCATCTTGTAATTACTCACTTATGATTGAGAAGGGATTTTCCTCTGTGTCTTTTAACTGAGATGAAAGTGAATCTACCTTCAGTTTGAGCTATCGTGTAGAACCAGAACAATTTCTGAACTTGCCTCTTCGTTCTTTAGAAATGACACACACTGTTGTATGTGCCTGTCACTTTGCTGAATGTATGTACTCACTGAAGTGTCTTCTGTCTACATAGTGGTTGAAGGTAATTTTCATTTTCTTCTCTAAGTATTTGAAGAACACAGTTCAGTTGCCATTGGGTTCATTGGAACCCGGATCAGGCCCTGTAAAAGAGTCAGTTAAGGGTTCTTTGATAAAAGGAAAAATAAATCTACCATCAGGCAAGCTGAAGATGTAAGTGGAAGGGACAGCTGGCTCAGGCTTGTATAAGGTTGTTGCCTTCTGTGTGATTTCAGGAAAAGATTGTAGCTGGAGGCTATTACCTGAATCACTCCCTTCTAAAGTCTGGCCGTCAGCTACGTGAGCAGGGAGCGTGTGGTGTTATTCCCCCCAGTGGGTTCAGTTAATGCAAAAATTTACACTCCTCAAGCACTGGTTTACAAAGTGGCTTGTTCACGACCTGTATGTCGAAGGTAGTATTTGGTGTGAACTACATGAGTGTTGTTAGGGGTAGTAATCAGTGTGTAAGGCTCAGGACTCAGACCCTTAATCAGTCACTTCTCTCCTCTTGGGTTAGCAGTGGCTTTCTGACGCTCTTGTCTTATGCCATGATTCAACAGGAATCTCTTTACTGAAGGATTTCTACAGCTGCAGAACTAAGCAGAACACATGTCCAGAGAAGTGAACAGCACGTCATAAATAAAGAACAGTTTATTCACAATCTCTCCAGCAGCTGATGAACCTATCAGGCACAGGAGGCCTTTCAGAACAGGAACTTCTGTGAAGGAAGAAGCTAGTTTGGGATTGGTGATTTATCATGGCATATTGTGTAAAAACAGCAGTGTGCTGACACATCTGTGGAGCTTAATATATGAAGCTGCTGTACAATTTGCCACAGAAAACTTAAGAATAAAAAAATATTGATCTCTAACTGAGATCCGATGGCCCCTGAATCACATCTAGGTAAGAGATGTCACAGAAGGGAGGACTGGTCTGAAGCCAGAACCCAGGGCTGTACATGGAAACAAAATCAATCCTCCCTGCCCTCGAGAAACGTTTGTCAGCTGCATGCCATCTGACCTGCTCATTGAATCAGCGTGGAGGGATGGGGACAATATTCATCTCCCATGCATGTTACAGAAGTTGTGAGGAAGAAGATGGCATCAGCAGCAGTACAAACATGCATTCCTTTGCCTCCACTGGTGCCAAAGGGTAATGTTATCACCACTGTCTGTTTGTGGAGAAAGGTCTGTGTGCATCAAATGTGCAAAAAAGCACCAAAGTTCTTTGTGGCTATTCCTTAAAGCCAAGAAGTTTTTTCATGCTTTTTGGTGGGAGGTTTTCTGAATGGGAGAAAAAAATAATTAAAAAAAAAAAAGGCACATTAAAATTGTTAGTAATTTTGAAGAAAATGAAAGTAAAACCTTTTCAAAAGGAGTGTGTGAGTTTCCAGATTTCCCCAGACTATTGAGACATGCTTTGTAAAGGAAAAATGTATCAAGTTTCTTCATGATGGAGCAGATAGTTTTGTCTATGTGAGCCTCTAGCTCAGCCTGCCTGTTTTACCTTGTTACTAATCCATAGAAGTAACTGATTCATTTGATTAGGGTTGGTGAGAGAAGTACGCTCTAGGCATACCTTCCTCCCTACCACGAGGAAAGCTGAAAACTACCTCATACCTGCTTTTAACCATGTAAAAAAGCAAAACTTGGTACTTGAGGTAGAGAGGAGGTAAAAGCTAAACATTTCCCTTTTCTTTCCGAGGTTGGTACAAGTTTGAGTGCTCTGAAGATAATCTCCAGTCAGTTCAAGCCTCTCCCACGTATTTTAGCAGAGTTCATCAATCCAGAACTATGTGTTCAAGGTTCAGCTGAACATAAGCTCTGCTGCTGACACCTGAGCCAGGGATAACTGCACTGAGACTCCCAGCTCCTGTCTGTGCTAAGGCTTGTCAGGGAAGAATACTTGGGTCAATACCACCTGTCACTGGGTTCAGACAAGCACTCTGAAGTCCACAGACTTTAGGAAACAAGCCATCCTACCTGTCTGAAAGCCATTATTTACCTGGACAGAGATGTACAGGATCCCATATACAGTGAAATTTCATTTCGAACAGTGAGACAGTGCAACCTGGCAGAGGCTTGGTAAAATAAGGATGCTTATTGCATAAACAGCTTATGCTTATGATTGGCTGCACATCCAGTGAAACTAGAAAATACCCTTTTCCCAAGCTAACTGTAGTTTTAACTCTGGTTGTTCATTCCCATTTGTTTCTTCTGATATGTTCTTAAAGAGAAAAGAAACCTGGTCTAACAAATTAGCCTAGCATAGCAGCATCAAGACCCAGCAGCATGAGGTACCTTGGAGTTTAGTAGGTATCTTTTTCTCTGAAAAACATCTAGTGTATGAAGAGATTCAGGGCTTGTTATGAAAGGATTAGGTCCAGCTATTTTCTAGAATTATCTTGAACAAAACCCAATCTATTCTGTTCATCTTTCATAAAAAGATTAAGCAGACTGATTTATTATGTATTACAGTAGTCACACACTAGAAGATTCTTTTCAAAGCAAAGGCACTTCTTAAATTCAATTAAAAAAAAAAAAAAGCATTTGTAAACAGGAATGGACAGGAACTGCTACGTTCCTAGGCTGATCCAGTGTGAACACGTTCCCCTTCAGTTTGAAAGTGGTTGGCAACTTTTTGGCAGGAGTATTATTTATTTAATTAATTAGTGTGGAAAGAACACTGCTTTCCTGCTTTCCTTACAGTCAAGAGCTTTTGCCTGTTTGATGCTCCATCACTTCTTACATATCACTTTTGCAACCTGCTTTCCTTTTGCTTGTGCGTGATTCTTTTCCTTAAAGTTTGTGAATCAAGTTGAATCAGCAGTAAGCTGACTGTGACTCTCAGATGCTCCAGCATGTAGACCCCATGGCTTTCTTGCTAAGCCTTTGAGATAATTTTTTCTTTTCTCCCCAGTTAAAAATTCTCTGGGTTGTTTTCTGGCCAGTGGTAGTTTCCTCAGCTCATAAGTTTTGACCTCTGGATGGAGGAGGGGCTCTAAATAAGCAGTGACCCTCCCCTCCAGAAGCTCTGAACACAACATGCTGGTGAGCAGAGATTGTCAGATAGGTTGGGACACTCCATCAGTTTAATGTGGAGACAGAAGCCCTTTTGGGAAGTACCTGCTGGTGGTGTGGGGGATAATTATAGGGACAAGATTTTTGTCAGACGTTAGAAAACCTAAAAAAACCTGTGTGTAGTGAATGTATCCATCTCTGCTGAGGTATGGGAGAGTCTTTTCTTCCAGAGTTCTCCTGTTCCTAATGGGCACCAGGAGCAGAGGAGAATGCTCAGAGGGTAGGCACAAGCAAGCAGAAGGAAATCATTATACTGGGTTTTTTTCTTATCTGTTCTGCAACTTAAAACTACCCTGAAGAGACGTGTTTCGACAGAGCTCTTCACACTTCCAAACAAAAGAGCTTTTCTCTCTTCCTCCCCCTCGCCCTCCCCCCAGTTTGGATGTGTGGCTGAAGAAAAATGATTGCAGGCATTGTCTGGCAACAACAACCGCAGCGTCTCTTCTGGAAACAAGTTGGGTCAGGTTCATGAGTGCGCACAGAAAGGAAAAGAGAAACGGGAAAGAAAAAAAAAAAAGAGAGCTCCCTGGCCAGAGAAATAATTCACTTTTGGAAGATCTTCACCAGTGTTCCTGCTGTTATATAACAGCCCCAGCCAAGATCCAGCTATTTCATATTTGCTTAAGCAAGAGAGTCATACAGGGAAAACATCACTCTGCTCTGTTAGCTGTGTAGTCATTGGTACTGGGAGAGGTGATATGCTAACAGAAGTATGCAGTAATAGGCATTTAAAATGTAGTGTTTTATTAGTTGGGCAGTAAATACAGGGAAGATACTAACGACTAATTTCTGCTCCTAATTTAATTCATGTTGTGAACATAAAAAAGAGGAGAGAATTAATTTCTCAGTGGCTGGATCCTCTTGCTGCCCCTGCGCATGTTTGTATTCAAACAAAAGACATTGAATTTCTGCCTATGCATTACTGGGGTAAAAAAAAAATACATCTATAGCTTTGTCTGAGTATCATGACAAAGGGATTTAATGTTACTTAAAGAAATTATTTGAGTATAAAATGGGGGGATGATGAGAGCAGTAAAATAATCAGCCGTTAAAAGGAGCAAATACAGTAACAGCTAAAAGCCCAGGAGTGGGAATCAGGCCAGCTGGGGTTCTGCTTCCATTCAGGCATGCTGTGCAACTCCGCGTAAGTCAATAAACCTCGCAGTGCTTCAGTTCCACCATCTGTAGAATGGGAATAATAAAAATATTATTCCCTGTCTCCCCAAACTGTGGTGAGCCATGGAGATGAGTATTGAGTCAGAGTGCTGTGAGTTGAGAAAAGGCAGATTTAAACTTTCCCAAAGTTCAGGAGTTTGCTTCCAGTTCATTTCTATTTGGGAGGCTCGACACCACCTTTGCAATTGTAAATCTGTTCTCCTCCCACCTCTGTAGCTGGTAGGCGTCTGTTAGCCTAATCTTGTCAGCAGACAAGATGCATTTATGTCCATGACTGTGTCTTTAGGAGGCAAAGAAGTGTGTTATGCTTTGGGAACTGCAGCAACAGGGAAAAGCGTGCGCAGCCGAGGATCTAAAAAGGAAATGAAACCATGGGATGAGTAGTTAAAATCTTGACGTAGTTCAGCGAGTTCTCTCTAAAACAATCCGCTCAAGGTCCTACTCTCCCAAATCTCACAAGCCCATGCTGTATTCTTTAAATTGTGGCAGCATCTTTCTTCTTCATGTTGCTTGGCAGCTCTCAGATGGAGCGTGCCCTAGAGCCCAGGCATCACCAAGACTTTTCCCTTTGTGCTTATTTCTCTGCACCCTGAGAAATATCGCTGAAGTGCGTGAGGAATATTCCCAGTGCACACAGTTGTTCACATCCTTAAGTCTTAGTTAGGGCTTAAGCGTACGCAGCAGAGGGGCAGCTGAGACACATGAAATACTATACAATTTAGCCTCGCTAAATTATCTTTGAATTGTTTCTAGCTAGAAATTGGTTTTCCTGATAATTTTCATCTCCGATTCTGCGTTGTAGTTAGAAACAGAAGTGCTGAAATACAAATTCAGGCTTCCTGGTGTATTTAGCTCAACGGTGGATTCTCCAGAGGTTGAGATAAGTTCCAGAGATGACTCCAACAGTTCGCTTGTTGAAAGCAATTTCCAGATCTCAAGTAGTTCAGAAGGTGAACCCATCAGTTTAAACACACTCACGTGCATATGCACAGGCACAGAATATCCCCGAGGTGGTTAACGGGGCAGAATGGTGAAAAGGCACCAGGAGTGCAGTTCAGTAAAGTCACAAAGATCACCACAGTTTGGATATCAGTCTGTCCATAGCCACAACGAAAAATTCTCACGTCTCTTCTATGTTACATGCAAGCCAAAAAGCAAGCAAGAGAGCAGCACAATTATTTTGTCACAGTAAAATGTACATTTTCTCAGAACATAAATTCTTTCATTTTGCACTCACAAGTAATTGTAAAAAGAATTATACACATGCAAAATGTTTTCCTTTTTCCTGGTTTTGGTTAGCAGTTGAGGGCTTTTTCACACAGCCCTCACTGTAAGTCAGTCGTGTGGGAAGGGCTTACAGTGTGTTGTAAACAGCAGGTTCAAATCAAGGCTAAACCAGTCCTCTCAGTCCAGCCAAAGCCACAGGGTGCTCCAAACTCCAATCTATTGCAATATTGGAAACAAAACTACTGTGCAGTAAATTGCAAAAACTACTTTTTCACGTTGCTGTTCATAGATGAATTTGTTTTTTTCAGCTACAAAATAAGGGAGACAAAACAAGAGGAGGAAGAAAAATCTTTTCAGTTACAGAATTACCTTTTTCAGGGTCCTAAGTTCGCGATGCTGTAAATAGTGATGGAAATTTTAAACAAACTGCTAAATTGAGAGGATGGTTTCTTTACATGCCCTACAATTATTTCTTGACGCATATTTTATTTACATTTGGCAAGATGACAGCCTAAGGCCTGAAAATGATCTTCTTTCAGCAACCCCAAAGCAATTTTAAAGTCCTGCAATGACTTTAAAAAGATTTGTCTTTTCTGATGTAATACTACAGACTTGATCCTGGTCTGTATGTGCATATTCAGTAACACTCAGTAAAATCTTTGGGAATTCTCCATGTAGTAAGTTTCCCATGAAGTTCTGAAAGCAGAATTTTGCCTTTCTTATCTTATTGTCAAATGATTAAACATCTTAAAAAAAAAGGCAGTAGAAGTTTAACACCCAGTCATCTGTATGCCACTGAAATTAGGAAATATTAAGGCTCACAGTTTACTTGAAGACATTTTACTTTAGATTGACAAGACTTAACTGTCATCTGATGGACCATTTGTTTTTCAGTGTACGCCTTGGTCACCGGCAGAGCTCCCTGCGTCCTGTGTATTACAGTGGCAGGACTCCAAGGCAGTGTTTGGCTATCAGTTTATTCACTGGATTTTTCATTCAAAATCCCTCTTGAGCTTTTCAGTATGGCTCACATAAATTATTAGTTGGCTTGGAGTGCTGGCTGTAAATGTTTGGGCCTGCATTTGAGCATTAAAAAAGGCCTGGGAACTATTTCAGGGACAGTATTATTAACAAATTCTGTGATAAAAGTCTACTATTTGTTTTGGTTTTCAACCAGGATATTTTATTTTGGGGGAAAGGCAGGGAGGAGGTTGGTGGCAAAGAGAATCATTCATATCAGAAACAATGTCATAATTACACAGAGGCTGTCTAGAAAACAGGATTTTAAAAATTATGCAGAAACCTCTATAGCCCGAGAGGGAGATCCCTGTGGATGCTGGAGGAGGGTCTCAGTAGCTGAGTCAGTGGCCTGGTCCTATCAGAAGCAGAGGTGAAGGTTTCACTAAGAAAGCATTTCAGACAGTCTGCAGACACACCCTGATTTCAGGAACTAAGCATTATTAACTTCTTGAACACCAACCAAGGTGCAAACATCCCTGGGTAGTAGATAGAACTTGAAGTCCTCAGCAAGGTTCCTTCAAAGGGCAATGCTCTCTCCCTGTTCTCCAGAATTTCCCTATGCAACTGGATTTTCCATGCAGTTACCCTCAGCATCTTCCTTTTCTACATTAAATTCTATCTGCACAGTATTTTTGGTGGTACATCAGTCTCAGTAAGTGTGGTTGGGAATCTCCACTGGTCTTGCTGGTTGTACCATGGAGCTCAGCGTGGCTCAAAGGCATTTCTTCTTGAGAAGGATTATTCTTGGTAAACCTGAATTTGGTACAGTCCTCAAGATACAATCAGAGGTAAGATTTTTGACCCACGTCTCATAAAACCACATGACCAGCTCTTTCTTTTTTCTTCCCCCTCTGTATTTTCCCTGGTAATCAGATCAATGTGTACAAGACTGGCTTAACAAATTGGGCTATAGGATCAAGATGGTTTCTTGTATCACTGAAACTAAACACCACCAGAGTTTAATGGAAAATTTTCACCTCTAATAAATGGATGGATTTATATTTTCCATCCGTTTCCACAACTAAAAGTCTTGGAGAGACTTTTTTATCAAAACTTGAAAAATTAGACTAGCATTGAAACTAATTGACTGTTCAGATTGAAATGCCTCCAGGGCCAGTCCTGACCTGAATGCTCCTGGGATTAATCCTAAAGTAAAGATGTTGTTAATATAAAATAATTTTTCTTGACTGTGCTTCTGCTACTTTTAAAGTCAATGGCAAAGGTCTCACTGGCTTTAGAGGACTCCTATCCTGTTGTGTTTGGTGCTGGGGGACATGGTTTTGTGGTGACCTGGCAGTGCCAGGTTAACAGTTGGACTTGATGATCTTCAATATCTCTTCCAACCAAAACAGTTTTATGATTCTGCGATTCTCTTTTCACACAATGGTCCCAAAAGAGAGACTGCTTTGGAAGGCTCCCAGGCAGGACTGGCTATGTGTTCCCCATGGGCAAAGCTGGAGGTGGAAAGGAGCACTCCAACCATCCAAGGGCAAGACACAGGGTTTTGGCAGTCCTGTTACTTTGCAGCATTAGCAGTTGCAGTTCTGTTCAGGGAAAAACAGTTTGCCTCTCTGGGGATTTCTGCTGGAAAGAGCTAGTTAGAGCCACTTACAGAAACAGGAAATTCTGCAGCTTTGTCAATGGTTTTTGAACTGATAGCCCTCGTGAAAGGCTTCAGAGGCTGGCTCCAATGAGCAGGCACTTGTGGCAACATCTCAGGAGGGTAAGCTAATGGCAAATAAGGACTGGGGAATGACTGGGTTTTCTCAGGGAGAGAAGATGTTATTCAAAAAGTAAGAAGTCCTAAATGCTTTATTTTAGATAGAGCTGGCAAAAAATAACCTTTTGGAAAAGAACAGAAGTCCCGTGAGAAACCTCCGTGTTGTCACATGAACAAGTCTACTTGGGAAACATTTTCAGTCAACCTTTTTTGGAATCATGGATTTAGACTTTTTCATTGGGATCAACATTTTAATCCAAGGACATTGAAATGTTGCACTTAGTCTGTTTTGCTGTCTTTTTATTTCTTTTAGGCATTTTGGGATAGTGACGAGGTTTTTACTCTTTTAATGAAATGTTTCAGTCCTGTCAACATTCCTGATGAAGCTAAAGCCATTTATGTGTTTCCAAATTAAAATAGCTTGCCATTTCCACTCCTTGAAGGATGTCCCTATTTTGAAATGTTAAAAAGTTTGTGATATGCCATTATTTCCCAGGCAACAGAAACTCAATTTACTGACCAAGACAAGGAATGACAGTCTTCTTTTCTGTAAAATTAACCAAAAGTGTGGTATTGAAGCCAGGTAATGAAGGACAGTTTGTCTCCCATATAAATGCATTTTGGGATTTATTATGTGTCCTCACCTGCTTGTTCTTGGGCATGGGGAGTGCTTTGGAGCCATAGCAAAACTTTAAAAGACCATTTCCCACTGTAAGACTTTCAGCTGGGTTCAGCTTTAACCATCTGACCTGAAATTTTCCACTTTGGGCATCTCAGACTAAACATTTTGGGAACATTTCAGCTGAAAAGCTTCAGCCATTCCAGGAAAGGTAGGAAGAGACACATAATTTTTCCCATATTATCGTGACTCTTTAAATCTTCTAAGTCTTGAAATGCTCTCCAACAGCCATACTTTGGAATGAAGACTAGAAATTTGTCTGATAGTTGTCCTAAGTACAATATTTCTCTTTAAAAAAAACAACAAAAAAAACAAACCAAACAAACAAAAAAACTTGTTTTTTTTATTTGGACAAAGTAGGAGCCTTGAAAATGACACATTCTTAGTGTAGAGGGGGAGTGCTGATATCCTCTGTCTGGTGACCAGTGAAAGGACACGAGGAAATGGAATGAAACTGCATGAAGAGGAATGTCAGCCTGGACATTAGGAAGAGGTTCTTCACTGGGAAGCTGGTCGGTCACTAGAACAGGCTCTCTAAGGAAGTGGTCACAGCACCAAGCCTGTCAGAGTTCAAAGAGCATCTGGATGATGCTTTTAGTCATGTGGTTTAATTTTAGGTAGTCCTGCAAGGAGCAGAGTTGGGCTTAATGGTCCTTACTGGTCCCTTCCAACTTGAGCTATTCCATGATTCTAAATAATTTAAAAAGTAAATAAAGCTACTTGATTTTCAGAAGGAAACTACTTCTGAAGTAGAAAACTTTAGGTCTTTTTCAGAAAAAAATAGTCATCAGAAGACAAATATAATAGTTCTTTACTAAACCACAGATAACTACTGTTTTCTCCCTCTTTTTAAGTAAGAATGTGTGAACTGCAGGTCAGATGTTTAGAGAAACCCGTTAAGTGATTATTTACTTTTTTCCTGAAGCATGGCACAGTTTGTTGTTTCTGTGTCTGCTTGCACAGAAGTCTCTGCAGAGAAATAGCAGAACCCTGGCTTCCTTCACCAAGGTGGAACTCAAAATATGGGACATTATTTCCTAGGTTTGATTTTTCTGAAGCTTCAAGCAAAGCCATGAGTGCTATGCAAAACCATGTATCATTGCGAGTGGTTAGAGGCACGTTGTTCCTTCCCCTCCTGTGTCTGTCCCCTGCACACCCAAAGGCTGAACCTGGCTCTGATGTCTCACCTTATAAACAGAGATTTGAATACAGTTGTGTAGTGGGTAAGCAGAGGGTTAATGAAGGAAGACAAAGTTGATTTGAACTCGGAAACTTTGGTTCAATTCTTAGCTTTTACCCCAGATACTTTTTGTGTGAGCACAGGCAAGACATTTAATCCTTCCATATCTCAGTTCCATATGTATAAAACAGGAATGAAAACACGATCTTTGTCCCACCCCTTTTCTTATGCTCATCTGTTTAGATTGTGCATTTTTCAAGGCGAGAGCTGTTTCTCTGTGTGTGGACAACTTGTAGCCTATCAGGGCTCTGATCTCAGACGAGGCCCCTATGTGCTTATTAGTGTGTAGTAGTAGTAATAATAATAATAACAGCAATAATAATAGCAACAGATGGAGTTCAAATCGTGACAGGCAGCTCTCTGCCATTACACACTTGGGAGTATGAAGCACGGTAAAGCCCAAGAGAGCTATTTTCATCAGAGACAAACGTTAACAGTTTGGCAGGGTGACTGAATTTGGCATTATGTAAGCTGGGCTTTGCAACTTCAAACTCCAGGTTTATTTATGGGTTTTTCTTCTCCCTTTCCATACGGTTCGGTCTGTGACTGGCACTGTTTTAGAGCTGGCACGTTGTGGCATCTACACTGCTGCAAACAGCAGTTGGAAATCTGAAAAGAAGGTTTCTTTAATTAACTGAAAACCAGAGCCCATAGTCCACTTGATATGAAAAATAGACCAAATTACAGTGGTATTCATAGCCTGCTGGAATGGTTGGTTGTTTTGGAAAAAAAATGTTTTTAGAGGAGGCTTGCCAAGAAACTGTTCTCTCAGGAAATGATAAATGGCAGTTTGGAGACTCGAGTGGCCCGTGCTGTATGTATGTGTCTTGGTAACTGCTGACTCAATTGTGCACACTCCTGATGGCTCCCACATCCTCAGCGCAGGGAATTTGCAGTCCTGATTCACAAACTCATTAACTGTCCTGCAGCTCGGGGCTTTTACACATGGCCTCAGGATTGTTTTATCTGAAAACAATGCAAACACATTTCTTTAAATTACATTTCAGATAACCTTTTGGCTATCATTACTTTCTCAGTGTGTGCTAAAAACCTTGCAGTTTCTTTTCCAACACTAGTTTCTCTGAAATATATCCTGTCGGGCTTGGTGTTTTCTGTTTCTTTGGTTTGGGGTATTTTTTATAATATCTTTTCTATGAAGTTGTGAAGTTCTAGGAAATTTAAATAACAGAAGAATGAAGACATGGCTAGAATTTGCATGACAGGGTTGTGTTTTTAAAAAGTAAAACAAAATGCCTCCTCTTTGTGCACTGAAGAAAGAACTGCTTTAAACAATTCACCATATGAGTTCTTTGCAGTGATATGTGCTGCTTGCTGGATACTATTACTATAGGCAATATGTTGTGTGCAAGTGGACAAGCCCTGGGAGTGTATTCTTCTGAGTGCCCACAGTGGTCTGTGGTTTTATGTCATTTGTATTGCCTCAATCCCATTGGCATCAGGAAGTTTACTCCTCATTTACTCTGGGGTGAAAGAGAAATGAACTAGGGCTATTGTATATTTTGTATATTTAGGAGACATTGTTGTAAAACATGTCCCGCTCCAGAGTCACTGTGGAGGGAGAGAGGGAGGTTCATGGAGTACACAGGGTGGAAGGGATTATTTTTTTTCTAATGTTGCCTAATGAATCTGACTGAAAAGCATCACCCAAATGGTAGAAAAAAATTGCATCTACAGGTCAGTGAAAATTTATACTGTGTGCTTGTAAACTGGAAGTTGAAGTGGAGGTTAAAGAGCCTGGAGATAATTTGGTAGAAGATGAATCAATTAATGTGCCTTTAACTTGTACGTTAAAGTTCCTGGGCACCTTAGGAAGAATTTCTGTATTTGGTCATTTTCATCCTTGAAAACCTTTTTAGCATTCACATAGGAGGCAGTTGTGAAAATAGCAAACACTTTACAGATCTCTTCAGTGCCCTTACTCCATTATTTTTCTGCCCTTCTGTTCTTTGCTTTTTCTGAACAAATTCTTCTCCCGTTTTGCATTCCCCACTGTCTGGTGCTGGGGTGCAGAGCAGCTGTGAGTGGCTGGATGGAGAACCCTGCTTGGGCTGGCAGTGCTCCTCACCTTTGGTAGAAACAGTGTCACGTGTAGATAGTGAAGCCAGCATGACACCATGGGGTGTATTTAAAGCTACCTAAAGTAACTTTCTACTCTGTGATTTCCCAGTGAGAAATCTGCTGTTGGGTTTTACATGGCAGTCTGAAAGATCAGGAGAAGGGGAATGTGAAATGCAGGTATCTCTGCTCCCTCTGACTGGTGAGATGCTGGGTTTCAGATCATATACCATTAATTTGTCAAGTTTTGCATACTGAGTTAAGGGAAGTACCAGCACTGATTAGCATCAGTGCAAACAGGGACTGTCCAGGGAGAACTGCAGATGACTTCAACTGGGGAATGACATCAGTGAAAAAAAATGAATGCTGACCTTAGCACTGGAGTTCCAGCATAATTTTAGGTACATAAAATGCACGTATGAATGGCAGAGTGAAAATATTTGCCATTTCTCTCATGCTTACAAGTTTTGCTGTGTCAGGTATTAGTTTACAATGAGAGATGGAAAAAAAAAAGCCATCTATGTTAAAGTCAGAAGAATGTATGCTTAAATCTAAACATAATGCTACACTTCAGATTTCAACAACAATATCTGATCACTCTCTTAATTTTTCTCTGTCCATTCAAACTCTGTGGACTGTCTTCTCGTGCCCAGCAACGGGGTATTACAGTCTTTCAGCTTTAGAGATTCAGGCTGTGAGTGTATTTCCTGGGTTGTCTAGTTTTGCAGCACTGGAGTGACTGCTGTAGGAATATAATGATGCCTGTCTCCTGGGGTGGCTGATTTAAAACCTTGGCCACGAGCAATGACCCCCGAGTGAGTGAAGTGCGTAATTAGTCCAGGTGTTCGCTGTACTAACAAAAGCATTTTTAGCCTCTGCCACTGTCTGCAAAGATTGAGTTTGTGTCCTTTTTCTACACATGGAAAGCTGCTTTGTCCTGCACAGATGTATACAAGCCCTAAATTAACTGTAGAATTATAAGTAGACCATAGTTACAATACGTAAGGAGAGAAACCTCATTTTGACTTCTTGTATTGTGCACTTGTTCTTACGGAGAGTTATAGACTTTGTGTTTCACACATAGTTCTTCCCAAATGCATGGGTCTTCCTTACTGAAAAAACTTACTGGGAGTCTGTCCTAGTTTGAGCTAGAGCAGAATTAATTCTGTTCAGTGATTTTACTTTCCAGCTCAGTCTCTTCTAACTAATGGCACTGTCTGAAGGTAGTGGCAGATTTTTGTGCACAGTGCTTCTAGCAGAGATAGTATTTGATGTTTAGAGTTACTACCAGGGACTGGTGTGTGCAGACCAAGGTAACTCCTAAATCTTTTGCACCACATTAGGAGTGCAGAAAGTAAAAGGCTGTACCTGTGGGGAGCAGCGACCAGGACAGGTGACCCTAAAAGGACCAACAAGGAATTCCATCCCGTGTATGTCATATTTGGCAAAAAGGTGAAGGGTCACAAGGGCCAAGCATCTTTGTCGATGGCCAGCATTTAAGGAGGACTGTCTGTTGTGCCTGTCTGTTGATCCCGAACCATGTGTTCCCAAATTCAGTTCTAGATTCCAGCTCCCAAATCCAGTTCCCATCTGCCACTGAGTCCAGTCTGGGACTTCTCCAGTGCTTGCTCCACAGCATCAGTGGTGAGGGTGGCATAATTGCTGTCAGAAGAGTTGGATTCAATACTGATTTTGTGTATATTTGTATATAATGAATTTTATTATCATTATTTTTTCCTTAAAGCGGTTTTGGTTTTCTAATCTATAAGCCTCTTTCCCTTATTCCCTTTTTCTTCCCCTTTGAGAGGGGAGAGGGGTTAACAGACAGCATCTATCACAGGTCTAGTGGACTGACCTGACCCTAAACATTGATAGAGTCAAGGGCACTCAGAGTGTAAGGGAAGTGTTAAGCACTTTGCAGCACTACATCACAGATGGGTTTGAGAAAGTTTGACCTATGTGAAATATTCCTATAGAAATGTTTCCCCAGCCAATGACACTTATTCCTGTGTGTCAGTGGTACGTGGAGGAATGCTGTGATTTAAACAAGCTGCTTCTTTAGCCAGACACTTATTTTGCTATTGCACTGGATGCTCTGTTGTGCTGCAGCAGGGGAAAAAAAAAAAAGGCAAAGAATCAAGATAAAGTGATATTTGTGATGATGTGTGTGTGTGTCTGCACATCAGCTGCAGGCTGTGGATTTATTAGTTTTTCAGTCAGTGGAACTGTTATATAAATAACGCATGTCAGAGCTGGTCACACATGGTGTCCTCACTTGCACATGTACACTGTGCGTACTGTCTGAGACAGTGAGAAGTAAGTGCAACCAGACATCCTTAGCCTTCCCAGCAAATCAGCTTTTAAAAGGCAGCATCAGACACTTGTGCCCATGTCCCATCTAGAAAGCTGCATCGATGTGGTCGTTGTGGGGTTTTCAGGTGGTGTGGGTGCTGTTCCTGACGCAGACATCATTCTCCACAGGACCTGAGGCCAGTCATTTCACCTTCTGTTGCTTCCATTTGCTCATCTGTGAGTATTGGGTATCATATTTGAGTATTTTGGGACCTGAAGTTCAAAAATGGAAACAGAAGCACTTGGTATTTTCATCATTTTTATTACTCCCACTGTTGTTCAGCATCTGTCTTAAAACCTAGATATAATTAGAGAAGATTACTTCTAGATTTGAAAAGACTGTTGCTTGAATATATAAATCAACAATACAGGTACTATAAAGTAAAAAGGAGAGGCATACCTGAAAGGAATTGATGCTTGGGACTGAATTAAACCTCTTTCAGAGCAAATGTGTCAGAGCTAAAGTTGTTAGCTGAATCAAAGTCACTCATGAAAATGGATTAAAAAGTCTTTATTAATTCAGAATGAGGTTAGCATTTTAATCTGTAAAGTCCTTAGTAGGTGCTATCTCACAACCTCTTTTCCAAAGGTTGTGTGATTAGGGGTAAATTAATTTCTGCAGAGTAGCTGATTACTTTCTCTGTTGGATGGGGGAAAGCTACTACTTAGCCAAAGAAATTAGCAAAAGAAAGAAAAAAAACCAACCAAAACACTCCACAGTAACCTTTTTCACTCTTTCAAGAAAAATATGCAAAGGGAAAATAAGAAATGCCTGCAGCTAAACCAGTTTCTGCAGTGATGCTCAGATCTTCCAAGTAAAGCACGGTCTGGCTTCTGTGGACACCCATGATCACTCTCTAGAAGGCTGAAGCTTGCTTCAGAAAGCAGGATGCTGATTGTCTGCTGTTCCCTTCCCGGAGTGCCACTGTCAGTGAAGTCCTTCCTGACTGATGCCCTAGACAAACTTTGTCACTCTGTGGAGGACCATCCTTTAGATGACTGTCTTAAGTGATGTGTGATCACCTGCAGCCATTGAAGATCCTGTAGCACCCTGTCTCCTTCAGGCAGAGCTGGGTAGCTTCCTTCTGCGTGATGTCCTCCTGTACTTTAATTGTACCAGTACTCTTTGCTCCTACCTATAAATGCTGTGCAACAGATGCTGCCTCCCATCTCAGAGAAGCTCCCTTTTGTTGTTGATTTGGCAGGGGCCTGAGGGGAGACATCCAGCTACACACTCACGCTCCTCCTTTGTGCAATTGATAACAGTTCTGGTAGGAGGTGGGAGTGGAGAACGGAAACCTCACAAAGCTTCGCGTGCAAGACTGTCACCACCTCTGCCTGAAGGATCTTCCAGTATTTCCTCATGTCTAGACTACATGTACTGAGTTATCTTGTGTAGAAGCCTTCACAGGATAAAATTACAAGCCTAAATCCTTTCTGTTTTGAACAGTGTGGGTCAGGCTGTTTTCTCAAGTAACCAGTGATAGGACAAGAGCAAATGGCCTCAAGTTGTGCCAGCGGAGGTTTAGGTTTGACATTAGGAAAAATTTCTTCCCCACAAGGGTTGTTGAGCCCTCGAACAGGCCTCCCAGAACAGTGATGGAGTCCCCAGCCCTGA
Source organism: Chloroceryle aenea (assembly GCA_013399075.1). Lineage (NCBI taxonomy): Eukaryota > Metazoa > Chordata > Aves > Coraciiformes > Cerylidae > Chloroceryle > Chloroceryle aenea. The sequence goes on along the minus strand of VWZY01011409.1, from coordinate 688,671 downwards.
AGGGGTTTAAAAGCAGTGGAGTTGTGCTGGGGGCTGTGGTTTAGTGATTGACCTGGCAGTGCTGGATTAGTAGTTGGACCTGATGACCTTAAAGGTCTCTCCCAACCAAAACAATTCTGTGATTCTAGTCTGTGATAATCTTAAGAATGAACAATCCAGGCTACTGCCTATGAACCAGAAGAGTAACAAGAGGTGGATGCACATCTAACATCTGGAGCAGGGCAGATCATTTAGTATTCAAGCCTGTCATGATGATTAATCAGCTAGGAAAGACTGTCAGCCTTTTGCTTCCACCACTGAGCAGTTGCTTACACTGCCAAGAGATCCACTTTTTGAGTCATATTTTACCAGTCCAAATAAATGCCCAGCCTGGCTGTATTCCTAGAAGAAGTTACTGTCAAAGAAAAGCACTAAGGATTTTTATGTTATCTTTGTCATCCATTAAATTTTTCAAACAAATTATTTTATCAGAAAGACTTGTTTACTTTTAAAGTCATTATAGCTTAAAATGTTATGGAGAAGAGCCTTGATATTTTAACTGACTCAAAACCAAAGGGGAACCTGCAATGGAACCAATTTGGAAAGTTAACCCATGCAGAACTTGCTACTGGAAGCAGCCAAATTATCTGTCTCTTAGTTTTCAAAACGAGTCAAGGTAGGAAATTGGCTTCAGACCATAAGGCTGTATTTAAGCAAACCAAACCAAACAAACAAACAAAAAAAACCACAAACACACAAACACACACAAAAAAAAAAAAAAAAAACAAAAAAACAACAACAACAATGATATCAGAGTCTTTAAAATCTAGTTTCTGAGTCCTTGGGGTACACAAGACCTGTTTTCAAGGTGTCCTCTGCAATAATGTTGGTTAGAAGCTAACACTGGACATTGAAGCTGGTATTCTCACATAGCTGGTTGGCTTCAGAACTTGGAATTTAAAGAAAAAATGTCTAAAACTACAAAATGCATAACAAAATAATCACTTCATTTCCCCCAAATTCAAGTGGCAGAGCTGCTGAACTCCTGCAGGCATGGTAATGACTTTGTATGACCCATGAAATTTGACTGAAAACCCTTCTTCATTAGCAGTTCGTTGCCTTTGTTGTAGTTTTGCTCCTGGTATCCATAAGATCTACTAGTTTGCCTTTATGAATAATACCCTGACAGCCAACAAGCAGTTTCGTTTCCTTTTCAGCATGGGTTTCCACTAGTAAATATATTGCGTTCTGCTTCACTCGGTTATTTGCTGGCTTGTGATTCATTGTACCTGCCTTCAGTATTTGAAGCAGTCACTAAGCAAATGAAATACAGTTTTGGGGTGTCCAAGGCAACTTGATTTTGGAGAGTGCAGAGCACTTGCATATTCTTTGGCTTTCGGTGGTTTTGCTGGGTGCTTACATTTCTACAAAACGAAAGCATTTGTATTTTTAGAGTGTTCCAAAGGAGATATTTCCAAGGATAGGATTTTAGCAATCGAATGGCTGTTGGAAAGACTGGGGGAGTAGAGTGGGCTCACAGACTTTTTATCACCAATAAATTTCACCTCTGATCTTTGTGCAGCCCCTGGGAATGAGAAGTGCCTTTGGAATTGTGTGTGGTTTTCTTTCGTTCCACTGAGCTTTCCCACTGAAATTTTCTGTCTTGCATCTGTGTCTTTGTAAAGCTTAATGCAATGGCAAAACAAGAGGCCGCCTCTTTCTGAGGAGCAGGATCAAGCACACAAGAATACAGCCCTGGTTTTGTGTGCTCAGAATGGGTGCAAACTCGCCACCTTATTTATCACCAGGATTTCTAACCTTCGAATGCCATGGCCGATAAATGACTTCTCCATAATAATATTTATCAAAGTATTTCGGGTCTAATTATTCATGCTGAGCTTGTTCTCTAAAAATTTCTCTTGAAAGAATCTTTTTAAAGATTTTTCTTTTGAAAACAAATTCATGACCACATCAAACAGAGATTCATGTCGCCGTTGGTTTAATTACCAGCAGCCCTCAGGGAATCTCAAAACTCACTGTTCTTATAATTGCTTCTCTCCCTTTCTCTCCCCTGCTCCTTTTCCCCTTCCATTTTTGATTGCCACAGAAGTCATCGTATGGGTATTAATTTTTTAAGTTCATTTTAGGTACAAAGGAGTTTATGTCCTTTTTTTGCCCATGGTAGTAACTATCAATTCATAAATAATGAGTAGATGATAGCTAATAAAAAAGGAACTATCCAATTTCTTTTTTTTTTTTTTAAAGAACAGTTGAAGTCGACTTGTTTTTAAACATTTTTAGGAAAAAGCAGATAGTGGTGCCCTTCCCTACTCATGCCATGCTGTAAGATCAGATCCATAACCTGCTGATGTGTCCCGCTTTCTGTTCCAACCAGAAAGCCCAGTGCACCTAGTCTGTCTTTATTTCCTTGGAAATGCTGTATGGGTGCCGTGTGAAACATAGTATAAGCGATGCTGACCTAACTCATTGTGATACATGGCACATTTGCTTCAAAAAGAGCAGCAGTCACAAATCTGGTTTGAATTAGGAAAAGTGTTTGAGAGAAAGAAAGGAAAAAGGGAACCGTTTCATAGCAGGCATCTGAAAAATAACAGCTTGGAGGAAGGAGGAAAAGTTGTCAGGCAAAACCTAACAGTTAAAGCTGAAAAATGTATTTCTAACACTGGGGATTGTGAACGTATATCTTATTGTTTGTTGTTTTAAAAATAAAATCTTGGCAACTTAAGTGCATGCTGTGATGATCCAGAACGAGAACAGCTACTCAATGGTGAAGTTATCAGCAGTACTCCGGCAAGAGGTTATTAGTCATAGTCCCAGTATCATACGAGAGCCAGAGCCAAGGATTCAAGAAGCAAAACATTCCCCTTTGGAGAGAGGTCAAGATTAGTCACTTTTGTTTTCTTTAATTGGTGAGGGTGGTAGGGGGTTGGGGTTTATTTTGTTGTGGAGGAGAGCTTGGGACATATTTTTACACTAGTTGGATCTCCTACCTTTTTTTTAACCCTAAAGTGTTGTAAATTTGTCTCTATTCCGCGCTGGAAATGGGAATCTACAGCTAGGAGAAAGCTGTTGTCTGATAGCCAAACTTCTGACAACAGAAATAGAGAGTGATGTTCAGAGGCTGCTCTGCCGTGATTAAACCAGCAGAAAGAGTCCTCCAGGGGCAAGTACTATGGGAGTTTTCTTTCACATATGTGGAACTGAAGCATCTGAAATGTAAGTGCTGTTTAGCTATACAGAGTCTTTCTTTCCTCTGCAGATAGGTACTGGGGTGCTCAGCCAGAAGGACCCAGTGTAGGAAAGTTTAGCTGAACAAGAATGTGATTGAGGATGAGAAAGAAATCAGTTTTTCAACCTCCTGTTTTACAAAACAAACAAAACAAAACATAAACAAAAAACTGCTTTGCCATTTTCTTTGAGATCTGAAGATCTGCCCAGGACAGGGGAAAGGATGGTTAAGGTTTTGTTAGAGCTCCTCCTTCCGAATTGAAGATGATGATCTGAAGGTGGGCCATTAACTTTACCACCTCAGATTTCCCCTTCATGCTAACAACAACAGGACAGATCTACTGTGCCTTGGCTGTAAGTTGCACTAATGGCCACCATTTATTCTATAACTATATTCAGACTGTTGCATAAATGTAAGAGGCTTTTTTCCCTGGTTTCTTTGACCAATACTTCCTTTATATTTCATGTTATCTGGACTCTGTTTGACATCCTCCTTAAGACTGGATTTCAATTTAGCCATAATCTGGCAATTTTTTTATGATGATGGTGCTAGATGGATGTCCAGTGATTTCTGTGAGTATTTAAAGTTCTCATGCTTTTGGTATCCTTGATTCACTTGTAAGGAAGGAATCCCTCTCTGTGTCTTATTTTTAAATGGAGATGGAAGATGGGTGTCTCTGGTCAAGATGAGGCTGTAGGAAATGAAGATAAGCAAATTCTTGAAAACTCCAGAGTATTCAGTTAATAGGATGGGAGGATTTTGTATTCTCTAGTAGCTTCTGATAAAAGATATCTACGGACAAGTCCCTAAACTTCATTTTCCCGTCTTCATTCAAGGAGAGAAAAACATTCCAAGCTCCCTTGTTCATCCACTGAGACACTGTTAGCTTAGAGGAAAGGGTTAAAGAAATAAATATCTGACCTTTGTAATATTTTAGATTTAAA